>JAAGEH010000226.1:3047462-3103569 GCA_011751065.1 Lasiurus cinereus
GAGAGAGAGAGAGAGAGAGAGAGAGAGAGAGAGAGAGAGAGAGAGAGAAGGGCTTGGAGCACCACTGAGCACGAAAGGGAAGAAGGATTCTGCCAAACCTCCCCCTCATCCCACCCAGCCAGAGTGTTTGACCACTGTGTTTTATAAAATAAGTCTTCTCATTTCTAAAATTTCTTTTGCTGTAATAAAAAGGAAGAGAAGACTAAATCGGTTTGGTACTAGTGTACTGGTATATAGTAATAATTGTATTTAATATTATCTCATTTCATTTTGAGATCCATTTTGTAATAATTTTCATCCATCCTTAGCTACGCCCTCGTTAACTATAACCCACCTACCCTGCTGAAGGTAAACCCACATTAGCAGGAAGTTTTCATTTCGCATCTGGTTCTTTTCTAGATGATGAGGCATCCCGTGGTCAACAGTCTGACTTCTTCTCTGAAACTAGCAGTGTCATGAATGGCAGTGACATGAGTGGCAGATATTCCCATAGCAACTCCAGGATATCAGCGTATGTATCATGTTTACCCATCACACCCACCATACCCTGGGCAATGGAAAAAGTCCAAGTAAATGGGTCAGTTTCCTACCAGGATGTTGCTGCTGGAGCCAGCCCACATTCAAGGCCAAGCGGAAGTTGTGCAAGGCCTGTGCCAGCACATCCAGTAGGTTAGACTTGGTGTTCCCATGTTCCGCTGCAGCTTCAGGGCCTGTGTGCTTACCCCGTGCCCACACGGACTTCACACTGCGTATCAGTTTATAAAACATCTGATTTTATTCACTCAATAAATACTCTGTGACTATAATGGGTGGGCACTGAAAAAATAAAAAAAAGATTTTAGGCTTCAGTTCAAACTCAGGATTGGAAGAGGAAATAAATATGTTATTACACTTTAACTCAGTGTACCAATTTATGGAAGTGTTACTGAACACCTGTATGCTAGTTGTAGTGAAGGTTGCAGGAAACTTTTAAGGCGATCTGAGTTGTAAGAGTTAGAGCCTTACTTGGGAGACCGAACAATGCAAGATTATATATTTCAACTGTATTGATCTTGAGGATGTAGGGAGTGATCAGAAACTGTAAAAAAGGCGACTAGAACTGGATGTTTAAAAGTTGGGGTATGCCCAATCAGTGTGACTCAGTGGTTGATCATCAACCTATGAACCAGGAAGCAGGTCATGGTTCCATTCCTGGTCAGGGCACATGCCTGGTTGCAGGCTTAATACCAGTAGGTGGGTACAGGAGGCAGCTGATCAATTATGTTTTCTCATCATTGATGTTTCTATTTCTCTCCTCTTCTCCTTTTCTCTCTGAAATCAATACAAATACGTTTGGGGGGAAAAAAGTTGGACTGGGAGAGCCCCAGACAAAAGAAGTGGCATATTAATGACCCAAGGCAGGAAATACTAGTGGATTTGTATAGATTTTATTATGTTCAAATTCCAATCTATTATGTCTTTTATCTTTTTTTTTTTTTAATAGAGAGGAATGAACAGGGATAGAGTCAGAAACATCGATGAGAGAGAAATATCAAACAGCTGCCTCCTGCACACCCCCCCACTGGGGATGTGCCCAAAACCAAGGCACATGTCCTTGATTGGAATCGAACCCCGGACTCTTCAGTCCACAGGCCGATGCTCTATCCACTGAGCCACACTGGTCAGAGCTGTCTTTATCTTCTAATTCAAATTTTATTTTGTTGCCTTTAAATTTGTTTTTTAATATAAAACTCAAGGTCAATGTTCTGTATATTGTTTAGCTCTTATTATCACATGTGACCTCATTTTTGTCTGTATTTTAATGAAAGCATCAGGCCAGATAATACTTTTTAGGGTTTTCTTTATTCCTGCCTGTAAGACTTGCCTCTCCAAGGTTTGTGGGTTGTTGTTTTTTTAATCACTTTTAACACCTCATCACCATTTCTCCCAAGTACAGATACCATCTGTAGATGCCTGGTTTCTCTGAAAGTTATTGGCCAACAGGTACATTCATTTTAATATGTTCAGCACAGAAGAGCCCTTTATAAATAGCTCTCTACTTTTTAAACAGGCGATCATCCAAGAATCGCCGTAAGGCAGAGCGGAAGAAGCACAGCCTCAAGGAAGGAAACCCCCTGGAGGAGCTGGCCCTTTTGGAGGCTTTGAATGAAGTGGTGCAGGGCATTGAAAAACTGAAAGGTATCTGCTCAATACTGACTGACAGTTCCTACTCACAGACAGACAGTAAATGGACAGCACAGACAGAATTTCTCCAACTAGAGCAGTGGCTCTCAACCTTTTTAATGCTGCAACCCTTTAATACAGTTCCTCATGTTGTAGTTACCCCTAACCATAAAATTATTTTTGATGCTACTTTGTAACTGTAATTTTGCTACTGTTAATGAATCGTAATGAAATATCCATGTTTTCTGATGGTCCTAGGCTCTACAGCAGTGGTTCTCAACCTGTGGGTCGCGACCCACAGGTTGAAAACCGCTAGCAGGGACTGTATTAAAGGGTCGCGGCATTAAAAGGTTGAGAAGCACTGAACTAGACGAAAGACCAAAACTGTCAATGGGAAGTGTCATTTTAGGGCACATTCCTGAAACAGCCCTTCCCAGCCGGTCACCAGAAGCCTCCTTCTTGGCATCCCGGTACCTGAGCTGGGAGAGCTGGGCATTGAGGCAAGATGAAGGGCTGTGGACACTGCTTCCTGCCAGGGCCCTTGGTGTGTTTTTTCCTGTCGTAGTAGATGTGTTGAATCACTCAGCATTGGGGAAGAGAGAAGAAAATGTGGGAGATGGCAACTGTAGGGTGATATTAAATGTTTTTTATATGAGAGAGAAACTGGACACAACTGAACTCTCCCTCATGTTTCTGTCCTAGATGAAATACACTGCATTTTAAAGGTGCTCTTTCTCTTCGAGTTCGATGAGCAAGGAAGAGAATTGCAGAAGGCCTTCGAAGATACCCTGAAGCTGATGGAGAAGTCCCTTCCAGAAATTTGGACTCTTAGCCACCAGCACTCAGTTACGCCTGTAAGTTTTCCTCAAAGACAGAAGCTGCATTTTTTCATCATTTCACAGCTTACGTCACTCACACAATCTCTTACAAGTCAAAGCAAAAGACTTTGCTGTCCTTAAAACATACTTTGCCACAGTTCAGTTATCTGAGACTTATGTTGAAGGGATCGCTAAGATTTTTGTTTGACTGTACAGCGACTGTTACACTGTGGCTGAGGTTGCATTCCCTTTTACTTCTCCTCTCTGCATGGAACACTCCTGCAGAGTAAAGGGTAGTCAGACAGTTGCCCCTGGCCTTCGATGAGCTTGGAGTGGGGGTGAGGAGTGTTCGGACTTAGGGGTGGTATCAGAGTTCTCTAAAGGAAGCCCAGACAGCCACTCTTCCTTTTGTTTGATGTTAAATCTGACTTGTTACTTCTGATTATGCTGAGTGGTGTTCGTGTGCCATCAAGAATGACAGTAACCGTGGGAAACTGCTGAAATAGCAAAAGGGAGAGTTTGGGGTTGTTAGGATTTAGAGGTTTGCAGGCTGGGCCCTGCTGAGCTGGTTCCTGACTCTCTGGGAAGAGGGTGCCAGCCAGCTGGGGCTGGTCTTTCTGAGGCGGCATAACGATGCTAGTTCTGTATTAAAATGAACTGACACGAATGAGCAGCTGCTGATGGTGTAAGAGCTACTGTGGAGTGAAAGGAAGCGGATAGAGGAGCAGATTCCTCCTCCCTCCAGCCCTGCTCTCTCCCTCTGGTGGGGAGCAGCTGACAAGGGAGTGTCAGCCCAAGCCCCAGCAATGTATGGAAGGGGCGGCTTGGGGCTCTGAGAGAGGTTGGTAGAAACATACAAATATACTGGGCCTCGACCCCTCACAAAGGATAATACTTCTCCTGTACACCTTATGATGTGTTTTGAATGTTAAATAAGAGGAGAGATGTAAAAGCATCTTACAAACCATAAAAATAAAAGCAACTAAAAGTCATTACCCTCACAAATATTTGGATTTACTATAATAGGTATTTCCTAGAAGAAATGTGATCACCTTTAAAACTCTAGTGATTTCAAAGCTAGCAGTTTATAATGCTTCTCTTCCCTTCTCTCCTCCCCTATTCAGATCATACTAATTTCTAAGTCACCAGCTTGATAAATATTTTAGGGAAAATGACCAGGAATATTGTGGTTTGATTTTGGTTGCTAAAGTATGGTGATGGCATAAGTGCAGGATACCGTTAGTCACGAGTCACGTGGGAGTGCTTGGAGCACGTCATTGCTGCTCAGGGTGCCACCAGGGGGCGCCGCCTGCATGTCACCCTGCAGAGCTGAGTGGAGGCAAACAGAGGGCCTGGCATGCACACCCTCAGGCTTGTGCAGCTCTAGAAGTCCCTTGTTTACCTTGGACACATGCAGAATTTTCACTCAGTCCCATGGTGCACACCTTTTTATCTTATTGTAAGAATTCCCACAAATCTCTGAGTACAATTTATACTCTGTGTATTCTATAGCCTCTTGTACTATTCCCTCTCCCTCAGGGTCTGGCTTGCTCATGTGAAAGGAGCAGGCGCATATTGTTGCAGATTTTCATTCCTTTCTCTTTATCAAGAGAAAACAACCAAACTTAATACAGACATATGTATGGGAACCCCACACACATGAGAGAATCAGACTCCACATGAGGAGAGGTACCTAGATTTTCTTTATTTAACCCCCATCATTACCTTGTTCTTCTGGTAGAAAGGAGACTTAGAGGTCTGAGTTGAAAATGGAGAAACAGGTGAATTAAAATCTCATAGGAAAAGAGAATTACTGTATTTGCTATTATCCAGTGAAAATGACGGGCTATTTCCTGCTGGCAGAGGTCTGGCCTTTGGTGCCACAGTTGTCAGAAGTATAAGGCCATCTTTGCTGATACAATCTACTTTCTGCTTAGGTTCTGGGTCCCAATTCTACTTCCAACAGTATCATGGCTTCTTATCAACAACAGAAGACTTCAGCTCCTGTTCTTGGTTAGTATTTTTCCCTCTGAATTTTTACAGTACTAAGCAGGAGTATCTTTCTGTAGGTGTTGAGAATTCAGCAGTTTAAGATGAGAATCTAAGATTGCATCTTTAGTAAAATGAAGGCGGGTGGTGGGAAATCCAACATGACTTTAAAAGTATAAGTGTTTTTTTCAGTTGTTCTATTGTACACTTGTCAGTATGGTGACATATTCTTGCCTGCACCAGCACACCACAGTTGAAATTTGAGTCTAAATGATTAAATTTACACATACAGTTTAAAGATTCTCCTGAAGTGTAATTTTTTGGTGATTGGAGTTTCACAGTTGCAATTTTGGGATATTTTCATAATCCTTAAGAGCTGGACCTTCTTGATCATCTTTAGGATTGACCGTGTAATTTGAAAGCAAATCCGAAGACCATTAACATTGCATGTGGATTTCCTGTTTACGTATACCTAAATGTTTTGTTTGACAGAGGGAGATGATTCTCAGTTAGATTACATATCCATCAAAGTTAAAAGTCCTAAAGGCTTTCTTTTGAAAGTTGAATGGAAACTTTTGACAGATCAATTTGGTACCTGAATATTTGCCTTTCAGGTGGATTAATCAAGAATACCAATCTCTTAGCTTTGAAAGGTTAGAGATATGTTTAGAATGGCAG
Source organism: Lasiurus cinereus (assembly GCA_011751065.1). Taxonomy (NCBI): domain Eukaryota; kingdom Metazoa; phylum Chordata; class Mammalia; order Chiroptera; family Vespertilionidae; genus Lasiurus; species Lasiurus cinereus. The sequence goes on from JAAGEH010000226.1 coordinate 3,053,111, forward strand.
TTTTTACTCTTTTTATTTTCTAGCATGTGATAGGAAGCAGTCTGAAAATTTTTCAATTAAATGCCGAACTATAATAGCATTTTCATGACATTTGAAGTAGCCTGTAAGTATTCAAATTAAGTTTAACTTTAATGGCTTATGTTGCTACCAGGAATAAACCACTAAACAAACCTTTCATCCCAGCTAAACACATGTATATGGATAGTACCACTGCATTCCTGGCAATCTGCTTTTGGTATCGATCCCAAAGCATACTTACTGTGTTGCTGCAAATTCGTCTTAGACCTGAAGCAGGTTACTAATTACTTAGTTTGTACTGTGACTAAGCCAGTTGTAACTTCTGCCCCATGTTCCTTCTTGCCGGCCTGATGCTGACCTGCAGGTCACGTCAGTCACCCCTTTCCCAGGAGGAGTCTAGGTGGCTCTCCTTGCAGAGCACTTCCTTTCCAGCTGAGCAGTTTGAGGCTCCTCATTGAGTGTGTATTATTTATGTCCTTGTGGCTACAAGATTATGTAGGAAAAGAGAAGATGAACTGCTCACAAAAGTAGTTCCACTCAAATATTTGTCAGCGAGTCCTCTCCAGCTAACAATACTGGCTAAGTACATTCATACATCCCAGTGGGACCAGTGGGCATTTTTTCTGATTGTTTCATGTTTGCAACATCATGCAGATCGATTACAAGTGTTGCGAAAATTCACGTTTTTATAAAATGGATTCAAGGGTTATTGGAGGAGTGCTTAAGTCATAATCTAGTTGGACTTGTTAAAATTGATAACAAAATAAGTGCTTCAAATGAGAGTGATTTGACTCTCAATAATTAAGAGAAGTCTTCGAAAAAATTGAGAAAGCCTTCGGTGTATTTTTGTAAAAGTTGCTGTGAAATCAAACATGAAAACATGGAAGTCATCATGTCCTGCTGTCATACACTTTGTCAATGTAATTATTTTCCTCCAAATTCAGTACTTGGTATTTATTGTTAGTTAAGTCGAGGAATCAAATATTATTGTAATGCCTAAGATTTTTAATAAGATAGAATATATTTTCATAGCTTTTTTTTTCCTTTAAAAAACAGATAAAGTCTAGGTCAAAGTTTATTAATCACTATTTAACATGAAATTATGGGCCTTATTGACAATGGACTTAATTAAGTAGCTTTTTCCAATATCCTTAAGTGAGTAAAACCTCCTGTGGTCTTTGTATCTATATAGTTTTTGTCTGGGGGGAGTAGAGAGCAGCAATTGTATGTGAAATTATAAAAGTGATATCATTAGTAGAGAAAGTCTGGATTGAACAGGAAAGTATGTTAAAGAAAATTAAAATTTGATGATTTCTAGTCATGTGTACATACACGTATTTATGTGTAATATGAAACCATGTTTTTAAGAACTTACTTGAGCATTTTTCTCATATTGTTAAATATTTTTGAAAATAAGTTTTAATGTCTGAATGGCTCATATGTGCAGACATACTGTTGGAAGTTTATCATGAATCCTGCTAAGATAGAACATCTTTTAATGGACATACTTCTCATATCTCTGCTTCCTGTAAATGATTCATACTTAGATAATAGATTCCACAAATCTAACTGGAAAAGGGTCTGGGAGTTTTATCTAGCTGACAATGCTCCTTCACCCATTCCCCCTTCCACTTTTTTTAAGTAGGGACATTTTTATCAATCAGTGTGCTTGTAGAATATTTTTATCGTAAAGTATTTTCTGACCAGTATCTTTACTTCTTGAATACATGCCCCATGTTTCTTTACCCTTACAGTTGAGGTAAATTTTACATAGAGTAACATGTACAAATTTTAGGTGGAAGTAGTCTGATGGAATTTAATAGAATATAATATGGCCTTGTGACCACCACCCATTAGAAATACAAGACATTCTTTCACTTGGAATCACCCGGTGGGCATTTTCCTGCTGCTCCCCCATGTGCCTGGAGTTGAAATGGAATTCCCCCACTGCGTTTGCTCTGACCGAGGTTGGAAGGCAACAGAAACATTAACTTGCTTCTGATGGTCGCCTTGTAGTGGCCCAGTTTTAGATTAGAGTTACTGCCTCAGCTCCCACCACCAAGAAAGAGCGTATCCTGTCACCATCTCTCTCCTTTGTACTAGATGCTGAGTTTTTGATACCGCCCATGATCAACAAAAGAACCCAGTGGAAACTGAGCCTGTTAGAGTGACGGCATCTCGTTGGGAGGGCTCGGCAGAGAAGACGTTTTCTTTCCACCCTCAGTCCTCCAGGCCTGGCTGCCGAGAACCGGGAAAAGAAAGACTGTGATCTACCTTCTCATTGCCGAGAGCTGCTCCGGGCCGCAGACCTCTGCACACCCACACGATTCTATTTTATTTTGCATAGAGTTTTAATTCACTAAACTTTAGTCTTTAGTCAATATAGCATCATTTTGTAGGTTTAGTGTTCTTTTATTTAGGCTGTTTGAGAACATATTTCTGGTATTTATGATAAACCGGAGCTGGGGTTTCATGCCCAGTTGCAGGTCTAAGTCATATTGGGACCTTAGACAAGTCACATAATTAATTTGTGCCTCATTTCATTGGGAATAATGTTTCATAGTTTCTACCTCAAACGTGAAGAAATGTTTTTAAATTGCTTTATGTTCCTGGAGGAGAGCATTGTCTATCAACAACATGGCTGTTAGTACTACCAACAGTTAATCACATTTCATCACTTCAATGGTTTTTTTACCTTGACCTAAAGCAGAATGAAAAGCTAGCTGTATTCTCTGAAATTCAAAGCTTTTCCCTGCTAACCTGTTATTTTACAGTATCTTAGCTGATTATGTGCTCCCACTTATAACTGGGGTAAGCCTTCCATCACTACAGTGTCCACAAGGACTATTTTCACTGCCTGTGAGTTTTCTGCTAGAGAGTTAGCAGAACAGAGTAGAATTTCTGAAACGCCTCATGCAATTTGTTATGGTGAACAGTATTCATCAGATGGCATGCACGTTGTGAGTTACTCCTTTTTCTCCAAATACTGCTGCTTTTAACAAAATGTTCTTGTCAGTGTCTAGACCATTTCTTTCTTTTTTTTTTCTTTATGGTACCTAACTGATCTGTATCTTTTCGTTATTTTCTTTGAAAGAAATGAGAATATTTTCTCTTTTTGGTCAGTCTAGAAAAAGCTCATGTCATCTTGATGCTAATTTTGGGGCTCTTAGATAACATTAAAAATTTCTTCCATACCTTTAGTGCCAGACCTAGATCTTCATCACAATATATAAAATAACTGGAAATGCTGCTTTTTAATTCTTAGGTATATCCAGAATTATAATTTCAGACTTTTCTTAATATAGCAAAATGTCAGCTGTAGAATCTAGGTTTGTTCCCTATGTAATTCAATTTTTCCATGTATCTGAAAATTTTCACAAAATATAACAAAAAAGAAAAGTTAAAGATATGTATATCCTGCTTAGGAGAAATTGGCTTTTTGGTTTATATCCATCTGGATTTTCTGTAATTAAGTTCCCAACACTGAAAGGCTAAAAGTGCTTTGTGGCTCCCCTTTGCATGGATAAATGAGCATGATAACTGCTATGACATTTTAATAAGTTTCAGTGCTCTTGGTATGGGTAATAGTAAAGGGGCTTGCTGATGGATTGGAAATACAAGTAAATGTGACTTGATAATGGTGCAATTTTGTGGATGATAAGTTTTCTTAAAATAATGTAGTGAAGCAACAAGAAGGAATTTGTGTGAATTCTTTCAATTCAGTTTAATGTCAATTACTATCTCTCTCATAGGAGCAAGATGGAATTTTGTTCACTTTGAGAAGTAGCAGGCGAGGCAGACCTTCCAAATTAAAGGCAAAGTTGAGGAAGAATGCAGTATGGGAAAAGGAGGAACTCCTGGGAGTGGTGAATGCCTCATTCTGGGGAAGGATTCCGTGAAGTTTTAGGAAAGAGTATATAGCTCTTCCCCCCAATTTGAACTGTGTCCCAAAGCAAGTTCATGTCACAACCTGGGTTGTACCCTGACTAGAAATTGAACCCACAATTTTTTTCTGTGTGGTTTACAGAATGACACCCCAACCAACTGAGCCACTTGGCCTGGACAGTCTTGGCACTTTTGACACTTTGGGGCATATCATTCTTTGTTGTAAGGAGCTGTCCTGTGCATTGTGGGATGATTAAACAAATCCCTGGCCTCTATTCTCTAGATGCCAGTATTCATACTCCCCCACTCCTGTTATGACAACCAAAAACATCTTCAGACATTGCCAGTGTCCCCTGGGAGTCAAATTTGCCCCCGTTTGAGGAGTCTAAGATGATTTCCAAATGCTTAATATTCACCTCTTTCTTTAAGAAAAAGGATTTATATTGATTTCAGAGAGAGAAGAAGAGGGAAAGGAGATAGAAACATCAATGATAAGAAAGAATCATTGATTGGCTGCCTCCTGCAAGCCCCCCCACTGGGGATGTGCCCTGGATCTGAATCAAATCTGGGACCTTTCAGTTTGCAGGCTGATGCTCTATTCACTGAGCCAAGCCGGCTAGGGCAAGTATTCATCTCTTTATTAGGAGGATTCTTTTTTTCTATAAGGCTGATTGTGTAAGGATCAAGTGAGGGAATTAATAAGAGTGCTTTGGAAAAGACTGCAGTTGTTTAGCCTTACATTTTCTTTCATTTTAAAATACAGCATAATGTTTAGGCCTACGGAGGCCGGAGTGTCCCATGCCTCTTCATCAAGACCCTCCCTTTCCAGGGTTCTTGACTTTTGTTTCTAGACCCTTAGTATATTTCTATATGATTGTTTTCCTCTGTGATCCCCTATTTTATGCATTTAAAAATATACTTAGAGGAAGGTACATAGGCTTTATCACTCTGCCAAAGAGGTCCAAAGGTTAAGAATTACCCACACTTCAGCCCACCCATCAGCAAATGTTCATGCAGTGTTGACACCTGAGTGGTTTGGGCAGAAACTGACGTGAGCAGGACATACCTCTTTCTCATGTCAGTATACCCAACTCCTAGCTGATTCCCAATGCTGCAAGGTAAGGCTGTCATCTTTGCTGAACCGTAGGTACTCCAAGTGCCCGTCCTGGGCTGTCTTTGCTGCTCTGTTCCAGCTTGCTGGTGCCAGCCAGCAGTGCTTCCTCACCAGGCCAGGACCCAGGGTCTGCCATGTAGGTCTTTCAGGGGAGTCTAGGCAAGCCTGGAGGCTCTGGGGGTGGTTCTGGAGAGTCCCTGGGGGTGGTAGAGATGCCATAGCTCTCCTGTGAGTGCTTGAACGTGTGACTGTGGGATTAGGGTGGGGGCAGTGGGAGTTACAGGAAACTCAAGACCATAGTAAACTATTGGGCTTCTGTGTAAGAGAAAGAAGTCTAAGATAATGCTAGTAACTCATGTGATCCCTTCCTGGAGGCCGGACACTGGTGTTTAGGTGCTTTGGGGGAGAAGGAACCTGAGCATACTTCCTGTTGGTGTTCATCAGAAGGGACCTTCGTGAACTTAATACATGCATAGCCCACGGACACAGTAGTGCAGTGAAGGCCTGGGATGGGGCAGGGGCTGGGTGGAGGGAGGGAGGCAAAAGAGGAAATGGGGGACATCTGTAATGCGTCAGTAATAAAGGGGGGTTTTATATGTCACAACAGCTATAATCTCATCATACTTACCCTTCCAAGCAAATCTTAATACAGTAGTTCCTAAAGTGGGAAATACACAAAATAAGAGACAGCACCATTTTAGAGCTAGTCCCTCCGCCCCCCACCTCCATTTTTGTGTTGGCAAACATTTGAAGGCAGAGCTGTATGTATGGAGTTGTTCTCATTAAGGCAGGAAATGGAGAAGCACACTGGAGGGGAACAGAGTGTTTAATGCTGTCGGAGTGAACGTGCCGGGCCTGTGTGGGGGGTGGGTGCTCACCCAGCAAAGCTGATACCTGGCAGCCGCAGTGACCACGCTTCATCCGCGTTCAGAAGCACCTTCTGTAGATGAAGAAAGGCCCGTGTTCCTCATACTCAAAGCGGTGGACCCACAGCGGCTGGAAGCCATGGAGCGAGGCCAGGATGGAGCCACCCGTCCACACTGCAGTCTCTCTCTCGGGCAACACGTTGACCTGGGGGGTGTCATTGGGACACAAGCTGCTCAGCTCCCTCTGCAGACGGTTAGGGAAACCGCTGAGCATCGTGCTCCCACCACAGAGCAGGATGTTGCCCATGAGGTCCCGTTTGAGGGCGATGTCGCACTTGTTCAGGCAGGACACTGTCTGGGTGTGGAGGCCCAGCTGCATGGACCTGATCAGGGACGGCTTGAAGAACATCTCTGAGCAGAGGAACCTTTCCTGGCCCAGGTATATCTGCTGCCCGTCGGGCAGGGTGTACTGGATCATGTGCTTGGTCTCGGGGACTTTCTTCTCTTCGATGGGGTCCAGGGCCACAAAGCAGCATTTCTTCTTGATGTCCTCCACAATGCCCTTCTGGGCGTCGGTGAAGTGTTTTCCCGAACTGTTCATCAGGGCCATCAAGTAGTTGGTCAGATCCGAGCCCGAGTAGTCCAGCCGCCCCGTGATGCTGGGCAAAGGATAGCCTTCGTAGATGGGGACGACGTAGGACACGCCGTGGCCCACCTCCACCACCAGGCCCGAGGTCCTTCCGTAGGAGTACATGGACAGGCGGGACTGGTAGGCGATGTGCATGGCGGGAGTGTTGAAGGTCTCAAACAGCATCTCCGCGTACTTCTCCCTGTTGGTGTGCGGGCTCAGCGGCGGGTCTGAAACCAGGACCGCGTGCTCCTCCGGGGCGATCTTCATCTCTTTGTGGAAGATGTATTCCCAGATGCCCTGCACCGAGTCCCAGTCCACGATGACGCCGTGCCGCAGAGGGTTGACCAGCTTGAGACGAACCTCCGCACTGAGGAGCTCCTGCCCCACGAAGGTGTCTTTGCGCTTGTCCCCAGTTTTGGTGGTCTCCATGTAGGGCTTGCCCACGGTCGATGAGATCTTGTGGGTGGGCCTCGGCAGCCCAGCAAAGCCGCATTTACAGTAGCCGGTGCCAAGGTCCACCACCACCGCTTTGGTCACCTTTACCTGGGGCTTCTCTTTGACTTCTGATTTCGTAGGCTCTTCGGGCTCCAAACAGTTCCGGTGGACCCACACCGCACGCTTTGCTGGACCACATTTCAGGGAAGCGGTCTGGAGGGCGTCTGTGTGCAGGGAGGCCTGCTCGCCCTTCCCCTTGTCGGGCCCATCCCCTATGACGCCCGCCTGCGGTGCCCACGTGCTTTCAAGAGCCATCTTGCTCTCAGTTCCTTGATCCCACAGGTTTCAAGGCTGGAAAGGCTGAAATCAGAAGGTAGCTTGAGAATGTCCACAATGGTGACCTCACTGATTGTGACATAACCTAGTGACCTGGGGCTTTCTAGATACTGGGAAACCTTGTCCCAATGCAGGGTTGATCTGGGTAGTGTTTTATGGAGATGGACCTTTTCCTTGATTTTGTAATAAACCTGAGTCATCCAGTCAGTATTTATTGAATGCTTGCAGTGTTCAGGCTGCTGAAAATACAAGAAAATTCTCAGCCCTTTTAGAGCTTATATGCTAATCAGTGGGAGTTGGGGAGACAGACAAATTATATATAGCATATATATATATATATATATATATACACAAATTATATATATAGCATATATATATAAAGGCACTGTATTAAAATACATTTCATTTTCAACATTGAGCTATCAGCTGTTAAAGTGTGTCTATATGTTGGGGGGACACTATATATATGATGTATATGAAGATGTTAGGGGCAAAAGAGAAAAACAAAGCAGGGAAAGGGGATGGGGAGGGTGGCTGTGTGGCTGTGTCTGGGCAGGGCTCCCTGAAAGTACTGAGAGAAGGCCTGCAGGAAGTGAGGGAGAGGCCGTGTATATGTCCGGGTGGCAGAAGCAGAGGACTGGCAGCAGAAGTGCATCTGATGCGTTAGAGCAGGGGTCGGCAAACTAGGGCCTGAGCCGGTCTTTGTAAATTTTTATTGGAGCACAGCCACTGTCTACGGCTGCGTTTGTCGAGTCATTGCAACAAAGACTGCAATGGCTCGCAAAGTGGGAATACTGACCATCTGGCCCTTTACAGAAAAAGCTTGTCAGCCCCCAAGTTAGAAGGTCCCCAAAAGATGAGTGTGTCCGGAGTGGAAAGAGTGAGGAACAGAACATGAGATGGAGGAACTAGGGGGATAGGAAGGGCCAGCAGCTCACATTGGGCCTCATGGGCCAGTGCTAGGATTTTGGCTCTAGTTCTGCATGAGGTCAGAAAACGCTAGAGAATCTTGAGCAGGGAATTGACACTATCTGACTTAGATGTTAGCAGAAATAATTGCTGTTGTGCTTGTATCAAGAACTTATCTCTCATTTGTTCCTTGGGACAATCTGCAGAGGAATTATTTTTGGACACATATTTGGACACATATTTACTCTTTACTTAGATCTTTGGTTCAGCAATAAAATTTGACTCTACAGAGTCCCACTGATGACAACATTGTGGTTCTTAGGTGTGTAATTCACCGCAGGATGGTCCAGCCAGCCGTAGCCAAGCTCTTGTAACTACCACTTCCTCCCAGAAGTATGCTGGGACACACCTTGATGGGACCCGGCATAGGTCTCCCAGGCCATCTCTGAAGCTGGGCACGTTAGTGCTGACACCGCCACCCTCAGGCTCCCAGAATCCAATCTTACGTTGTGCAATCACGTGCTTTTCATAAAAGAGACAGTCACTACAATGGTGGGCTTTCTCCTTTAAGGAGGTTACTGGGGATGTTCTTGGCTCTATGTGGGCTCTGTGTGAAGAAGAGGACCAAGTCCAGTCTCATGAGCCTTCTGACTACCTGATGAAGGAAGCTAAGCTGCCATCTCAGAAACAAAATCTCAGCTTCTTAGTTCATTGACTAGAAGGTGAAAAAAGCACAGAATTTTGAAAGGATAGGAACGCTTTTCTGAATGCCTGGCTACCTGGAAAATAGTTTACTTGCTTCTGCTATTCAGGGATTTCCATGGCCAACCTGGATTGTTTGACTTTATTTCAGAAGAACTTGCATGATAAGGCGTATTTCACTTAGAATGATCTATTGTCCTGCTCTTCAACCCCCCTCTTGAATTTTGAGAAATCTGCAGCTGCTTAGTACACTTCACTGCCCTGGGTTTCTGGAGGGGCCTCAATTGCTGCTGTAATGAATGATCACAAAATTAATGGCTCATAACACAAATTTATTATCTTGTAATTCTGAGATGGAGGTTAAAAGTCCACGGTTGGTCTTCGTGGGATAAAATCAAGGTGTGGGCAGAGCTCTGTTCCTTCTGGAGACTCTAGGGCCTCATGTACTTCCTTGTGGCCCCTTCCTTCCTTCATCTTCAAAGACTTCTCCCACTTCTCCTTCTTTGCCACATCTTCTCCGAGCTGACCCTCCTGTCTTTATCTTATTAAGATCCTTGTGATTCCTTTGAGCCTGCCTGGTACTCCAGGGTAGTTAACCTCCCCATCTCAAACCCCTTACCTCACATCTGCAAAAGCCTCGGCCATGAAAGGCAACATAGTCACAGGTTCCAGGGATTAAGGATGTAGACATTTTAGGGGCAGGGAGAGGGACATTATTCTTTCTTCCTCACTCTCCACATCTGATCTGATAATCTAATGTCAGGGCAGTTTGTAAGGCTAGAGATGGCACAGGAGCCGACCAGAGAAGGCCTCAAATGCTAGAGTAAGAGCTTGGGTTGAATGGAGGATAGTTGGGGAACCAACCAGTTAAATTAGATTCTACCTTCTAAACTTTTCTAGAACCTGTCTTTTGTTCTCTTCCACATTATCACAGCCCTAGTTTAGGCCACCTTCGAGTCTTACAAGAATTTCTTCAATTCTCTTTTCAGGTCTCAGAGTTTTGTACCTGTATTTTTTAGCTAAACACAGATCTTTCTAAAATTATCTAGAAGTCAGATCTGACCACTCCTCTGCTTGGAGTCTTTATAGTTTCCAGCTGTCTTCAATTCAATCCAAGCTCCTCTTCCTAGCATTTGAGCCCTGCCTGTTTGGCACCATGACCCTCTAGTTTCATCCATTTTTCCAAACCTGAACTACAGGCAGTCCCCCACCATGCCCCCCTTTGAGCCTTTGCTCAGGCTGTCCTTTCTGCCGGGGATGCCTTTCCCACCTCTTAACTACCCGACAGATACCCATGTATCTTCCAGAACTCCACTTAAGCATCACCTCTCTAGGGAACCTTCTGACTGCCCCCCTCCCCTCTGTGCACCTCTGCTCTCCCAATGGACTTTAACCTGCAAACACCTCTGCATCCATTCCATCTTCTTCCCACCTAGACTGGGCTCTGGTTGTGACTGAGTTCCTATCTATCTCCAGCAGACCGTACGGGGCTGGACCCACCACAAACCCCTTTAAATGTTGGAGGAATGAAAGTGCTGTTAGGGCCCTTACACTCTTTAGGAGACTTGGTGCATTGAAGTTGCATGAACTTGGGTTAAAGGACAAACACTTCAAGAGCTGTCTGTCTATTCATGGGCAAGTCATTGGCATTTTGAGCCTCGATTTCCTCAGCTCTGCCTACCTCATGGGATTCTGTGAACTAACATGTGAGGTGTCTGGTACGGTGCCTGGCTTACTGTAAGGGCTCAAATATGCACCATCCTTGCAGCCAAGAAGCAGAGGAGGGAAAGGTGTCCAGTCAGTGAGTAGGCAAATAGGTAGAGAGCAGGAGAAGCAACCTCTGAGACCCCAGTGTGCTTGGGTTTCTCAAACTCTGCTGGCCACTGAGTAGGTCCTGTGCCAAGTCAAGTTAGGCAGATGGGTGTGGGGTGACAGATCATGGAGCCAAGGCCAAGCCTCCCCTGACTGCTGGAATGGACCAGCCTCCAGTGACATCACAATCCTGAGTGGCCGCTGAGGCACTGCTGGAGGTGGACCCTCATTTCTCTCCACTGAGCTCTCCGATGTGGAAGCGAGAAAGGTGAGCAAGGAAGGCAGATGGCGACGAGGAACAGCTCAAGCCCCATGCCCACGGGCACGGCTCAGGGTGACCCTGGAGAGGCCGGAACGCTGGCAGCTCCCGATGCTGGCCTTCGGGACAGAAGCTCGGCCACTCAGCTGAAGGCAAAGCCCAAGTATGTGCGCAGGGTCAAGGCGCTCATCATCGACCTGGGCTCGCAGTACTGTAAGTGCGGCTACGCAGGGGAGCCCAGGCCCACCTACTTCATCTCCTCCACGGTGGGCAAGTGCTGCTCCCAGGTGGGCGACACCCGCAAGAACACCTACGTGGGCCACGAGCTGCTCACCATGGAGGCGCCGCTGAAGCTGGTGAACCCCCTGAAGTATGGCGTGGTGGTGGACTGGGACTGCGTCCAGAGCATCTGGGAGTACATCTTCCACACGGCCATGCGGATCCTCCCCGAGGAGCACGCCGTGCTGGTCTCCGACCCCCCGCTCGGCCCCAGCAGCAACCGGGAGAAGTACGCCGAGCTCCTGTTCGAGACCTTCGGCATCCCCGCCATGCACGTGACCTCCCAGTCGCTGCTGTCCATCTACTCCTACGGCAAGACCACGGGGATGGTGGTGGAGAGCGGCCACGGCGTCTCGCACGTGGTGCCCATCTCGGAGGGCAACGTGCTGCCGGGCCTGGCGGGCCGCGCCGACTACGCCGGGGGCGACCTCACCAACTACCTGCTGCAGCTGCTCAACGAGGCGGGCCACAGGTTCACGGACGACCACCTGCACATCGTGGAGCACATCAAGAAGACGTGCTGTTACGCGGCGCCGCAGCCCGAGAAGGAGGTCTGCCTGGGCCTGGAGCAGCTGCGCGTGGACTACGAGCTGCCGGACGGCAAGGTCATCACCATCGGCCACGAGCGCTTCCAGTGCGCCGAGATGCTCTTCCAGCCCAGCCTGGTGGGCAGCAGCCTGCCCGGCCTGCCCGCGCTCACCGCCGGCTGCCTGGGCCACTGCCAGCAGGCGGGCCTGAAGGAGGAGATGGCCGCCAACGTGCTGCTGTGCGGCGGCGGCACCATGCTGGACGGCTTCCCCGAGCGCTTCCAGCGGGAGCTGAGCCTCCTGTGCCCCGGGGACAGCCCCGCCGTGGCCGCGGCCTCGGAGAGGAAGAGCTCCGTGTGGACCGGGGGCTCCATCCTGGCCTCCCTGCAGGCCTTCCAGCAGCTCTGGGTCAGCAAGGAAGAGTTTGAGGAGCGGGGCAGCGCGGCCATCTACACCAAGTGCTGAGCGCCGCCCGCCATGGCCCGGCCTTGGGGGCAGGCGACCTGAGGCCGCGCTAGACATTTACAGAGTTTCCCATAAACATTTCACACAATGGCTCTGGTCCGGTCTGGCTTTCTTGCTTTATTTTTTAAATATATTTTATTGATTTTTTCACAGAGAGGAATAGAGTTAGAAACTTTGATGAGAGAGAGACATCCACCAGCTGCCTCCTGCACGCCCCCCACTGGGGATGTGCCTGCAACCAAGACACATGCCCTTGACCGGAATTGAACCTGGGACCTTTCAGTCCGCAGGCCGACGTTCTATCCACTGAGCCAAACCGGTTTCAGGCTGGCTTTCTTGCTTTAGTCTGATACCAGGAGGTGATGAGGAAGTTGGGTTTGCTCTGCTGGGTGGGGAGCAGCAGGGGTGGGAGGTGGGTGGCCCCTCTCCTCATGAAGGTGACCTCATCTCAGAGCCCCAAGTATGGCTTCCTGCTCCATGAGCTCCTCGGGGTTCAAAACCCAGTTGAACAGACACATTGCTTGCTCATCTGGCCAGGAACCATGTGGGACGGGAAGGCTTGGATTAAGGGACCAGCTTGGGTTCTGAAGTTAAATGGTGGGGGGGGGAGGGAGGGGGAGAAGACACAAGCAGGTGTCTGACTCCATCTCCTGTCGCCTGCCCAGAGCTGCATCATTGTTGATTGCCCCAGGCTCCCTCCCTGTCCTCCCCCCACTGCCTGCCCTTTTCAGAGGCGCAGCCCACAGGTGTGCATCTCCTGAGTGGAGGGGCCATTTCTACCGTCCGCCTTCCAACTTCAGCCAAAATTGCAGCTGCTGCTGCAGTCACTGCCTCCAGAAGATGGTGGAGGAACCAGAGGGTCCTTTGGAAGTCACGTGGTTCTCTCCCTCCTGTAGAGGTGAGGAAGCTGAGGATGGGGAGTATGGGGGCCCTGGCAATGGGTGAGTCTAGGTCTTCTAATTCAGGGCATAATTATTTCTAAAAGATTTTTTTAAATATATTTTATTGATTTTTTTACAGAGAGGAAGGGAGAGGGATAAAGAGTTAGAAACATCGATGAGAGAGTGACATCGATCAGCTGCCTCCTGCATGCCCCCTACTGGAGATGTGCCCGCAACCAAGGTACATGCCCCTGACCAGAATTGAACCCCGGACCTTTCAGTCCGCAGGCCGACGCTCTATCCACTGAGCCAAACCGGTTTCGGCCGTAATTATTTCTAGAAAGGCAAACACAGTTACTTTAGCTTGGGCTGGTATAAAAAAAATTACACAGACCAGGTGTTTTATAAATAATAGAAATTTATTTCTTACAATTTTGGAGACTGGAAGTCCAAGATTAGGGTGCCAGCATGGCAGGGGTTTGCTGAAGGCCCTCTTCTGGGTTGCAGACTGCTGACATCTTGCCGTGTTCACATGGTGGGAGGGGTGAGGGATATGTCTGGGGCTTCTTAAGCACTAATCCCATTCCTGAGGGCTCTACCCTCATCACCCAATCATCCCTCAGAGGCCCCAACTAATACCATTACCTTGGGCATTGAGTTTTCAACATATGAATTTGAGGGGAGGAAGTGGGAGATACACATTCAACCTATAGTAATGATTTCTTTTTTAAAATTATTTTTATTGATTTCAGAGAGGAAGGAAGAGGAAGAGAAACATCAATAATGAGAAAGAATCATTGATCTGCTGCCTCCTGCATGTCCCCTATTGAGGATTGAGCCCACAACCTGGGCATGTGCCCTCCCCAGGAATCAAATCATGACCTCCGTGTTCATAGGTCTACGCTCAACCACTGGACCACACCAGTCAGCCTGGCAATGATCCTTAATGAGTAGCAATCATTAAGCACTTACCAAGCATCTACCATGGCTGAGGCCCAGAGCTGGAGACCAAGACATGACCAGAATGTGGCCCTCCCCTTGGGATCACTCAGTCGCAGCCAGTAGGGATTCAGTGCACAGCACATGGGTAAGGAGACGCGGCCTGAGCTCAGTGTTCTTGGGGTGGGAAGGTGGAGGTGGTATGTTAGAAAGCTGTAAATGGAGAAGTGCTGGACGTGGTGGCCAGTTAGTGACTTTGGGGTTGAGGGAGACGTTTCTGAGTCTTGTGAGATTTTAGCTGATGATTGACTAACCTGAGGGAGCCTGTGACCAGGGGCCCATGACCAGATGTCCATGGGATCACACATTGTCTCTGAGCCACCTCCGACCTTAGACCTGCTGGGGGCACTCTATCCTGAGCCTGTACTGGGGGATGCTGACTTGGGAAAGAACCAGACACAGTCTTAAATGCCTACCCATTGCCCAGAATTGGGCTTCTAAACTGGAGTCTGAGGTCTCTTGAGCTGGCAGGGACTTGGGCTCTTCCCAGTAGAGAGGGGCTGCAGACTGGAGGCCTTTAGGCTGATGGTGCCAGGAGACACATGTTGTTTGGCCAGCGCAGCATATACGTTTTTTTCTTAAATGCAATTTTTTTCAGGAGGGGCCTACATTCTTCAGGTTGCCAAAGCCTCTACTACCCTGATGTCTTCACATGTACTTGCTGCTTCAGCCTCATTTGCTTAATTAGGCAGCATCCATTCTATTGGTTGCAACCTAAGAACCGCTGAGCAGTACTAATCCTAAAACCTGATGAGGTACAGACAGGGAAACAGGCTTATGGAGGAGAAAGGGATGTGCCCCATCATGTAACAGGAGGTGATGAGGAGCTGGGTTTGCTCTACTGGAAGTTAGAGCTGCAGGTGAACCGAAACCTCTTCCACATGCTGGTCTTGAAGAGGTGGTGCTGGCACAGGGTAGCATTGGGGAGCCTATGAAGACCAGGTATGAACCTTGCCTGTGACCCTTTGTCCCACCCCTAAACCTCTACTCATGCTCAGGCCCAGCTAACATTCCCAGGTGGAACCTACTATCCCTGCCTCCATTTCCCCTCATTCCTTCCCCACAACTCCCTTCTTTATGGGCATCAGATGTGGCCCAGGGCCGACTGCCACGAGGAGCATGTGACTTAAGCTAGCAAACTCATTAGTCAACAGAGCCAAAAACCAACAGTACGATTGAAATTTCTTTTGAGAGCCGAAAACCGACTTCTGCGCATGGGCCATGAAGTTTCAATCACACTACGGGCATGCCCAGGTGTGGTATTTTGTGGAAGAGCCACACTCAAGGGGCCAAAGAGCCGCATGTGGTTCATGAGCCATGGTTTGCTGACCACTGAGCTAAGCCAATCAGAGCAGCCCATCTGTTTGACCACATGATTGGCTGGGGATGAGCATGTGACTGTAGTGCACAGGTGCAGAGGGAATCACAGGCTTTTTACTTGGGAGGTAGAGATATGTTTGGGACGTGTGGCCTCTCACTGTTACAACCACATTTGTTACCAGGACAGAAGCCAGCTGGAAGCTGACCCACCAAGGAGTATAAAACTCAGCTGGTACCCTGACGACAGTGACCCCCGAGTAGACCCACGCCTAGGGCGCCCTCTCCTTGTGTTTCCACGAGTCCTCACCTTCAGCCTCATGGTCACCAGGTGAGTGTGAGTCTGCCGCTTGCAGCTGAGCACTTGGTAACGGTGTCTGTTTCTTTCTCCACATGGTATTCCACCGGCGAAGTTTCCGATGCAGAGGGACCAGGCTTGGAGAGGCCTCTTATAATTGAAATATTAAGACCAACATTTCATTTACTTCCCAACAAGAGAGCTACTACACAAGACACATTTTTATCAAGGTATTAGAGAGTGTCAGATATCACACTAATGTTCAAGTTCAGAAAACCTACTTAAGAGGTGGTCCTGTTCTCTTGTTTAGATATTTATTCTGGAGGTTGGACTTGGAGCTTCTTAAGGGCAGGAGCTTCGATTTCTTTGTCTTAGCCTTCTTCGTGCCCAGTGCAGACCCTGGCAGAGTGGATGCTTAGTGCATGCCAACTGAAACCACTTATTCCTACTCTGTGAGAAGGAAGTCATAGTGCTTTCTCTAATATGCAAAGTATCCCCTTGGGAGTTCGGTCGCTTGCTATGACATATGCTGACCACCTGGGGGCCTCTAGTATTACAGATGAGGAAACTGAAGTCTGGAGAGGTTAAGGATCTGGTCCATGTTCACCTGCCTGGGAAACCACTCTTGTGCTAAGTCAGAGTTTTGTGATTCCAAACTGCCTCTTTGCCCTTGTTGCCTCTCTTTCTGCAAATTATCAATCTCTTTTACAAGAAAAAAAAAAGATGCAAAAATTGCTTTTTAAGTCATGAACAATAAGTATGTTGTAACTTCACAATCAGCCCGAGGTATAAAAGTTAAGAATGCCAGTCTTTTGGCAAAGGAGAGACTTATCTTGCCCCAGATTTCCAGAGACATAAGTAAGCAAGTACTAAGGTGACCTCAGGTGATGAAGTCTTACCACTGAAACCTGGCAGGCAGATTATTGTCCCCACTGCCTCTTTAGACAGCCTGATCTCTCTCCCCCAAGTGTTTATTTACTGTTTTCTCTAAGAGTTATCTGCATAAAGTGGGCTTAAGCAACTAATGAATTAGATTAATCACAATACAAACTAGTAATGGTGTTCTATTTGATGAAAGGTGTTGCTTTTTTTTTAATATTTTACATTTTCTTGGAATGTAGTGGTTCTTAACCAGTGGGAAGGGGGAGTGTAGGGTATTGGTTTTATGCTGGGACTAGTTCTTAATGGCTCGTAAGAGCCTGTTTTTAATATTCAGGAATCTTGCAAGCCAATTATTAAACCATGTTATAGAAATTGGTATGGTGGGTGTATTTACTCCCATAGAAACCAGCAAGAATTACAGATCATGTTGCCCTAACCCTGAGGATTTGTTTAAAGGGGGCACAGGGGAGATGGAGAAAAACGGTGTGCAACAGAATCATCCGGGGAGCTATTTCAAAACCCAACCCAACCCATGTGTACCTTCTGCCCAGAGTGAATCAGTAGATTGGGAAGCACAAGGACTCTGTGATTGGTGAGTTCCCAGGCGGTTCTAATAGTCGCTCTAGTGAAGCTGCTGCTGAGAAGAGTGCCGGCACGACTGAGCGCCGTGCAAGTGTTCAGAGTGAACCAGAAGCTGTGGCATCGCGTGGGACAAGCCGCGGCACGGAGAGACTAGGCCACTGCTCCCTTGGGTCAGAATGTCTGTCACCGCCTCTCTAAGCTCCACTCATCCTTCAAGGTGCTGTTGCACGGTTGTGGCTTTGCGCGGCTGCCTTGGCTGTCATTGTCCACCCATCTTGGTGGAAAGGATGGAGACTGTGTCTTTTCCCTCTTCGTGTTCTGGGGCAAGCGTGGACAGGGCACTGCGCAGGTGCCCGGGGAAGGTAGGCTGCATATGTTGCTCCTAGGCTTCTTGCTTTGCATTTCCTACTTCTTGCCTTTTGTGGTTCTTTCTTCCCAGAACTTGGCAGGATCCCTGCTTCTTAACCCTTCAGCCCTGGCTGCCTGTCAGAATCACCTGGGGAGCTTTGAGAAAATCCTGATGCCCAAGCTCACTCCCAATGAAATCAGAATGTCTGAGGTGAGATGGGGGGCGGAGGATGGAGCACCAGGGTGGTCTCCGCGGCCCGCAGTGACTCTGATGTGCCCCTCAGGTGAGACTGCTGCTGGCAGAAGCCCCAGGGCCCTCCATAGGGTTTCATTTTCACCGTCAGCAACGCCCAACAGCCGAGTAGGCAGTGCACAGTCTAGAACAGCGTTCTTTTTCTGAGAGAGCTCTAGAATCTGCCAATGTTCTGAGCCTTTAGCGTTCCAGAGGCCATGACACTGCTTCTGACAGAAGTTCCAGCCCTCTGGACTTCTGCATTTGCACAAAGATGTAAAATAACAATTAGGAACCAAATGACTCACAGAAGAAGCAATAGAACTCTGCTTCATGAGTTCTGGGAAAGGCCTTCCCCTGCGGATGTCTGACTGCCCGTTTATTGGGTAATTGCATAGAGACTGAGCATCGCCTTCCTGGTTTCAGACAGGAAGTGTCCAGCAGAGAAAACCATGAGAACCGGAAATGGGTCAACAAAATCTTGAATGCCTAACTCCAGACACACAGGCTTGAGAACACCCTTCCCACTTTCTTCTGGCAAGATAAGTGGATATGGAGTTGAATTCGTCCAAGGGACATTTCTGTGGCTCTAAGCACTTTCTGTCTTCTTGAGGGGACCAGGCCTCATCTCTACCCTCACCAGACACCACAGAGCCTGCAGTCTGCTTAGGGGAATTCCTTTCTTTGTTAAGGGGCATTCAAACCATGGAGGGCAATCTTGGCCTTGTAATTCTCAAATTTTGCTTTATGTAAGAATCACCTGGGGAGCTTTGAAAACTCCTAATAGCAAGGACTTCTGGTTCTGCCAAGTTGGAGAAGCCTTACTCTGTCAGGTCCTCCCTCTTACAACTAAAATCCCCTGGACATTGGCAAAAATGCTCTTCTTGACCAAACTCTAGCCAGGCTCCTCTGAACTCCTTCTCAGGTAGGCCTCAACCTTGAGGCAACTGAGATATTCTTAAATAGGTAAATGGATAAATGGTGGTACAACTGTCCAATGGAACATGACTCACAAATAAAAACTATGGACTTGAGTTAATAATGGTCAGTACTGGTTTATTAATAATAACAAATGCACCACACTAAAGCAAGATGTCAGGATGAAGGGAAACACATAATGGGTACAGGATAAATGAGAAGGACAGAGCTGTCTTTCCCCTGCAGTGACTGCTGAAACGTTCCAAACAAAGAGCAGACAGGAAAGGTCATGGGCAGCTGGGGAACTGGAACAGGGAGTCTGGAAAATGATCTGGTCAACATTTTTTGAAATGAGAAAACAGAGGCCTAGGGTTGGGAAATGACCGGCGCAAGTACATAGCTGGTGACTGGAGGAGCTGAGACCATTGGGAGATTTCCCAGCATCTGGTCCTGCACCCTCTGCATACCATTGGAACTGCTAGTTCAGCTACGTGCAGCGGAGCACATCCAAAGCACTTGCACTGCGTGCTCTTTAATCCTTTAAGACCCATTTTAAGAGGAACAGACTAGTCTGCAGATGCCAGTGACCTGGCAGGAGCACAGTCCTTGCAGGAACAATGTTATTGTGCTCCCTCTGCAAAGATCAGGGATGCGTCATCCCTCGCAGCAGCCAAGCCATATGGGCATATCCAGTTTTGCTCAAAATACCATTCACTTCTTATTGTGCTCCTCCTCATTATAAGTCAGAGTAAAGCTTTTATACCCAAAAGACCCCCCAAAATATAGCACATAGTTTAATGTGAGAAGTCCCCCACATCAAATCCTTACCTTCAAAAGAGATGGCTGGTACTCTGGAAAGAGCTCCCTTTTGGGGCCCAGCTTTTCCATCAGCATTAGGAAGCCCAAGTGGCCAATTACTGTGTATCTCACCAGCAGATCTGACAGCACAGACATCTTCCCTGAACCAACGCCCCGTTTAGTAAATGGCAAAGGCTTACAGCCAGACAAAGAACAAGCCAAGCCTTCTTGTTGAAGATGAGCAAAGCGGAAGGAAGGCTATGGCAGAGAGTGATAGTTGTCCGGCAAAACATTTCTCTTCCTGGATAGGATTTATGTGTGGACAAGGTGGCGACTATACCAGCCTCCCTTGTAGCTAAGTGTGGCCATGTGACTAAATTCAGGCCAATGAGATGTGAATGGAAGTGCTATGTGCACCTTCTGGGTGATCTGCAATTTAAAGGAAGATGTATTTAAAGGGAGCAGCTCTGCCTTTCCTGTTCCCTTGAGCTGGAACATGGATGTTCCTATGACCCAGCCTTCACCATGCAGACAAGGAGAATGTCCTGGGTGAAGGCAATACAATCAATGGAAGGAACCCGGATTCCTGAATGGCTGCACCAACATGGACCTTGAGCTTTGAATGACAGAAACAGTTCTCCATGGTCTTTATGCTATATTTGTGGAAGAGCCATACTCAAGGAGCCAAAGAGCTGCATGTGGTTTGTGAGCCACAGTTTTGCCGACCACTGAGCTACTAGACACTTGGGGTATGGTGTTAAACATGAGAATGGGGAAGTCATTTGCCCACGTTTGCACAGCTAATAAGTGATGAGACTATGATTAGATCTCAGGTTTCTGAGACTCCAGAGTCTGGATGCTTTGCCCTTTGGCACGCTGCCCCTCCCAATAAGCCATATGTTTCTGAGAATAAGTGTTTTCCATGCCTTGGTGATTTTAATGTCTTATAAACAGAAAGGCCTTGATTGTTTCCTATAGGTAGAGGCTGGCAGGAAGCTATAATTTCAGGTTGTACCCAATTTATCAATGACTATGATCTGACAATTCACTTACATTCCTGTTGTTTGGAACTCAGGCCATGTTTTTCATAGAATCATTATGATTCATGGTGATACCTGCGCAGGCTAACTCCCAGTCACCTCTGTAACTCTCAGCCTGAGATCTGGGTCTATGGCGGAAGGCAAGAGTCAAGGTAGAGATAGTGATTCTTGATCACCAGATACCCCTATGCTTCTAGCCTGCCTTGTCTCCAAAGTGTCACCTTGTCTGCTTTTCAACCAAATCCCCCAACTTCTCAGTCTAGCTCAGTGGTTGGCAAACTGCAGCTCGCGAGCCACATGAGGCTCTTTAGCCCCTTGAGTGTGGCTTTTCCACAAAATACCACTTTGTGGAAGTGGTATTCTTTTGGAAGAATTGGCATTAGAAGAAGTTTAAGTTTAAAAAATTTGGTTCTCAAAAGAAATTTCAATCGTTGTACTGTTGATATTTGGCTCTGTTGACTAATGAGTTTGCTGACCACTGGTCTAGCTCATTTCACATAGAAATAAATAAATCAGTGTGATTGATCTAATTTACACTAACATGATTGTTACCTAAGAAAATCTATGTCATTTACTATGATGGACTTAGAAAAATGTGCTTTCTATTTAGCGCATTTTATTACAGTGTAATTGTAGTCTACAAGCATATTTGGATCTGGCCAGGGAATGTTTTATTGACTACAGTTAACTATTTTTTAATATATATGTTTGTATTGATTTCAGAGAGTAAGGAAGAGGAAGAGAAAGATAGAAACATCAATGATGAAAGAGGATAATTGATTGGCTACCTCCTTCACTTCCTCCCCAGAATCCAGCCCCCAACCTGGGCATATGCCCTAATGGGAAATCGAACCATGACCCCCTGGTTCATAGGTCAATGCTCAACCACTGAGCCATGCCAGTCAGGTTTGAGGAGATAAATTTTAAATTTATTTAATTTGAATTATTTAAATTCAATTTTGCATAGCCACATGTGACTAGCAGCTAGTGTTTTAAATAATGAAGCTCTAGAAGGAGGGTGGAATGGAGGTTGAATGAGCCTATCCATAGTAGCCAGAACACTGTTATCCTCTCAAATAGTGTGGAGGGTAACCCTCATGACCTCTGTATCCTCACTGTAAAATGAGAATAACTGCTTCAAAGGATGTTACAATAAAGTAGCTTGGAAACAGCTTATAGTTATCAATAAACTCAGATCTATGAATACCGGGTGGCCGGGGGTGGGGGAGCGAGGGAGGGGGCTAGGATGGATAAATACGTATACTAAAATCTAAGCTCTGGTACAGTACTCTTGACAACTCACAGACTAAGTGTACCTTTCCAAGGAGAAAGCTACTGATACGTGCTCAGCAGAACTTGGCTTCTCTAGTCCAAGGAGAAGTCCAAACTTCTCTACTGAACCCCATATCCACTTATCTACTGAATGGCTTCACCTGGATACCCAACAGTCACCTCCGATGCAACACATCCATCCACCCATCAGTCTACCCATCAGTCCATCTATCAGTCCTAGTCCCTCCCTCCCTTCATCCATCCGTTCATCTAGCCATCCATCCATCCCTCCACCTATTCATCCGAACATTCACCTATATTTATTATATACTACCATAGTCAAGTAATGAGCTAGAACAGTGGTCAGCAAATTCATTAGTCAACAGAGCCAAATATTAACAGTACAATTGAAATTCTTTTGAGAGCCAAATTTTTTAAACTTAAACTTCTTCTAATGCCACTTCTTCCAAATAGACTTGCCCAGACCATGGTATTTTGTGGAAAAGCCATACTCAAAGGGCCAAAGAGCTGCATGTGGTTTGTGAGCCACAGTTTGCCGACCACTGAGCTAGACACTTGGGGTATGGTGTTAAACAAAACAGATAATATCTCTCTATCAGGGCTTGAAGTTTAATGTGTAAGAGAGAAGTAATAGTGGAGTAAGTGGAAATACAGGTTGCTGTGGAACTTACTTGAAAAAACAACAGACCTATGCCTGGAAGGCCCATACTGTGTTAGAAAAGGCTTCTTGCTAGTCTACCTCACAGTTGCCATCTAAACAAATTTGGTATTTTTGCTTCTAATCCTATCTAATGAAGAGAGAATTGACTATCACTCCATTACAAAGATGGCTGCACCCATAGCTGATGCCAAGTTTCAATAAGGAGCCTTAATGAGCAATCAGCAGAAACCTGAGGCTACACCTTCCCTGCCCTCGTGGGGTTTGACAGAGGACCTCAGGCCATGCCCCCCACCTAGTGGGGCTTGACAGGAGACCTCAAGGTGCACACTCAGTGCTGGGTCAGGGGAACTCAGGCAAGACTTGACAGGGGAACTGAGGCTGCGCACCCGCCACCACTTGGTGGGGCTTGATGGGGGACCTCAGGTCATTCCCTCCACCCAGCGGTGTTGACATGAAATCTAAAGGCATGCTCCCCTCCCTGGTCTAGGCTGGGAGACCTCAGGCCATTCCCCCCATTTTGGTGCCAGGCCAGGGGACCTGAGGCTATGTCCCCTGCCAGGTGGGGCTTGACAAGGATGGGACTGGGTCTCACCCGATTTTGAGGCACATGTGGGTGGGCAAGGACTTGACTCTGGGTCCCGTGGTGTGCTTCAGACTCTAACAGGAGGAAGGTTTTCATATACATTTTACTAATTTTCTTTCATCTCTGACACTTCTATTATAGAGAAAGGGCAAATAGCAATATTAAATTATTTCCTCTAATTAATCCCGTTTTAATGTGCACGAATTTCGTGCACTGGGCCACAAGTAGTTAAAATAATTGCTTTTCTATTTCTTTAGATACAGTTTTGTTTAGATCTTCTGAGCTCTGCCCAGACTATTATCATACACTAGAGGACAGTGCATGAAATCGTGTGCAGGTAGGGTCCCTAGGCCTACCTTGTGATCAGGCCCTTCTTCTGCCCACTCACCAGTCCCTGGTCCCATCCTGCCACCCCCCACCAGCCAGCTGATTCCCCTCACCAGCCTTTGTCCCGCCCACACCGCCACCACCAGCCAGCCAATTCCCCTCGCTGGTCCTGGATTCTGTCCCGCTGCTGCTGCCAGCCACCTGGTTCCTCTCACTGGCACTCATCCCACCCTGCCGCCACTGCCAGCCACCTGAATCTCCTTGCGGATTCCCCACTGCATTGTGTCTGGTCGAGTCGTCGTTCTGGTCATTACACTTATGGTTACTGGTCTTTTATTATATAGGATTATTTCTACATTATCTAAAAGGATTCTTAAAAGGACACCAAAACTGCATGTTGGTCAGAAATTTAGACAAGTAGGCCTAAAATTTCAAAGTCTTACTAATATCTTAAGATATTCTGAATAGCTCTCATATTTTGACTATTTAATCAGGCATTTAACATGATCTCTCATGTAATCCCTAAAACATTTTTAGGAAATGAGTATTATTATTATTCTCATTTTTATGTGAAGAAATCATCTCAAAAAATCTAGGAAATGCTCAAGTTCAAACACTAAGTGGGTTCAAACCATAATCTTTTTCTACAATGTTTCTGCCTTTTCTTCATATTCCTTCTACATCTTTTTTGTTGCTGTTAATCCTCATCTGAGGATATATTTTTTTCCATTGATTTTTTAGAAAGTAGAAGGGAAGAAGGAAGGAGGAGGGAGAGAGAAAGAGGAACATTGATGTGAGAGAGTCACATCAATTGGTTGTCTTCCACACACACTCCTATGAGAAATTGAACCTGTGATCCTTCTAACCACTTAGAAACATTGGTCAGGCCCTTTTATATCTTGAGAGAAGAAATAAGTGATCCTTGTCCCCAAAAGTAATTGGAAGTGAGAGTTAATTTATTTACTTTTGAATTTTGAACTGTAAAAGTGTTTTATATTTTTTGAAAAGTAAAAACAGGGAAAATAAAGCTAACCCTAAAACTGAAACTAATAATCTTAGCTCTATCAAATTGGTTACATAGCCACACAGACAAAATAATTACTTCAAGTGATTTTGGAACATGTTCTTCTGGTATACATTCTTGGTGGGGTATAAAAGAATTGCAAGTAATTTCAGTCTTCACTCAGTAGTTTTATTAGGAGCAATAATTGCATTATATTTTTTAAAAGTACTTTATATATTATGATAGATTAAGAACAATAATGTTATTAAGATCCAAAATTTGCATTTTGAGAAAAATATGAAATATACACAAATCATAGTTATGTAATATATATATATATATATATATAAATATATATATATATATATATATATATAAATATATATATATAGCTAATATGCAAAGTGTCCCCTGGGGAGTTCAACTGGGAGACCGGGAGTTTGATTTCTCGCTATGATGCATGCTGACCATCAGGGGGTGGTGTGGGATGAAGGAAGGCTCTGGCCAGGAAATGGAAGGCCCAGATTGACCCTGACTGCTGGCCAGGCCTAGGGACTCTACTTGTTCACGAATTTTATGCACCAAGCCTCTAGTATTAACATAAAAACATTCAATCCTGGAAAGAATTTTTGTGAGTTTGAGCTGATCTGTCAACAATTGCCCAGGAAGCAGAATCTCAATGAACTGAGATAACACTTCAGAGAATGGCGGGTTACATCTATATTTACATATTGCAATCAAAGGAAGGGATGTAAGTGGGTTATATGAAATCTATGGGGACAGACTAGAGAGGCAGGAGAAAGCAAAGTGGGGGAAACCTCTGGGATTGGATAAAAAGTAAAATGAAAGACACATACTTAGATGGATGCAGGAACAATGAACAAGATAACAGTGAATTTGTGGTATCTGTCCTGGTACCCAGGTACATTGGGTTGTGCCCCAAGGAGTCCAGAAAAAGGGAAGTTACAAGTTACCCAGACATTTCAAGGGTACGTTATTATAGATGCAAAAAATACAGATAGGCACAGTTAAGGTAAAGGTTGGTCCTGTCAGTGAAGATACCAGCCTAGGACATAACTGCCCACCATAACTGCTTTTAAAGTTTCATTTCAGACCATCCTTTGTGGTTAGTTTAGGTCTCTGAGTTTGCAAGACCACCATGCAGGCCTCCCCTGAGCTTGTCAGGTTAGCATGTGGCCCCTTTAGTTCACAAAGTTAGAAGTGAGTCACCTGGGCTGGTAGGCTCAGGAAACAAGTCACAGAGGCAAAAAGAGCCCTTGGAGCTTAGCAGAGAGAAAGACAAAGGTGACCTACCCAATGCAGGGAGGGAGATGGGGAGAGGCGTGGTGTGTTCCTAAGAGGGGGAGCACTAATTTATTATTTTTTATTACTGAAAGGACTTAAAACCAACAAAATTTCTGTATCACTGTTAACTATCCTTTTGACAGTTTTGCTGCCAGTTCTGACAAAGTCTGGTCATATGGATGCTCTGGTCTGTTTTGGGGAAGGAAATAGTTCAGTGCTTAATTCAGCAGTGAGAAACCTTAAAGTTGTCAGGGGTGAGGCCTTCACCCCTCTCACATCATTTGTAAAGGCTACGTTGCTCACAAATGCTTTTATGTGCAAGTGGACTCTTTTGAGTGAACATGCAGGTGGGGTGGTGTCCTGTGTCCGGTTTGACACAAGGCAGAAACCTGGATTTGAGAACAGAGGAAATCCTGAGAATGTAAATCCCTGGGAATTAGCAAAAATTCCTGGAAGAACTTCATTTTCAAAGGTGATTGAATTGGTAGGATCACAGCTGAAGTGACCAAGGGGGTAATGAGCAACTCAGTATCTGGGCTGTAGGAGGAATGACTACAAACAGCACTATTTACGATG
Organism: Lasiurus cinereus; assembly: GCA_011751065.1. NCBI lineage: Eukaryota > Metazoa > Chordata > Mammalia > Chiroptera > Vespertilionidae > Lasiurus > Lasiurus cinereus. The sequence goes on from JAAGEH010000226.1 coordinate 3,079,392, forward strand.
GTGTGGAAAGGATGGAATTAGAAAATACTAAGGCTCAGAGGAGGATGGAAGGATCTGGAAGGCCCAGGGAGGCATGCAGGCTCTGCTTAGCTGGAGGCTGAGAGGAGGGATTGTGGGTTCAGCCTCCTCTTTCAGGGCCTTCTCCATGAGGGGGTTCTGGTACTCTAGTGGACAGGGCAGCTTCTCAGTTCTCAGCTGTCAGAGGCTGATACCCACACGCCCTGCAGATAAACTCTGCTCTCAGGTGTAGCTCAGTGAGTCTGGGACACTAGTTCCATTGGACACTTTATGTGTCATTTGGGGTTCCTGTTTCTCACCTATTTATAGAGGAGTAAAATTTTACCAATAGTTGAGCAAAATAGGAGCACGAAATAGGTGAATTTCCTGTAGACATTAACCTATCTTCTTCTTCCCACTTTTCTAAATCACTTATGTTGACACAAAGAGCCAAGATTAGAATGCATCAAAGAGAACAGGCAAGCATGGCAGTGGGAAATGGGACTATTTGAAGTTCACAGTCCTCTCTCTGGGTTTGGTAGAGGGCTCCATGAGAAAATCCTGATCACAGTGAGTCACAGACCCTGCGTTGCATTATTAAGAGAGTTCAGGGTACTTGGAAGAGGACAGATCCCTCAACTCTAATTCATCAGTCACAGTCTCAGCTCACATGACTCTGGGCCAAGGTGTCTCCTATCCCTGTGTTAGGGCTGATATGGAGAACAATAATCTGAGCCTTTGAAAGCCTCCACTTAGGTGCTAGAGCCGAGCTCTGTCAATGAGCATGACATACAGAGAACCCTCCTTCCAGTTCTCTAAGAAGGAAAAATAGGAAATATCTATATCCACTTAAAAGTGAATAACAGGGATGGATCACAGAGCCCCATTAATTCAATATAGAAAATCAGATCATTTATGAATAAAGAATGTCCACTGGTGCCTGTAGAAAAGACAGAGAAAATACAGTCCTGGCCACGCATTCTACTCTCTTAAGTACAGAGTCCAAAACAGGAACAAAAGTGCAATATTAAAAGGTAAGGTTTGGGCCCGGCCAGTGTGGCTCAGTGGTTGTCCACCTATGAACGAGGTAGTCATGTTTCCATCCCTATCAGGGCACATGCCTGGGTTTCAGACTCGATCCCCAGTAGGGGGCATGCAAGAGTCAGCCAATCAATGATTCTCATCATTGATGTTTCTCTCTCTCTCTCCCTCTCCCTTACTCCTTGAAATCAATAAAAACAAACTTTTTTTTTTTCAAACGGAAGATTTTGTCTGCTCAGCCCTGGGCTACCCAAGGTTCGACCGTAATCTCCCTTTTCCATGAGGGCCAAGGTCCACAATCTGCGGATGTCAGTTCCTAGAGCAAGTCCGTTAGAAACAGAGCTCTCAGAGGGGTGGCTCACAGGAAGGATTCAGATGCCTTCTTGTGTCCAGTTCCATCCAAATAGAAGGATGATGAAGCTGGGCCACGCTGGTCGCAGTGTGGGATGTATTGGAACCACTATTGATTTGGGGGACACAACTCCAGGGTTGTGATTTTGGACCAGCTGTTGAACTAGGGTCAGAGAGAGATAGGATATAAGAAGAAAGAGAAGGGTTCAACCCTCCATTGCTGGCTCTAAAGGTGAAGAATAGGGGCCACAGGCCAAGGAATGTAGAAGCCTCTAGAAGCTGGGAATGGTTCTTTGTTGGTGGAAAGCAAGGAAATGGAGTCTCAGTGTTACAACCACAAGGAATCGAATTCTGCCAACAACCCAATGAACAGGAAACAGATTATTGCCTAAAGCTTCCAGAAAGTCGTGCAGCCCGCCAACACCGTGATTAGTGAGACCTATTCTGAACTCCTGACCCACAGATTGGTAAGGTAACACATTGGTGTTGTTTTAAGTCACTGCGTCGGAACCCCAATGCTCAGGTTCCCCTTCTGCGGCCACACCTGGCCTCCATACCTCACAGGATTGTTGTGAGGATCAAATGAGATAATGTCTGTGAAAGGCCGTACAACTCCTGTCCTGGTCTATCTTGTATTCTAATTTTGGTGCTTTCAGAGTCTCAGTATTCTAAGTCTCCCCAAAGGACATCCCACTCGGGCTCCTAAGGCATTCCTCTGCTCCTGTCTCACCAGGAGTGGCCCAGGCTCTGGGGTTCCTGGTTGGAGAGGTTGGCTGAAAGACCCAGGTGCAGCACAGGACAAGCTCTCCCAGCAAGCAGGAGACGAGTCTCACTCCCCTCTTCCCTGTGCCCCTCGTCCTGGGAGGGCTCACACAGTTTCGGGGCCTAGTGCAGCTTGGGCTTGACCCTGGGGAGGAAGCCTGTGGGAGAGGAAGCCTTGGTGGGAGAAATTAGGGAAGCATTGTGAGGTCTAGAATGCGGGGAGACTGTGTTTCCATCTCTGTCAGGCCCACAGCTCTGCCTTCTTGGCCTTAGCTTATCCTCTTGCCTTCTGAAACCTGCTATAGGCAGTCGGTGGCAACCGTTTTGTCAAGGTCCCCGCTGTGTGCTGCGTGACACCTGGCTGTGGAAGCTGACCTCCCCATGGGAGATGCTGCTGTCTGAAAGCCATGGCTCCCGCCTTCCTCTGAGGGGACAGCCTCTCTGACTCTCAGAAGATCCATAAGCATCCCTTCTCTCAGTCCCTGTACCTGTGGCTCCCACCTTCTCACTAGACTTTGTGGACTCCCGGAACACTGGCTTCTGCCTTCCCCAGGGACTTGCCAGGGATGTGTTTACCTCTGTGGCCTCTGGGCCTCAGTACCTTATGAGGCCCATCTGCCTTCCCTGAACTCTGTCTCCTTTCCTCTCAGTTGTGTCCTGTTTTCTCAAAGCACCTCCTTTCACCCCATCACTGGCTTCCCTTCTGTGATGATTTGGTTGGAAGTGCTAAATTTCACAAAAGGTTTCTGAGCGTGGTTTTGTTTAGGACCAAAACCTTTCTTTCTGTGTGTGACATGAGAGGGGGGTTTTGGAATTCTGATATCTGGCCAATTCCATTGTACCCCAGATCACTTCTTGGTTGAGCCTCATCACCTAGGGAATCAGCTGATTAATCCCATGAACTTGCTAGCGAAGGAAGTTAGGTGGTACACACAGGGACAGGAAGTACAGACCCAACGCTGTCATTGCATCCTGAAGCCAAATCGTGAGCAAACTGCAGCCCAGCATTGGACTCAGGGAGGATTGACTCAGTGAGTAATAAGCATTACTCAAAGAGGTCGTATAGTTGATAAGAAATTTAAACCTTAACTCTGCAGAGAGTAAAGAACAAAGAAAAAGAACAAAAGCACATGCAGATTGAAGCCCCGAGAGCTGGCTCTGGTGATCTTGTCTGGCAGGTCCTGGGAGGGGGGGATGATTCCTGGGGCCACCTGCTTGGTCCTGGTGGTGGTGGGTGGAAGGCGCCCTTTCCGGCAGTCACCTGTTTTGGAGGTCTCAGCACAGCCTTGCAGTGATTTAGTCACTTATATCTTTTGGCGTGAGGCCAGGGTTTCATTGTTGTGTTAGTTGTTAACGGTACCTGGGACAAGGTCCTTCTTAATGAGGTGGGCCAACTCTTTCTCCCATGTCTGACCTAGCAACTAAAAAATAAAAAAATGTGTTACCATTCAAGAGATTGACAGAAGGGAAAAGAGTTAGCAGAATATTTTGGTGATTCAAAAGAAAACTCTATTATCTAGGTACAAAATAACTTGGTCATTTTATGGAAGGAAACCCCTCATTTTACTCTTTTTATGTATCACCTATACACATTACAATCTGCAGTAAAAGATTTGTAAGCTTTTTCTGTGAATAAATCCATTAATGTGGAATACACTTGTGAATTTGTCTTTCTGTCATTTATAGAATTAAAATAATATACTTTTATTTTTTATGTATTTGTAAATAAATACATAATACATATATAATAAAATTTTAGTTTTAAAATATAATTTATATTAGCCTGCTGAAACAAATGTATATATTACATTTAATAAACAAATCATTAACAGATAAGCCATATTCATTATCTTGCATATATATTCACATTCTTTTGTAATTATTATATAAAGTATCATCCTAATCATTTTTGTTAATTATCACATTTAGCCAAGGTAGCAATTTTTGTTTTCTCCAGACAGGGAAAACTACAAGGCAAGAAACCAAAAATTGCCTAACTAAATTTTTAGTAGTATGTGTTTTAGATTACCTTTTATCTTTTTAAGAGGCAGAATAAATACATTATCCAAAGGCATTTATACTATTAATCTATAGTCCTTTATATAATGTATATGAATAAGGATATATTAAAGCCATATATATATATAATTTTTTTAACTTAGAAACTGTTCAGGTATCCAAGTAATATATATTAAATAATGCAACATTTTTTAAAGTCTTAGCATTTTAATTAACTGTTTGGAAATTATAATTTTAGCTAGAACATTAAATCCTCATGATTTGTAGTATTGTAAGAGTTTTATAAGATCAAAACTCTTTAAAAAACATCTGTTTTATGATTTCATTTAAACACAATTTTATATTTTGTTCCAACAATGATCTTTTTATTGTCCCATAAAATCAATGTACAAAATTTAGAAAACTTCAAAAGTTTTAATCTTGGTCTTATATTAGCTAGAATATTGTCTTAGCATTCATTTTATATTAAAAAACTAGGCCATGTAGACATACAGTTGTCTTTAATAAACATGATTAACTTATTCCAATTTGTCAAAAAATTATTTATCAGAAATATAACAGGATACTTTAAATATATACTTTATAGATTTTGTATTCATAAAGCAACATTTAAATCATGATATTTAAAAACTCATATTAAAGCAAAGATATTTTCTTCTTTCATAACTATAGCATGAAGGCTATTTAAATTCATTTGTCTACCTTTTATATTGTAAGAAACACAGTTTATTGACACTTTTTAAAGACATTTTCAATTATTTTGTATGCAAAATAATGACAATGTTTTTTTTCTGAGCAATTAATCTTTAACATTTCCCAAGTGAGGGAAAAAGAGAATAGAATAGCAATGTCAACAGAAATGTGTAAGAGATAAAGTTTTAGACAATTAGAAAATGACCACTGTAAAAGGTTATCATCTCTGTTAGGAGAGAAGGGAGAGTGTGTAGATGCAGGAAAATCTTTTTCATATAGACATAGATACAAAAGAGAAAGCCATTATAGCTGGTTTCAACAGAAACTCAAGGCCTGTCCTGGAGAATTTTATCAAGCCATGCAATCAAAAGCCAATGCTTATTAAACCCTAACGCATGGAAATGGAGGGGAAATCTCCAGCTAAATCACAGGGATCTCTCTCTTTTAGACAGATCAGTTACACAATCTTCTCTTGTTTCTTTTCCTTTTTTTTTGCCCCAGGCATTTCTCAAATGAACCTTCTTGTTCCAGTCAAAGTTCCCCAGGTGGCTACTAGAATTCGAATTTATCCTCAGTAAAGTCAGGAGGTAGCACAAGCTTATTCGCAAAGCCCATGAAAGAGTGCATGACTCTTGATCAAAGATAAAATAGCACTTGAGTTTTGAGTTCTCAACCCGAAAGTTAAACTGCCTCTACTTGCTGACTTGAGAAATCAGCAGCCACCTGACTTGGGGAATGTGTGGAGAGCTCTTTCCCAAAGCCAAGTTCTCATACCCCGAGCAGATGGGGGAAGTTCTCAGAGACAAAGGATAGTGGACGCATGGAAGATAGGAGATGGTGTTAAGAGCCAGATTTCACCACGGGATACCAAAGGCTAATTGGAAACCAACACTTCCAGGAGACAAGTAATCAATGATGTTGAAGGACCAGAATCTAAATTCATTACATAACTACGCACAGAGAAAGGGACCTTGAGACTCAAGAAGTCTCAGATATGCACATTATTACCGAGTCAAAAAGGCCAGTCTCTGGTAGGAAGTCTTGACCAAATAACCAGAGAACCTCTAAATGTCCCAATCAGGACACCAGGAGCAAAACGATAGTCTGACAAAGTCATTTATTGGTGACAAGGGACATTACACACCAGAGGAACCATGCGGTATGACACCAAGAAAGGAACAGTTATAATTCTGGGGAGAGGGTGGCAATAGGTGAAACTTAAAGTTAAAGCAAATGGGGCTTCATCAGGTCTCAGTTCCAAAGTGGACTTTTCTTAGAAACTGTAAGGTAAGATTCATGTGGAATATCTCAAACCTTCTTACCTGAATCTGCAGCTGGCGTAGGCACCAAGGCAGCTAGCTATCTGTGACAAACTGAAGTAGATCCTGCAGGCAAGAGCGAAAGGTTTTGTTCTTACTGAAATGTTTTCGAAAGCAAAGTTTCTGATACATTATGATTTTAGAAAACAAGATTTCTCAGAAGCAAAGTAATAGTCTTGCTACTGAGTATATTAGGACACTTTACAGTTAGAGTGTTTCCTTGGGAGAAATGTAATTTTCTGCTAACTTTGCAGCTGGCTTTCTGTGTGTTCTGTGGTTTGGTTGCCCAGTTTGATGAATGAATGCCATGGTGCATTTTCATTTTCTCTGGCCAAACTAATTTTCACTTTCTCAGCATGTAACCCAGGCTTGTTTTACCAGCTTGTGGAAGTCGCTAGAAAGAAGCTGTGGTGGCCCGGGACCTTTTCTGGAAGTGATTAATCTCTTCCCTTCTTTCCTATCTCCTACTTTCTATCACGGGCTTTGCAATCTTAAGGCCCCAGTGCAGCCTTGATTGTTCCTGAGGGAGGAACCCATAAGGAACAGAATGGAAGAGCAAGCCTGGGCATGAGGGATAAAAAACAAGGATTATGAAGTCTCAGACATAGAAGAATTATAAGGAGAGGCATGCTTCAGGTGCCCTTACTCTTTTTTTTTTTTAAAAAAAAATATATTTTATTGATTTTTTACAGAGAGGAAGGGAGAGGGACAGAGAGCTAGAAACATCGATGAGAGAGAGACATCGACCAGCTGCCTCTTGCACGCCCCACACCGGAGACGTGCCAGCAACCAAGGTACATGCCCCTGACCGGAATCAAACCTGGGATTCCTCAGTCCTCAGGCCGATGCTCTATCCACTGAGCCAAACCGGTTTCGGCAGGTGCCCTTACTCTTGCCAGATCCTCTTGCACCTGTCCTGTTCCTGGCTATACCTTGCAGCCCCTTGCAGTTTTGGTAATTGCTGGGTCAGGATCTGTGCAGAGAGGGTTTGGAAAGTGTCATTGTGGAGGCTGACCTTCTGCTTTTGGGAAGCCTGTGAAAGGTGCTGCTTCCTCTGTGTCTCCTTTGCTCCCATTGCTCTTCTGCCTGGGCCTTCTTGAACTCTGGCCTCCACCCTTTTACCAGACCTTCTGTCTGAGCTCTTTCACTTCTGGCCTACTTACCAGCCAGCCTCTCTTCTGAGGACCTTACAGTGTCTCATCTTTCCCTGCTGTGCCCATCTTGTGCTTGACACTTGTTTTCTTTTTAATTGTGCCTTGCCCTTCACAATGGGTCTCACTCTCTCACCACTCTTTTCACCGCCATTACTGGCCTGCTCTCTGCCACCAGAGGTTCTACCATTGTTCTCCACATCTTTACTCATTGCTTTTTCGACTCCTACAATGGCTCTGTCTCCCCTGCCTGGAGTCCTCCTTGCCTTGGCCTCTTCTAATCTTTTATTTTTTTCTTATTTCACCCCCACCACCAGCTTTCTCATTCTTCCCACCAAAATCCTCTCTGCTGACGCCTCTCCCTGCCCTTCCTCCCTCCAGTTCCCTTATTCAGTCTCAACACTGGGAACCAGGCCCCTTTTTGCCTCTGAGCTACAATCTTGATGGACCATCTTGGACCCCCATCATTTATCCTTCTTCCTATCTCCTAGAACACACACTCAGGTGCTAGACCCTCTTTTTTTCTAGCCAGATTCTACCTCTTCACTTGATCCTGTTTTTTTGTTTTTGTTTTTTTGTCAGGACCTCAGTGTCTGATCTCTCCCAACATCTCATTCACTCCAAGAAGCCTACTGATGCTTGTCATCTCACCCCCAACTATACCCCACCACTGCCAGACCCTATTTGAACAATGATTTCAGTCCTACTCAACACTGTCCCAATAAGACAGTATTCGTCCTCAGAAAACCCCTTTGTCTGGCCTCACTGCAGTAGGCAGTGCGTGCTCCCAAAACTCACCCCTTCCTACCTTCTCCTGGTGGCAGGCGGGTGCTGAGGACTTGCTTCTCCCTCCTTCTTCATGCTGTGATCTCCAGCAGGTACTTTCTTCTTTTCGGCCACTGAGTGCTGTCTCTGGGGAGACCCTCAACCAGACCTGTGGAAGCAGGTCGACTCTTTCCTCAGTCCAGAAGCTCCTAGAGCGACAAATCACAGAGTGCGGATTTCCAGATTTTTTTTTTTTGGGGGGGGGAGAAAGTGAAGGGGTCATTTTTAAAATAACGGAAGGCATACTACCAACTTGATTTTGTTCTGCGATTCCCTTAGCATCATCTGCAATTGAGCACTGCTGCACAGCCCCCCGAGCCTTCTGGAGACAGGAAGGCCAACCAGAGGAAGTGCATGGTCCACGGGAGCTTCCAAATCCCCAGAACTTGGGAAACCAGCGGAAATGTAGCTAGCTCTTCAGAGGGATCCCTTCTCTTCCATTTTTTTGATAGCCAACCTCCACCAGTCTCCCTTTTTCTTATTCAATTTCTAATGGTTTCCTTCCCCAATCCAAATGCAGATAGTAAATCCCCAGCTGCTTCCTAAGGTCCCAGGCCTGGCCTGCATCCTAAAGCCTAACCCCAGCCCTCGGGGGAAGGAGCTCAGGCAGGAAGAGCAGTCTCTTCCCTGCTTTCCATGTTAGGAATTTGATGATGGAGAGGAATTTAGGAATTCTTTTCTAGTGTTAAACAGTCCAGGCTAAGGAATCCCCAGCCTGGAGCAGCTTGCGTCAGCAGAAGCTCTGTGTTGCTAAACGTCAGACCCCATGGAAAAGCAAGAGAAAAGAATATAGCCCCCAAGGATGAGAGATCCTTTGGGAGATCCAAAGCGTAAGTACATCCGTGAGAGATAAGGGACCTCACATACTAGACACTTAATTGATACCTTAGTGAGCAAGACTCCCCCCTCCCCCCCCCCCCCAAAAAAAAGGAATAGACTTCTATAGAAAGTCACGTGGGGAAAAAGGATGAGATGCTTGTTTCCTTGGCTTTGCCTAGGAAACAAGGCAAAAGGCAAACAGGTGACCGGTGCTCAAAATCTGCAGCAGCTCTGCATTGTCCACATCCCCTGGAAAGCTGAGGGGGTCTTTTTTTTTTTTTTTAATATATTTTATTGACTTTTTGCAGAGAGGAAGGGAGAGGGATAGAAAGTTAGAAACATCGATGAGAGAGAAACATCGATCAGCCGCCTCCTGCACGCCCCCCACTGGGGGTGTGCCCGCAACCAGGATACACGCCCTTGACCGGAATCGAACCCGGGACCTTTCAGTCCGCAGGCCGATCCACTGAGCCAAACCGGTCTTGGCCTTTTTTTTTTTTTTTTTAGCTGCGGGGTCTTTGGTGCCGGATGGGGATCATCCTCATTGTTCCAAGCATCGGAGACGCATTAGAAAGAAAAACAAAGCCGCCTGCCCTGGGGGAGCTTCCCCTCCTGCAATTCAAAACTGCATCAGACCTTCATTGCTCGGAAGTGCCCCTCCCAGCACCCTCTGCTGGAAGGAACCGCCCGCCTGCCTTCAGAGACCTTTTCCTCATCAAATCTCCAAACAACCGTGCATCCCCCCCTCCTCCCCCGTTACCTGCAGCTGCGTGAGAGCAGGGTCCTTGCGGGAGGCCTTCCGCAGCCCTTCCAAGTTAGAGGTGGGTGGGTGCCCATCACACCTCCCGTTACACTGGTTCTCTGAGGACCGGCGCTCCCCGGTCTTCCTCGCCCCTGGCCGGGGTGCTGGCCGGGGTGCTGCACCCAATTAACGGTCATAACCGTTTCAAGGGAAGGACCAGGGAGCAGCGCTGCGCAGACTCTTCGGCGGAGAAGCCCCGCCCCCAGACGGGCTGGGCGGGGCTGCGACTTGGGGGGGGGCGGAGCCACACTCGGGCCTGGGCTTCGATTGGGCCAGAGCTTGAGCATGCGTCCTGCGTTTCGGCGGCGTCGTGATCCGCCAGCAAGAGCTGGGCCGGCAGGTGCGGGGATTCACACCTCAGTGGAGACGGGGCTTCTGGCAGCCTTTGGGGCCTTCCCACCCCCCTTGCCTGCGGCGCTCCGCCAGCTCTTTTCGCCTCAGTCCACCCGGCATGGCCCTGGGGCGGCGAGGACCAGGGCTGCGGCTTCGGAGGCCCTGGGAGCCCCTGAGCGCGGGCCCAGAGACGGTGCTGAGCGGCCGCTGGGACGGGGCCAGGCCAGCGCCTCACGCCGCTGCAGGACCAGCCGCCACACCGTGGAGGGCGCCCACCGCCCGCCGGGAGCTGTGCTCAGAGACGCTTCCAGGAAGGCCCGGGTGCCTTCCGCAAGGCCTGGGAGGCTGGTGCGGGAGGGCCCCCTGGGCAAGGCCCAGCAGGACAGCGAGACCCTGGAGGAGATGCCGCTCCGGAGGGGCAGAGGCAGAGCCCCGCTCAGCCCAGGCCGCGCCTCCCTGCGCCATGCCGAGGCCTCCAGCAGACGCGCGCTCTCAGGTAGGACACCGCCCTGCTTTTACTGCGAGCCCCCGTGTCAGGCAGGCCCTGTGTCAGAGGGCGCTCCGGCGAGTGTGGGACTGTGGCCGCCACTAGAGATGGAAGGGAATACCGCGTTTCTTCAGCTCTTTGCGGGGAGGGCGCAGCTTTTCTTGCCTAAGTTATTGCATCGGAAATTTGCAAGATGGAGAAGAGTAGATGGCAGTACCCATAGAGCCTAACCTCAAAAGTGCATTAACATTTTTTTAAATTAAAATATATTTTATTGATTTCTTACAGAGAGGAAGGGAGAGGGATAGAAAGTCAGAAACATCAATGAGAGAGAGAGACATCGATCCGCCGCCTCCCGCACGCCCCACACCGGGGATGTGCCCGCAGGCAAGGCACATGCCCCCCGACCGGAATCGAACCCGGGACCTTTCAGTCCGCAAGCCGACGCTCTGTCCACTGAGCCACACCGGTCTCGGCTACATTACCATTTTGATGTTCAGGGTTTCTTTCCGGAGTTTGCTGTGCATATTTTACAGTGTTTAAATCATATGTATATTTAAAAGGTAAAAGCATTCAACACTTTATCGTAAGCAATTTCTGCGTTAGTGAGCACTCTTCCTACACATTTCTAAATGTCCTCCAGATTAATTTAATCATTCTGTTTTCCTTTGATATTGAGGTTCTAAGCTTTGGACATTAAAACACATGACTTAACGTGTTTGTGCATAGTTGTACTTGCTTATGAACTGTCTGTGACAAAATCATAAAGCTTTCCCTGAACTTCAGGTTATTTTCTAATCCAGGGTTTTTTTTTGTTTTGTTTTGTTTTGTTTTGCCTGATTCAGTTCTCTCTCTCTCCTTTCCCTCCTCTATAATCTCTTCAGTGGAGATAGCTACCCGGGCAATAAATTATCTTAATGCTGACTTCTTCCCTTTGCTTCAAACTTATACATCTAAAATGCTTGCTAAGCATTTCCCACCCTTGATTTCCCACAGGTGCCCCAAACCTAAACTCTGTAAATTTAGCCCATCTTTCTTTGCTACTGACCACTCTTGCTCTTTATTCCCAGTCTCAATTAGTAACATCTGGTCTCTAAGCCAAGGCACTCAAGAGCCTTTCTGTGCTCCTCCTCCTCCTCCTCGCAGATTAATTAGTCAATAATCAAGTTCTGCTGATTCTGTGTGCTATCTGTTTCTCAAATTTTATTCCCTCAGTTCTCACTACCACCCTAGAAGTTCAGGCCCTTATCATCTCTCACCATCCTCTGTGGTAGCCTTTTAACTAATCTCTCTGTGCGCCCACCTTTGTCCTCCTTCAATTCTTTCCCTTCACAACTGTCAGAGCAATCAATCTACCTAAAACGGATGTAATCACAGCTTTAAATCCTTCACTGACTCTGTTCCCTACTGCATGAAACCTGAGGCCTCTACTTACTCATCTGCCCTTTAGCTGTTTCTGCTCCAATAATACATGCCTGTGTGTTCAGTGCTTCCACATCTTTGCTCATGACTTACCTAGGATTCCTTATGTCAGCATTGGAGTTCTCACAGTCCTCTACAGGAGGGCAGGGGCTGCATTGTTCATCAAGGAATTTGTCCATCCAAGTTGTTGAAGTTATTACATAATTGTCTATAATGTTTTCTTATTAGTCTTTTAATGTTATTAGATCTGGGGAGGTCCTCCTCCCTTTCGTTCTCCACGTTGGTAATTTGTGTCTTCTCTTTGTTGATCAGTCTGACTAGAGATTTGTTCATTTTCTTTCCAAAAAGCAGCTTTTGGTTCCATTGATTTTCTTTATTTTTCTGGCTTTTATTTCATAGATTTGTGCTCACTTTTGAATTTTCTTCCTTCTGTTTGCTTTAGGTCTATATTGCCTTTTTTTCCTAGTTTCTTAAGGGGAGTACTTATCAGGTCGTTGATTTGAGACCATTCTTCTTTTCTCAATATAAACTTTTGTTTTTTATATGAGCATAATGTCAAGATTTTTTTGCTTTCATATTAAAACAAAAGGTGAAACTCACAACTGGACCATTAGGCCCTTTCTCTTGTAATCCCTTCCCAGTTCACAATGCATGCATCTCTTAATAGCCAGCATTCTTTTAGATATATGCGTAGCTGGACTCAATACAGTCAAGCTGCAGCACAGTCTTCTTTGTAGTTGTAGCCTTTTTCTGGAAAATTGGCTTAATCTGTTTCCCATGCCCACTCTTCTTCCTGTAGTAACACTGCTTTCCATGGACACACACGAATCCTTGCTCTTCTTGTGCTGCCTCATTTTGTGGGATTGTGCTTGCCACATTTATTATACAAAGTCTAATGTGTTTTAGGAATATTTACCTTGTTTTCAGGGGCACGCACTAGTGCTATAAACTCTTAATGCTATGAATTTTCCTGTAAATGATGATTTATCTGTAACCCAACAAATTTTGATACGTTGTGTTTTCCTTTTCAGTTCAGATTATTTTATAATTTTTCATGTGACTCTTTCTTTGCACTATTTAGAGGTATGGTTTTAAATTCCCAAATATTGAGGAGTGTTCCAAATATATATCTATTCTTGATTTTTAAAAAAAATATATTTTAGTGATTTTTTACAGAGAGGAAGGGAGAGGAACATAGAGTCAGAAACATCTATGAGAGAGAAACATCAATTAGCCGCCTCCTGCACACCCCCCACTGGGGATGTGCCCGCAACCAAAGCACATGCCCCCGACCGGAACCGATCCTGGGACCCCCCAGTCCCCAGGCCGACGCTCTATCCACTGAGCCAAACTGGCTCTGGCTATTCTTGATTTTTAATTTAATTCCATTGTGGTGAGAGAACATACTTTGTACAATTTCAATATTTAAATGGTTGAGATTTGTTTTATGATCTATTATATATTTTTATCTTGGTGACTATTTCATGTGTACCTAAAAAAAAAAAATGTGTACTCTGCTGTTTGCTGGTGCTTCTCCAGTGTGCATACCTAGAAGGGGAATTAGAATACTCCAGTAAGAAACAAAGTAGAGAAGAGAATTGGAAGTTAAACCTAGAAGGTTTTAGGGTTGCACTAGGGTTAGTGGGTGTGGTAGTGGGTAATGGCTGTGGATGTGACAGATGCCTTAAGGCCTTGGACCATCCTGGGTAAAGTTTGACATCACAGTAATGACATCACGTTTGGAACTAAGGAATGTCTAAGGGGGAACATGGGCTGGTCACTATTTCCATGCCTTGGGTATAAAAAAGTAACTTTTTTCTTCATCAGAGATAAAAAAGAGAAGAACGTGACTCATTTGATGGTCTTTCAGAGGGGCTAAATGACTTGCCCAAAGTCATTTGGCTAGTAAAGGGCTTGTTTTGTGGTCATCTCCCAGAGGAATGAGTGACAGCCCAGTGACCTTAGGAAAGTAATTGAATTTAGAGATCACCTGGTTATATACCTTCACTGTTCGAATGGGAAACAAGGTCTGCAGAGGGAAAGACTTGTTCAGGATCCTACATCTAATCTGGTGAAGCTGGAGCTCCAGCCCTTAATGCTGGCATACTCCAGCCCGGCTGTAGGAGGCAGAAAGCAGGAACAGGATGGAGTTGGTGCAGCAGGGGAAGTGGTGTGGGGGTCCAAGGAGACAGAGATGCAGACAATATTTCCACCTACTCCCCCTGCAGCCAGCCCACTCTCTTCCTTTCTCCAGATTCCTGCGGACTTCTTTCTTTAGGGGCATCAAAGAAGTCCAAAAAGGAAAACCAAACAATCCAAATTACAGGGTAGAGAAAAAGCCCATTTCCATGTAAATGTTACCATTCTGCAGCAAAACAAACATAATAGAAATAACGAGACTTTGGTTTGGATCTGCAATGTAGAAGATGGGCATAAATAGTCTCTAAACCAACAAGTGGAACCGCAGTAATTCTCTTCTTGACGGTAGAGGGCTGGGGGCTGGGCACACCACCCAAATGCAGCTATTCAAAAAGTGGTCTTGATCCTCTTGCAGTAAGCATTAATTCAGGAAGCAAAACAAAATAAACAAAAACCCAACCAAAGTGTGCAGTGGATGGATCATTCAGACAAAAAAAGCTGGACACACAAAGGACAGCTGGAAAGTTGTGGAGGTTGGATTTAAAACTGCCACCCACCTCTTGCCCACTTTTACAGCACAGGGTCTCAAATGGATCCTTCCACCAGTCAGCTAAGGATGCGCATTGAGAAGTGAGGCATCTTGGGGTGCTGTCTTCTGAGTATTCTGGGCACAGAATATGCAAGAGGAGAGTGTCCCTTAGAGCAGTCTCCCGGCCTTGGGATTTCTGGGATATTTTTAAAAAAAGGCAAATTCCTGAATTATCCTACCCCAACTCCCATAAAGGACCAGTATGGGGATGGGCCAGGAATCTGCATATTAATTGATCTCCCAGATGATTCTTGTGCTGATGTTTGGCCCCAGATAGGCTTGTCCAGTTTTTTTTTGCAGAAAGGAATTGTCTTTTTGAAGACCTGCATCAGTTGTCTGGAATCCCTTTGGTAATTTCACATGATTCAACCTTGTGTCTTTGTTTTCTTTATATTCATCTGAGTTCCAGAAAATTCAGTTTTCTAGATCTTTGATTGGACATACACATGATGATAATTTTCAGGATGCAAACATTAACAAACAAGTGACCTAGGGCAGAGGTTCTTAATTTAGAGGGCATTTTAGAATTCTTGTTTGTATTTGGAGCCATGAAGCTCAAAGACATATCTTATGATATAGCAGGCTCTCTGATTTTAAATTTACATTTAAAATACAGTGGTACCTCGAGATATGAGTGCCCTAACATACGAGATTTTTGAGATACGAGCTGTCGAGTGAGCGATTTTTGCTTTGAAATACAAGCAACATTTGAGATAGGAGTAATCCAGAGGATCAGCCGGCTGCACACGACCCACCAGTTTACCGAGACTCGAGCGTCTCAGTTTCCCATGCCTCAAGGTTACAGAATGAATTAAACTCATATCTCAAGGTACCACTGTATATATATATTTATTGATTTCAGAGAGGAAAGGAGAGATGGAAACATCAATGATGAAAGAGAATCATTGATCAGCTGCTTCCTGCATGCCCTCTAGTGGGGATCAAGGTTGCAACCTGGGCATGAGCCTCGACAGGGAATCAAACCATGACCTTATTGTTGATAGGCTGACGCTCAGCTACTGAGCTACACCATTCGGGCTAAAGTTACATTGTTATTTATGTTTCAGACCGAATCCCTTTTTAGGATCTCTATAAACACTTTGAAAGAGTTTCTCAAAATAGAGATAAGGATTTAAGGCAGCCTCTTCTGGAATAAGGCAAGTATGTCAACCCAATAGTCAATCAAAACAAAACTTCCAGTAGTGCATGGACTAGGTCAGCATCACAGACATAGGGGTTGGGAGAATTCGGCTTTGAACTTAAGTCTTTTGGAAGTAACCAAGTGCTGTAAAAAGAGTCTGAATTAAACTAAATTTGATCCTGAATTAGGGTTGTCACTTACTAGTCAGTTACATGATCTTAATCAAATCATGTAACCTCCTTGAGCTATCTGCATCTCTAAAACAGGGAGGATGACATGTTGCGAAGCTGGTGGGGTGGGTGCTGTTGTTGGGGAAGGTGTATGAGTCCCTCAGTGCCATGCATGCCCACAGGAAGTGCTTAGTAACGGTTATGGTTAGGGAGTTTTAGGCTGACATTTTTTTTTAAAATGTATTTTTATTGATTTTTTACAGAGAGGAAGGGAGAGGGATAGAAAGTCAGAAACATCAATGAGAGAGAGATATCGATCAGCCGCCTCCTGCACACCCCCTACTGGAGTTGTGCCCGCAAGCAAGGTACATGCCCCCGACCGGAATCGAACCTGGGACCTTTTAGTTCGCAGGCTGACGCTCTATCCACTGAGCCAAACCGGTCTCGGCTAGGCTGACATTTTTTCCACAGATGCACAACAGCCTCTCAGGTGAGAAAAACAAGTCTCAGTGCCTTTTAGACCAGTTGCAACTCTTCCCCTCCTCCTCCACCATCCCCTTCACACATATTAATGCCCTGGGCATTTACCCTCCTGGGAGAAAATTTCCTCATGAAGTTGGCACATCTACCATTGGCGCCAGCAGGTGCCAGCACAGGCTAAGCTTTCAAAAGGGCAGCTTCATTTGATTTTATCATTCTGCATCCTTCAGTGTGACTCCTGAAAGCCCAGACTTCTTTCCTTTCATTCAGCGTGATTTCTGTCTTTCCTAGGCTTTTGGTGTGCTACTCTGAGCCTGGGAGAAAAGGCTCAGTCTTGCACTATCAAATGTCAACAAAGAAGAAAGATCTCCTGTTTGGGGGACCCTTGTAACAAAACTAATAACACCAGTGGCTGCATTTGGGGAGCACTTTACAGTTTGCAGAGTGGATATAAAATGGTTTTTATAACCTACCATTCATTGGTCCTCAACCTAACAGGTCAAGGCTCACTTTCTTCATTTTTACACCCAAATCCTTTCCTTCCAGTTCCCTGCCTCCATACCTTCCTCTGCCTCATTGCCCCTCACACAACCTACAGTGAACTTTTTCTGCCCTGTACAGGTTGCCTCAGGCCTTTGCATGTGTTATCCTATCTTCCTGAATCCTGGTAGATATCTACTCATCCTTCCGGTAGCCCGACTTCCTCTTATCCCTATGCTCCCAGTCTGCTTTCTGTACACCTTGGTTACATCAGTTGTGCAGACTGAGACTGTCCCTTTCCCTATCTACTCATCAGACTGTGTGCTCCCTGGGTCAGGGACCATATCTCACCTGTAACCCTGTGGCCGATGTCTAGGAGGTACCAAGTAAATGCTGGTTTGAGTGAACAATTGTTGTAGAATTCATCATTCCAGATAAAAGGATCTTAGGTAAGCATCCAAGTCATCGAGTCCAGATGCTGTGGAGCCGTTGAAGGAGCCCAAGGTCCAGTTCTCAGTTCCGTGCCCTCTGGGTGCCGCTCACAGTGCCTCTCAGAGTGGCCGCCTGACATTGCTGTATAGACTTTTCTGATCATATTGGGCACAGAAAGACAGGAATGAATGATATGAAAGCATGGGACTTCAGATTTACAGGCCCAGAAGAGATTTCCAAATGACACCAGGCAGCCAGTGTGCAAAGGCGTGCTTTTAATGTATCAGAAAAGACAAAATTACAGTATGCCTGTCTTTGATGTGCTGTCTGGTTCGTGTTTCTGAATAAAAGGGAAACTCTGGCTCCAGGCTGATTTTCAATTGCAAAAATAGACTAAATTCCAACCCTTAAATTATCAAAAGTGCCACATACTTGACAAGCAGCTTAGCAGAGAGCAGAAACTACCAAGTTAGTAATTAAACAGCTTAAGTCAAATTAACAGAGACAGACATTCTTGTCTGGCGGTCAGAACAGAGGCCTGGGGAGCCCTGGATCTGGCCCTGTTCCTGCGTGTGCCAGAGTCAAGTCCTGATGTGCAGCCACAGCTGCCAAGGAGAGACCCGTGGGCCCCCCACCTCTGGCTGTCTTCCTGTAAAGGCTCCCAGAGTGGGAGGAGGGTGTGTTCACACTGAGAGATGGAATGGGGAGGGCAGGCCTATAAGGAGTCTGGAGAAGGCTGAGGGGGGCAGTTCCCCTCCATTTCAGAATTTGTTTCCAAATATTATGAAGCTGTAGAAGATTAAAAATAATCCTCACAGAGGATATGTTTTCATTGATTTTCTTCTTGTGAGAAAAGGGAGAGAGAAATATCGATGTAAGAGAAAAACATCAACTGGCTGCCTCCTGTATGCATATCAACTGGGGATCAAACCTGCAACCCAGGTATTGTGCCCTGACCAGGAATTGAACCTGCAACCTTTTGGTGTATGGGACAATGCCCCAACCAACTGAGCGACTCAGCAAGGGCTGGAAGATTTAAAGAAAAAACCATATAAAGTAATTATATCTTAGGAGCTCTTATAAATGTTTTCATATAAATTATTCTTTCCCTCAGAAAATTCTTTCTCTTTGTCCGTGCAGCAATGGACAAAGCAAAGTCCTAGCTTTGAATCACTGATGTGGAGGGGAAGACCAGTAATGAAGAAGCATATGTCTAGTACTGCAGGTAGCTGTAAGTGACATGAACATTATAGTGACAGGAGGGAGATAGGAAGTTCAGGAATAGGGGAGAACAGAGTATGGGTGAAGGGGAGGATGCAGTTGCTCTTTATATTAGGCACTTAGGGAAGACTTTTCTGATAAGGTGATATTTGAGCACAAACCTAAAAGGGAAGAGAATTTCCAGGTAGAAGGAACGAACACCAGTAAGTGTAAATGTTCTGAGTTGGGAGAGTGCCTAGCATATTTAAGGACAATCAAGGAGTCCATTGTGGCTGCATCAGGGCAAGCCAGGGACTGGAAATGACATTTAAAAGAGATTAGGGGCGAAATCATGTAGGCATTCTAAAGACAGTGACCTTTCTGTTAAGTTAAAAGTGGAGTCATTGAAGAATCTGAGCAGATCTTACATGATTGATAAGGGTCACTTGAGCTGCTGTGTTGAGAGTAGACTATAGAGAGACAAGAGTATAATGTCTGTTATGAAGCCAGTACAGTAATTGAGGGGAGATGCAATTATAGTTGAGATCAGATGGTGATAAAAAGTAGTTAGATTCAGAATAACTTTTCATAGTAGAGCTTGCAGGATTTACTGATCATTTGATCTGGGCGGTAAAAGGAAGAAAGGATTAAAAGATGACTAAAGATTTTGGCTCAGGTTGAATGATGGAGTTGCTATTTAATGAGATTGGTCTGGGGGATCGAAATCAATAACTTATCTCTGGGTATGATGATTCTGAGATGCTAGTTATGCCACTCTACCAGGTATAGTGTAGAAGCACAGCGCTGGAGATCAATCAGAAGGCAATTTTATTTCTGCCTCCTAATGACCCTTAACATTTATTTGGTGGAGAAATAGTTTGCCTTGCTACTAGGTGAAAACTCTGTCAGACGCCATGATTTTTCTGGTCACTCTTAGTTAACAGAAAGCACCACTATTCTCTTAAAGCAGGAAACCATATTCTAGGTTCAGAAATGAGAATGTTCAACACAGCTCATTATTAAAAGTTATGTGTATTTTGCTTCCACCTTCCTTCACTGTCAAACCTCTCAAGCTAGGGCCTGTAGCAGGTAGGCCATCCCTTTGGAGAGGAGGTTATGATTGGCTTTTTGCTCTTTCATGCTGGTCTTCTCATCTGCTGTGGTTTCGACCATTTCAGAGTTGGAGACCTTGAGGGTAGAAAGAAAAGAGATCAGAAAGTTCTTACCAGTCTGGGACTGTCCCAGCATTTCACTTTCTCTCCTTGGTTCTTCTGTGGATTCTGTGGCTGCTTCTGTGCTGTGCCATCACTCGTATGGGTGATGCATCCTATTCCTCCAGCTGCCACTGGTTTTCCTGCAGCGCTCTCCACACAGGTTTTCTCCTTACAGTCCTGTCACCCCAGCTGGCAGAACACTTGAGCAAGAATGAAAAGGCACTTGCTGGCTCTCCTCTTGTCCACAGGAAGCACACCCTGTGCCTTGGCTGATCCCCAAGGGAGTCATCTATTCTCTGTGGGATACCATCGACTGCTTTAGCAGTCTCTCACCTTCAGGTTCCCTGTGAATTTAAGCAGCTTCTTCCATCCCCTTTCTCCAAACTGCAGGGAACACAATATCAGCACTCCATTCTGTTCTCTCGGGGGAGGAGCTATCCACAGCATAGCTTCCTTCAAAGAAAACCTTTCACAAGTCCTCCCTTTAATTTCTAGCAACCTGACCATTTTATGACCTTGATTACAGTGAGTGGTCCAAGTTAAACTGTTGTCAGATATCCCACCTTGAAAATACTGATTTATATTGACCCCAATACTTTAGTATTTGTTATCTATTGTGTTGGAGCCTTGGTCTAAATGCCCATTTAAATGTCTTGCTACACTCTGAAAATCTGAGAGGCAACTGCATATGAATCGTACTCAGAAAGCCATGAGATTAGAGGAAATCACCTGTGGTATGAACTGCAAAAAGGTTTAAAGACTGAGCCCTGAAACTTTCATAAATTGAAGAAATGACACAGAAGGAGCAGTCAGAATCTGCCCAGTTTCTAGATTGGCCAAAAAACACTCCCTTCCCTCCCCCCAAAAAAACAAATAAACAAAATACAAACAAACAATGAACACTTCAGACCCTTAGAACTCATTTTCTATTCTGAATTATAATCAACTAGAGGCCCAGTGCACAGATTTGTGCACCTGTGGAGTCCCTTGGCCTGGCCTGCAGGGATTGGGCTGAAATCAGTTCTCCAACATCCCCTGAGGGGTCCTGGATTGCGAGAGAGTGCAGACCAGGCCAAGGGATCCCACTGGTGCATGATGGGGCTGGGATGGGACTGGGGTAGGGCCCCAGGACATGTTTGGCTTTTCTCATCCAGTCCCAATTGGCTGGACCTCAGCATAAATTTAACCTACTGGTTGGAGTGTCTGCCCCCTGGTGGTCAGTGCATGTTATAGTGATTGGTCGAATGGTTGAACACTTCAGACACTTAGCATATTAGATTTTGTTATATAGAATACTGTACCAGTTGTCTTTCACAGGAGTGACTTTTCTTTCTTCATGATGCCATCATCATATGTGTCTTTACATTCACACAGTGTCCCTTATTTCATTTCAACAACCCTGTACTCCTATGAGGAAGGTTCATTATAAATGAGGAAACCGAGGGCCAAAGAACTTTAAGAGGCTTTCCCTGGGTCCAAGAAGTAAGAGGTAGAGGGTGGATTTGAATTCAGGTGTTTGGCTCCAGGTTCTGAGCTCTTTTTTTCAATCACATCAGAGACACTCAAAATAATCATAGTTTTTAAGGTTTTGCTAAAGTAGACTATTTAATAAAACAAAAGCAAAGGTTGCATTTTACATGCCAGCATCCATGCATTAGTCAAGGTTACCTGGAGAGCTGTGTTGAGCAGGATTCTGAGGTACAATGATCAGCAGGAAAAGAATACGTACCTTGGTTTATTAGTGATGATTGCCATTTGTATGGGAGGGTTCTGGTGGCCTATATGCCATGCATGATTTAGTTATTTCTACTGTGTGTGTGTGTGTGTGTGTGTGCATGCACGCGTGTACATGTGTTGTTCCCTGGAACAGTTGTAGTTTCTCAGAACATATTAAAAAACGGGAAAAGGAAGAAAGAATAGCCTAAACCCACATGGGGTTACCGGAGATGACAACATTGTGTACATACATTCTGAGAGCACACATTTTTTAAGATGTGGCATGAGCAAAGGAGACATACTAAATTCAGAGCAGTCTTGCAAATAAATAAAACAAGCCACTATTCTCCAGCATTTTTCTACCAAATTTTTATTTGGAGAGACTTCAAGCCAAGAGCAAAGTTAAAAGACCAGTAGAATAAATACCCTTATATCATTTTCCTACTTTCATCCATTGTTGACATTCTCTCACTCTTTTATCCTCAATTATTTAAAAGTAAATAAATAATTCATGACACCAAAGCATTCATCTCTTAAGAACAAGGATATTCTGCACAATCCTAATATCATTATCATACCTGCAAAAATAATATATAAGCCATATTTAAATTTCCCTAGTTGGCCCCTTACATCAGGATCAGATTGAATGTACTGCTTTTGACCCTTTTATTTTGGTAAATTATATATGTATCCTAAGACTTTTCATTTCACTTCAAAAACGAGCATGTCATTTTATCACCTGGATGTAGTAGACTGTGTTTTACCAGCCCTTCCTTTACTTTTGGGCATTTACTAGTAAGTATGTTTTCTCTTTTTGATTGTTCTTGTAAATACTGTTGCAGTGAACCTTGTGGGGAACGTGGTGGATTGGCCTTCATATGTATTCCTGCCTTACAGTTTGAGTTCTAGATGTAATTTGGGTTCCCCCAGTTGCTTGCACTTAACCTAAGATTTGGGAGGCAAAAGCTTTTGCTGCTCCTGTCTTTCTCTTGGGAAACATGGTCCTTTATTATTATTTCTTTCTGCACAGTTAGGAGAGGCTATAGAAAGCCATGGGTGAGTTGAGGGCAGAGACTCGGCAGGATCTGATTTAGTTTTTTAAATTGCTGGCTTTTGTGTGGACTAGATTGTAAAAGGGTGGAATTGGAATCAGGAGCCAGTTAGGAGTGAGTCTTTTGCTGTCTGGTGGTTAGAATAGGATCATATCTATTAGTAGAGAAGGTGAGAGATAGCTGGATTAAGAAAGTATTTTGATTCATCAGAAGTTTCTGCTGGATTTATATGGAATGTGAGAAAAATGATCATTGACTCCCTTGTAGCTAGAGTTCTGGATGTAATTCAGCTTCCACCCATCAGATGACCTTACAAGATTTGGAAGGCAAAGATGAGGTAGAGATCTTGCCTTTGCTATTTCTGACTTAATCCATTGGAACTGGCGGGAAGGCTGTGTCCAGTTGTAGGGAAGATGGTAGATTTGGTGATGGGAGCATTGGCAAGTTGTCTCTTGTTTTCACTTTTCTTAGGAATTAAGAAGCAAAGATATCAATTGAGAGTGGAGGGGTGCTGGGAGAAGGGGCTGGGATTCATTGTTGATCATGTGTTACTGTCTACTTACCAGGACTCTGTACAGTGTCTGGCCCCTAGAAGATAGCTAGCTCACTGTTCACTGAACAATTCTCAACTTTCACAGAAAGATTTAACAATAAGCATTAGCTTTGACTTCAAGAAAAATCAGTGCAGTAAACTAACGCAAGGAGAATCTCACATCGTTAAAAGAAGCAATCTTTTTAATATTTAAACTTTGGGTCAAACAGTCATTGTCTTTGAAAGGCTGCAGATTTAGAAATGTTTTCTGATTCTGACTTATCCCAAAGGTCTGTACCTTTGCAATAAACGCCTGTCTCCTCAGAAGCTGATGTGTTTCTTGAAGGGACAGTAGCACCTATGTTTGAAAACACTTAAGAAATCTCTGGTATTTTTCTGACAGTCTTGAGAAATACTTTGGTAAACCTGCCTTTAAAACTCTGTGTGATAAAATTGGTCACTTTCTCTTGTGGTTAGTATTTCTCTTTAAAGTATGTTGAGGCTTTAATTTTTTTCTATCATCTTTGTTATATTAAATCAATTATTTATTGATTCAAATTTCTTAACTTATGAGTGTACTCATTTTGGAGTGTTTAGACTTTATATAAGGTAACTGTGGTACCAATGGTGGAAAAAGTATTTAATTTGGAGTTAGAAGATACAGTTTTGGGTCCTTCCTCTACAGTGTCCCAAGGCTGTGTGGCTTTGGGTTGTTAAATTCCTGAGACTGAATTTTCTTATTATAAAACAAAGATCTACCCACGTCATATAGTTGCAACATTTCTGTAACTTTCAATCATTTTCTCATATACTAGTATTGTCTTATTTGATCCTCAGGCCAATCCCATGAGCTCAGTAGGGCATGGACTATCAGACTTCTAAATACCAAACAAACAAACAAAAACCCCACAAACCTCTCTTCCTCTCCCTCTCCCTCCCCCTCCCCCCCCCCTCTCTCTCTCTCTCTCACTCACACACACACACACACACACACACACACACACACACACAC
>JAAGEH010000226.1:3103669-3185492 GCA_011751065.1 Lasiurus cinereus
GCTGCTCTCTATTCCTGGGCATTCAGAGGAGGTTTTGTTGTGAAACTGGTCGGACATGCAACCTGATGAGCTAAAACTGCGCTGTGCATTGTGGGAGCCGATAGGCACATGTACCTATTGGGTGCTTGAAGTGTGGCTGATATCACTGAGGAACTGAATTTTAGAATTGTGTTTAACTTTTATAAATTTAAATTTAGAAACTGATAGTCATTTCAGTTACTGGAAACTTTTAAGTATATGAGAAACAGTTTGGGTATGTGAATCTGGTTTTTTTCCAGCTATATACTAGTAAGTATTTCCATCAAAACTTTAGCCTTGATATTGAAATGTGCTGTAAGTGTAAAAATACACTGGGTTTTGAAGATTTAGTGTGACAATTGTAAACTATTTCACTAATAATTTTTATATGGATTACATTTGGAAATGATAATATTTTGGATATATTGTGTTACATAAAATGTTATTAAATTTTATCTGTTTTTCTTTATTTTTATGTGGCTACTAAACCATTTAAAATTAGACATGTGGCTCCCATCATATTTCTCTTGAACAGCCCTGCTCTAGAATTAGCCATGAATGAATATTTGTGTTTTTCTAACTGGGGATTTCCAGATTAGACCAGTGCAAATCATAGTTCAAATTCACATTTTCTCTCCACTAAAGAATTTCTGGAGCAACCGGCTCTGTATATTAGATACTGGCTAATTGCTTCTCCTTTAAAACCGGTTGAGACTCTGGGTACTGACTGAGGTGGGTTTAGACCTTCTGTGAAGCAGCTTCCTAGATCCATATCTGTGCTTAGTTCCAGCAGCCAGTCTGGGGGGAGCGACCTCCCAACTCTCCTTCCCTCCTCAAGGTTTCCTGAGTTTGTGGACTCAGGCCCCACTTTGACCTTACTTCCTGCCGGTTCTGTCTGACTTTACCCGAGCTTGGCCTTGGTGCTTCTGGGTCAGTGCTGGTTTGGCTCGTTCCTCAGAGTGCCCCACTGGGCAGAACACGACTGGATACAGTTATGGGAAAAGCTGGATTACAGGTGACTCCTTACTTTGATACATGTCCACATTCCTGAAAGCGTATGTGAAAGTTCAACACCCCCCAAAATAGACATTTCAGCTGTAAGTTGAAGACTGTAAACCCAACAGCTGACATAAGTCTCAAATAATACCTCATCTTTTGCTGCTATCTTTCCAACACTATCATAACGCTCTATAATTTTGTGATGGTATTTGCAGTTGAAAACACAATTAACTAGCTAACCATACCACTAAGTCGAAAGATGCACCACTTTTAACACCCCTAACAAATGCATTCATATTTTTTTACAAATATATTAAATTTATAAATCCACACTTCTTCATAGTGTTAGTTAGTATTTTCATTTTCTTTTCACTGCACATTTAAAAAATATTAAGGATAAAGAAAACAATGCTTTTCAAAGAAGTTTAGTCTTGGATTTTTTGCCTTTTCCCAAATGAAACTTACGTGCCAGCCAGTAAGGAAGGCAGAGCATTGTAGCATGCTGTGGTTGAAGCAAGGGGGATATGTACATAGGAGGGAGAGAGGGGTCCAGGGGTTCTGAGGGGACAGATTGCTGCCAACTTGACATGTAAAAAAATCACAAAATCACTGAAATAAACTCTTCGCACAAGACAAAGACCCTTTTTTGGGGGCAAAAAGGTGATGCTGCTGAAACTTGTTGTCTACCAGATGGTCCCACCAAGATGTTTTTGAGCTGATGTATAAGAGCCTGAAATTGGTGGTTGAAAGGTGGTTTAGGGTTGTGACAGTGTAATGTACAAAAGTGGGGGTTGTTTACTTGAGACCAGATTGGTCCCCACTAGATTCTTGAATCTCATACTGGGCCGTGCTGGAGGGAAACCGAGTGTGTTTTTTCCTATGAGAACATGTCTATAATTTGAGGGCGGTGGCAGCGAGCTACAGATAAAGGCATTTTACTCCATGCTCAACAGTCTGGTTTTATTTCCTCAACATGCAATTCTCTGAAGATCATGGATGATTTTTCTGGCCAAGTGTGCCTCATAAACCAAGACAATGAGGTGTATGGGACACTTGCCGAACACGTGAAAACAGTCTGTAAGTTCGTGAATACCCTCCTTTCCTGCTCCCTACTCCCTGTTCCCATTTGGTGACTGGCCTGGTGGCGGGAAGGAACAGCTCCAGCAGCTCAGAGTGATACCATGTTAATAGATGTGTATTCTGTTAGTGGTAAAGAAATTACTGCTTTTCCAAACAAGACCTGTTTCAGTGGCAGAGCAGAAACGAAGATTCCTGTGCAAGTGAATGCTTTAAAATACTGCCTTGTAAGTGAGAGCAGGTAGGCAGTTTATCAGACCCCATCCTTTCAGCGTTCAGCCTCTTTGGCTCTGCGCAATGGCCTTCAGTTCTCAAAGAACCTGAGAAAAAGATGGGAAGGGAGATGCCAGGTTGAGATTATTTATTGTGTGATTAGCTCCCTGCTGTATGTTTTAAAGTTAAGTTCACTGAATTTCCACAGTAGTTCTATGAGGTGGGATCTATTTTTCCATTCAAATATGAGAAACCCAGGTCCAGGAGGTGTGGCATATTTACTGAAAGTTACACAGCTGGTAACTAGGCATTGCTCTAAAATCCATTTATGTATGTAGCATGAGGAAAACACCTCCAACATTAGAATTAATAATTCCCACAATGTCCTTAAACCCTTGTACACAATGGAA
Source organism: Lasiurus cinereus (assembly GCA_011751065.1). Lineage (NCBI taxonomy): Eukaryota > Metazoa > Chordata > Mammalia > Chiroptera > Vespertilionidae > Lasiurus > Lasiurus cinereus. The sequence goes on from JAAGEH010000226.1 coordinate 3,106,387, forward strand.
TATCACATGCACTATGATTCTTATTAATGCGCCCATCTGTCTCACTCACTGTATACTATGTGGGTTCCCTGAAGTTAGGGCCTGGGAAAGATAATTTGGGTCTTCTCCCATCAGCCATTCCTTTCCTTTTTTTTTTTTTCTTGCCAGTAAGACTTATCTCATTGACTAGAATATAGTCACATGATCACACTTAGCTATAAGGGAAGCTGGGAAATGTAGTCTTTCAAGTGGGCCATTTCTGCCTAAATAAAAATTGGATTCTCTTGATAAGAAAGGAAGGCTGTTTGGATAGGGGGTAGTATACTAGCAGTTTCTCCTTAAAGTACTCCTAAAAATGTATATTTTAGCCCTAGTTAGTTTAGCTCAGTGGATAGAGTGTCAGCCTGCAGACTGAAGGGTTGCAGGTTCGATTTCAGCCAAGGGCACATGCCTGGGTTGCGAGCTTGATTCCCAGAAGGGGGCGCACAAGAGGCAGCTTATCAATGATTCTCATCATTGATGTTTCTCTCTCTCTCTATCTCTCACCTTTCCTCTCTAAAATCAATAAAAATATTTTGAAAAAAATGTATATTTTAAAATACCTTTAGGAAGAGCTCATTTTCCAGAATGCTTTCTTTGCCCTTTTAACTTGACTCAATTCATACATTTGTGTTACCCATGGCCACTGAATTTGCAAGAAACCTTTGTGGAGGCAGCATCTTCCTTCTCCATCTGGTGATTTCCAAAAATTTCTTTAGTTATTTTCCACAGGAAATGTAAGAGTTTAATTTTATTCATTTTGAAATATTTCAGGAAATATTTCTAATGTGTAAATAGAGAAGATCTAATGTGTAAATAGGGAAGAACGTGTAAATAGATGGATAATTTTTTTTTTAATTCAGAAAATTAGTCATTTGGTGTTGCTTTACTGAAACCCAGTTGATACTAATCATGCCTACCATTATTGGAAATTTAACTGTCTCTTGGAGGTCAGGATGACTTGGTAGTGTGGCTCTGTAGGGCAGGGCTACTCATTTTAGTTCTTTCACTAACCATCACAGAGATAAGCATAGCCAGGGGCCTGGGACATATATGTTGATGATTGGGCAACAGTAGGGTTTCATCAGACCTAATTGTTTTATGTGTTAAAATTTTGAGAACATTATAGATTTCTGGCTGTTCTATGGGAGATCAGTTTGCAAGTTAATTAGCTTCACATGTATTATTGTGCTCAGTTCTATTGTTTATGAGCTTTACACAGATGGTTTTGCTTTGAATGAGAGAATTAGTGCCCATAAATAAATGAAAATGTTAGACTTTTCTGTACTCTTTGTGTCTTTGTCATGTATATTATAGCAGGATCCAATGCTGATAAATTATTTTGACACAGAGAATTGTGATCAGGAACTTTCTACCTAAATAAGGATATAAGTGGTCTTCCACAGTGGTAGTAGAAATAGAATTTTGAATTTAATTGGCAAAATGGGTCATTTCCATTTGGTCAGTCTTTTTTAAAAAAAAATATATTTTATTGATTTGTTACAGAGAGGAAGGAAGAGGGATAGAGAGTTAGAAACATCGATGGGAGAGAAACATCAATCAACTGCCTCTTGCACATCTCCTACTGGGGATGTGCTTGCAACCAAGGTACATGCCCTTGACAGGAATTGAACCTAGGACCCTTCAGTCTGTAGGCCGATGCTCTATCCACTGAGCAAAACCAGTTAGGGCCATTTGATCAGTCTTATAGCCACAGGACAACCTTTTGACTATTTAGTTAAAAACATCAGCAATTAGGAACAACTAATGTGAACTAATGGAAAAAATATATATTGGTTTCTGCCTCCACCAGTTCTTCGCACAGAACTCCTAAACCATTGCAATTTCCTAAATGCTAAGAACACCAGGACCATCTTTAGTTCTAATATTTGGTCTTTGACTCTGATTCTTGACACAGAGCTCCTAAATCCCTTGAATTTCCTGTGTGATAGCAGTGTCTTTTGGATAGGGGCTGGTCACCCAAAATACTAGGTCAAGATTAGAAGCTTGGAATTTTCAGCTCTCCCCCCTCTCATTCTCTGGAGAGGGGAGAGGCTATATCTCCGTAGGCTACTTCTGAAGTGGGGTTGACTGGGGTGGACTTATAGGACTGAATCCTTAACCTGGGATCTGATGCTAGCTCCAGGTAGATGGTGTCAGAACTGAGTTAAATGGTAGGACACCCTGCTGCTGTTGTGGAATTACTTGGTGTGGGAAAAACTGCCACATATTTGGAGTCAGAAATGTAAGAGGAAAGGAGAAGCACAGGAGTAGGATAAGTTTTCTTTATAGGTGCCTATGAGAGATAGCTGAATTTGCCATATATTTGAAACACTTCTTCATTAAAGTATAATTACATATAGAAAAACATAAAAATCCTAAGTGTAGGGTTTGGATTTTATGAACAGAACCCACTCATGTAATTAGTATCCAGGTTAAGAGACAGACCATGAATGGTGCCGTAGGAAATTCCCTCATGCGCCCTCACAGTCTGCCACTGTTTTTTCCAAGTGCACCTTTTTCTTGGGCACAGAAGGAAGGAAATCCCTTTTTGTTTCCACCCATTCTTAATACTATCCAAAAGCAAATGAATTCTAATCAGATAAAGCCATTTCTTGAATTATTCCTAAAATAATATTATGCTGTTTAATGATAGTTCTATATTCCCATTTGTATTACTTTAAAAGCAGTTTTACATTGATTTTCTCATCTAATTTTTACAACTGCCACTGAGGTGTAGGGATGATTGTCACCCTCTATACCTGAAGAAGGGAGGCTTAGGGAGGTCACACAGTGTTCAAGGGATTCCGGACTGAGAGACTCCAGGATAGGGTCATTGATATTCCATTAAGAATAAACAAAATGTATGCTCCTTCACTGACCAGAATGTATTGTGGATTCAAAGACCTTGAGAACCCCTGGTTTATGTGACTCACAAAAGGAGACGCCTTCATCCATCATTCAGAGACATGCTAAGTATGCAGATAATTCAGAACAGGGCTGGGGAGAGTTGCTGTCCATTAATCTAGTAATTCATTCTTTCCTGATTACTGTTTGCCAGTTGCTGCTACAGGGATACAGCACGAAGCAAGACAGATATTGTCCTTGTTCTCTCTTGGTGCTTATATTCTATAGAAGGATACAGAAAATACATAAATAAACACAAACACAGACATGTTGTTGGAAATAGTCAAAGTGCCATGAAGAAAATAAATAGAACAGAAGATTGAGAACCTCCTGCATGGGGTGGTCAGGGAAGGCTTTTCTGAGGATGTAACTTATTTAGTCAAAAAATGTTTTTGTTGAAGTATAGCATGCATATAACACATGTGCAAATCATAAGTGTACAGCTTGATGAATTCTGAACACACCCCTGTAACCACCACCCACGCCAAAAGCAGAACATTGCCAGCACCCCTGAGGTTCCCTCCTACCCTGAGGAGGTAACATGGGAGTTGAGACCTGCGTGCTAAGTAGATGGCTGTAGGTTCAGAGTGTTCCAGGAAAAGAGGACTACAGTCGAGAGGGCCAGGGGAGGAACAGACAGAAGGCCACTTTGTCCCAGGCTGTTGATTTGGCATGGCGATGTCTGAGTTACGTGCTTGTAATGTGGCTCTGAGTGGGGACCTGGAAGGGAAGCAGCACTTTGACTGAAACTGCGCTTCCAGCCCATCGATCAGCAAGCTGGGCTCTGAGGATCCAAAGTAAATTGGAGCAGAGTCTCAGCAGGGAAGCGGAGATTTTATTGACCCCAGTCTCCACCACATCCAAGGTGGGCAGTGTCCTGGTCTATGCCCACCTCAGAAATAGAGACTTTCTCACCTTACAAGAATTCTCCATTGAATTCTTCAATGGGAAGGCATATACATATGTAATACATTAATAATAATAAAAAAAAACTTAGAGAGAGAAAAAAAGAATTCTCCTGGATTCCTTTCAATTCCATCGGTCTCGCTTCACCATGGGAACCTATTAAACTTAAGAGTTCCTTCTTGTATCTTGTCCAGGGTCCTGCTCTTGACATTTGATATCCCACCATTTCATCATGAGCATGCACTTGAAAATCCCAAGTTGCGTAAACATTTGAATGTAGGTCTGGTTGATTCCTAAAAAGGGCTTTAGGGAATTAACAGAGGTATTGGGAGGTATAACATAACTGGGGATTACAGGACCACGGGGAAGCCATTCCACAAAGATCTGCTACTGAGAGCTATTATGTTCGGAGAACATGTCAAATTGTGGCAGCCAGGGCCGTTTAACAGTTTTCTGCCTGCCCTAGTGAAATTTGAATCCTACTTTAATAGTAGACAGTTCCATGGTTTTTAACATTTCTTTGTATGAACAACATTCATTAGAATTTGACAAATAAGAGCTTTGGTGGGAAAGCAGTCCTGCCTTCACACAGGCACACAAATTAACCTACTTTGGCCCCCACTGCCTATGCAGAGTCTCTGTCTGGGCCCCCAGCAACACATCACGGGGTTTCTCATGAGCTTAGAGCGTGTCCACTGCTATCATGTCCATACCATGCCCATTCCTGTGGTGGGCATCACTGTTGTACAGTAGGCAGGGCTGGGAACACCGTTCTGCATCAGGCTGTAACTGGCTGTGACTTTGCCTGCGTTTCTTCCTTGGGCTGCCACTGAACCCTCAGGTGCCAGAGGTGTGTGGAGGAGGACCATCTCCTCCACTTTGCTACACAGTTACAGGTGTTTCATCTTTGCTTGCAGCCTTTTCCTGAACAGAGATCTCTGAAATGAACCTAAGGAGGGTTGGGTCAAGAGGCACATTGGAGGGGCAGACACTTAGTCGAACTCAGAATTCTCCATCCTTAGGACTTCATATTGCCTGCCAGGGTCTTTCTGCCTTTGGGGCAAGTTCCTTCTCAGTGGCTCCCTGGCACCTCTCTGTGACAGACATCTGCCACATGTGCTGGCTCCTGACTCCGCAGCCTGTACATAGCACCAGATCCTTGTCGGGTGGCCCTGTGGTCCATCGAAGGGTCACCGGAGGCCTAAATTGTGCAGACTTGAGCTGGGAGCCTCCACCCTTTTTTAAGCTGCTCAATGTTGTTTTCTTTTCTCAGCAAAAGCCTGATTCTGGTTTTGATGAGTCATATCCCAACACGAGAAAGCAACACTTGGACTTGAACTACCTCTATATGTGAAGCTCCTGGGTGTTTAGTTCTTTCCCCAACCGCCCCTCAGTCTTAGTGAAGAAGAAGGCATTGGGCTCCTAACAGATGGCTCTGACCAGAGTTGCCCCTCTGCTCTCAAAACTGTTAATGCTTGCTTGTCACTTAAGGCCAAGTTCTTCACCATGGCAGACCAGGTCCTTCCTGATCCCTTGGCCACCTTACTTTTGCCCTCTTTCCCCACTTCCCTCTGCATGTGGTACCTCCAGTCACAAAGTTGTCCTCCTAGCCTGTATCCTTCCTCATGCTGTTCCCTTTTCTGGATACCTCTTCCCACTCTTCTTTTCGACGCAGGAAATTACTCATCCTTTAGGCCCAGCTCACACGTTCCCCCCCCCCCCCCCAAAGCCCTTCCCTCCTGGCACACAGGCAGTCTCTTTTCTGCAGAGCAGGATGAACAGGGTGTGGCTGGCAGAGTCCAAGTTCTACCTGGGATTGGTCATTCTTGAGGCCTGGCGTGCCTCTCTACACGGCATGGATTTGCACCTGGTGAAATGCACTCTCCTTATTTGGCTTCTGGGGCCCCGAGTGCCATCCAGGAGCACGTCAGGGAGTGCCTGTTCGTGCGAGATCATCAGCCCCCTTAATCCTCCTTTGTAAGTGGATTATGTCAGACTTGAACATGGGCCTGGAGGCTTCCTCTGGGTCTAATTTCAAAATAACAGAAGTGTCATATTTACTACCCCCAACTCCCACAACCATATATTTGTTTTAGAAACAGTTTAATAGAATAATGTCCAGGAAGAAACAGGAGCAAGAGGAAAAAGAAAAAAAAATGGCTCCCAAGTGCACAAGGCAGCCAATGCCCTAAGTATGTCCAAGGGCTCTCACCTCCTGCAGGACTCACAGTGCAGAGAACTGAGTGCCCGTCTCCACGGCACAGGTTGACACTACGTTGGGCTGTTAAAAGTTTGTTCTAATTTTAGAGCTTTTCCTGTTCTCTTCCTCCACAGAGGCTCTGGCAAAGGTGACAGATCTTGTTTCCTCCCTGTGGCAGGGCTTGTCACTCTTTGGAATGCACTTCTCCTGGTTGCCTTGTGACCTCAGCCCTCTGAAAGGCTCAAGGGAAGTTATGATTCTTCAGATTGTATTTCTTTCTCTCACTGTCTGGGTGGGAGTTATGTTCTCTTGTGGCTTTTACCTCTCACTGTGGTTTTTAAATTTAAATTTATTCCATCATGAGTGAGTTTGAACACCTTTAATTATAATGACCTTATTTTGCATGTTTGTGCTGCACTGCTTCCATCTGAAATGTCCTTTCCTTTATTCTGTGCCTGTTGAATGGTTTCTGTTCAGGAGGTTTTAATGACCTCTGTCTTCCATTGTAACCCCAACCCCAAACCTTGCTCTTTTGCTGTCCATTTCCCTAGTATTTTGTACTATTTGTACTAGGCAGGTAGGAGTTGGAAAATATATACCTTTTTTTCCTGGCTTCCATCAGTTTTTTTCTTACAGTGATGGGGAGAAGCAGAGCAGGTGGCAGTGCAGACCAGTGAGAGGGGTGATATAGATGTCCGGGGCCTGGAGGGAGGAATAGAGAGGATTTCTTCCAAAACTGTTAAGGCTGCACCTCATTCCCCCAAGGAAGTGTGCACAGCCTGGGAATTTGGGGCAGGGTCACCTTACAGCTGCTCTGGAAGCCTACTTCTGGCTTTGGTTGTCTCTTTATGCCTTGCCAGGCATGATTCCTGCCTAATTGAGTCCAAATTGCTGAAAACAAACTTTCATGGGGGTTATCCTCATCCTGTTGGGTATCAGCTTTCCCTAAAACCAAAATTGCTGCTTCGTCTAGACCTGCACATTTATTGTTTTATTTTAAGAGTGGCCCAAATCCACCGCAGAGCAGCAGAGGTGGCTGCTCCATGAAACAGTGCCTTTCCCTTCAGCCTCTGCTCATTTCCTTGATAGGCATTGGGAGGGTATCTGTCCCTGGTGGCTTCTGGGTGACTTCAACTGCTTTGGTCCTGTCCAGGGCAGCAATGAGGAAGGAAATAGCATGTCCAAAGTGAGAGGAGAAGAAAATACGATAAGTGCTTTTCTCAGGCATAGAAAAGCAAGCCTGAACTCTGATGGTTAACCAACCGCCTGTTGATTAAGCTATGTCCAGGTGTGCAAGGCTGGGGGCCCTCAGTCTTTCTTTTCCTCTGACTTCATGCACTGCATTTTCCCTTTTCATTCTTCCTCTGCGCCTATATTTCCTGGAGGAGCTGGGGAAGCACTTTAGTGTTCTGTGATTCTCTCCCACTGTAACCTCTGGGCAGTGGTGTGCTGGAAAATGTTTAGCAATCAACTCTCTGGGAGGAAAAGCCCTGGTTTGCAGTGTTTGCCCATTTCCATAATGTAAACTAGTGGCCTGGTGCACTGATTCGTGCACATTGTAAAGAAATTAATTAGAAGAAATATTTTAATATCACTATTTTCCCTTTCATTATAATAGAAGTGTCAACTAAATTCATGATTGACAGTGACAGATCGAAACACACATGTGATTGGTGCCAGTGAGAGCTTTATATGTATTGTACATGTGTGAGTCAACATTTATTTTTAAATTGCTAGTGCACATCTAATGTACCAGTTGATTAGTCAGTTGAATGGTCGGATGGATGTACGGTAGCCTTTTATATATATAGATGCTCCCACCATAGCTGATTTTAAGTTGCCAAAGCAATATCACTGACATGGAATTGGAAAGAGATACTCAGTCACACACAACTATGTAAGTGAAATAGATGTAAATATTGCAAAGATGTAGATTAGTGGTTAACAAATCTGACACATGGCCTGCTGTTTTGCAGCCCATGAGCTAAGATGGGTTTTTATATTTTTAATGGTAGTATTTGTCCCATTATAGAAAAAGTTTGCTGATTCCTGGTATAGGTAATATTACAATGTAGTAAAATAATTAGGAAGTAATGAATTTTGAGTATTTTTACTCTTGGGTTTTAATACAATTAATTTAACTGTAAATGTAGGTAATTTAATTTTTTTAAAAATATATTTTATTGATTTTTTACAGAGAGGAAGGGAGAGAGATAGAAAGTCAGAAACATCGATGAGAGAGAGACATCGATCAGCTGCCTCCTGCACGCCCCACAGTGGAGATGTGCCCGCAAGCAAGGTACATGCCCCCGACCGTAATCGAACCTGGGACCTTTCAGTCCACAAGCCGACGCTCTATCCACTGAGCCAAACCGGTCTCGGCGGTAATTTAATTTTTTATAACAGCTGTGTTTAGCACCATACTTACAAAATCTCCCTGAATTTAACTGTCAGTTCTCATGATGCAGAAGGGAGCTGACTTCAGCCACCACTGCCTCCAGGGTCATGGTTGTAGGGAACAAAGGTGTTTGGCTCAGTCCCTTCACATTATAGATGGGGAAGCTGATGTCCAAAGATGAGAATGATGCGTTTCAAGGTCACTTAGCAAATTAGTGGCAGAGCCAAGCTTTCTACCCCCAGTTCTGTTATCTTTGCTCATTTGATGCCGCCCAGTAAATATTCATGGTTCCCTTTGTGTTGCTTTTACCTGCTGCTCCCTGGTCTCCCCTGAAGTCTGAGCTGGCAGAGTTGGCCCCAGGTTGGTGCCCCCCAGCACTGTGCAGCCTCAGACTAGCACACAGTGAGAACGCTCCCTCCCCCATGAGTTATTGTGATCTGGTCAGTTTCCTGGTTTTACTTTTCTGTGCACTTTGAGAATGAATATCTCTTTTCTCTCTCTGGAATTGTTGTCCTGGGTATTTTACCAGCACCCGACTGTTGCCCCGTCTCTGGAGATGGGTGTACTGGTACCAGTCTCCTGGACCATCAACCTTCACTTTAGGGTTTGCACTGAGCACTCTTCGTGTTAAATCTTTGCTCTTTTACACTGGAGCTTGGAGTATTGAAAGAGGGAGCGGGGGTGAGATGATGTTTTCTGAGGGAACAGTGGTGAGAGAGAGGGTAGAGGAAGCTAGGCCTGAACAAGTGAGGAAGTTGCTCCTGTCAGGATCTTGGGAAGGGGTGACTGGCTGGGGCTGCATCTCCTTTAAGTTTTTGAGTGGAAAAAAAAAAGGTCCAGGAGGGAAAGAAGGAGGAGGAGGGTTCGGGGGCAGCGAGAAGGGGAAGGGGAAAGGGGTGAGAGAGAGAAAGATGCTCTGGGTTCTGTGGCTTCCTTAGTCCCACTAAGCTGCCCAAACTTCCTGTAGTTTGGTAGGTATCTTGGATTTATAACTAGTAATCTCATTAAACTCCCACATAATCAGTGGACTCCTGCTCCTTATGACCAAACAGTCTCTGGTTAAAATACTGGAAATCTCAAAATCTCTACAGACTGGGGGCGGCTGAGGCACTGAGAGAAAGTGACCCCGTGAATGAGGAGGTGTCTTTCCTCTGTCTACCGCGAAGCTATGGCAAGGGGTCCCTTGCTTTCTGTTGTTTTCTCTTCCTCTTTTCTCAGAGTGGTTGAATACCCCACAGTTGTTATAGCACCTTTCATACCATCAAAACCAGGGGCAATTATAGATATTGGATGAATTTTGATATAAGGTTCCCAGAGAGAAAATGATTGATTATAAAAAAATCTCATATTAAATATGGAAATAAAAAAATCTTAGAAGAAAGTTTTCATTTTTATGTTTATTTCTATAAAGTGAAACTGGATTTGTTTGAATCAGCACATAGATACTTTGGGATAAGACAAAATATTACTGGGAAAGAACATGCACCTGTCATTAAAAAATCAGCAGGGAGCTCTCGCTGGTATGGCTTGGTTGGGTGTCATTCTTTGCACTGAAAAGTTGCTGGTTCAATTCCTGGTCAGAGCACACATTTGGATTTTGGGCTCAATCCAAAGGAGGCAGATGATGATCAATGTTTCTCTCTCTTTTTCCTTTCCCCCTTCCTCTTTCTCTAAAAATCAATGAAAATATTTAAAAAAACAATAGGGATATTGTAAACCTATCTATTTTTAGGACATCATAATGGCACTATGAAGCACCTGTCAGGGAAAACTCAACCAGAATTCAACTCCTAATAAATAGTGTTTTCATTTTGTCTGACTTTCTTCTATCCTTCTTTACCTATGTACACTTTTCATACATGTGTTCATAACATACTTGCATATTTTTTGAGTTATGAAAAGTTTTTATGTTGCTGTAATCTAAATCTTTTCATTTCTAATGGTTGAGCAATATTTTTCCATTGGTTTACCATAGCAATTAATTATTCTTTTATAATTAAATATTTAGATTGTGATATTTGTTATCACCATCAACAATGAAATGGACACTTATTTTTTATTTTAAAATTAAAAAGTGTAATTCCTTAGTGTAGTCCCCCGAAGTGGGGAGGGTGGCTTCATAGCAGGGATGCTGGACTTAGAGTTGGAGACCTGGTATTATTCTTTGATCTATTACCTGAGTGATCTTGGGCAAATTACCTCATGTCGTGAGCTACAGTTTTCTCACCTGTTAACTTTTTTTTAAGTTGAATTTATTGGGGTGATATTGATTAATACAATTACATAGGTTTCAGGTATACAGTTCTATAATTCATCATCTGTACATTGTGTTGCATTCACCACCCCAAATCAAGTCTCTTTCTCTCATCTTAAAGCTGATTTATACAATTTCATACCTTGCAGGATTTTTATGAGGATTAATGCGATATCATGTAGATATTAGCACATAGCATACTTAGGTGAGTGAGTTTCAGCTACAAAAGAATAGACATTTTTATCCTGCTTCATCCATGCCACCAAACTCCTTCTCAGAAGATAGAATCACTAGGGACTTAATGAGAATATGCAGATTTGAGGGCAAACTCAGCAGATTGTGTTTTATGATTTTTAGGTCCATACAATAGACACGAATGCTATCAAAAGATACTTAGAGACAGTCAAAATGTGCAGAAGAAATGCTTAGATAGTAAAAAGTAAAACAAAGATTACAACAGCAGGCAAAGCTCAGCATGGTATGGAATGATTGAAATAAGAGAAAGAATCAAAGAGACTGGGGTGGGAGAGGGCCTTGGCAGGAAGCTGACTTTTCCTCTGCGTCCCTAACCTCTGTCAAGTTGGTGCATGGGTGGGCCGCCCAGGAGCATTCAGCATTTTCCTTTCTTCTGGAGGGGCAGTGCATGGCTCTCTGCCTGGGCCCTGGCAGATGCTCCAACCCAGTTCTTCTCTGCCCTCCACCCTTAGGGGAACAGATGTAAGGCAGGGAGGGAACAATGCCCACATTGTGAGCCCAGCTGTCACACAGAACTCCCCGCTACCCTCCCCACTAGGGAGGCTGCCCCCCATGCTGCCAGAACCTCCAGCCCACTTCTCTGCCCACTCAGACCCAGTGCTGCCAGACACCAGGGGGCAAACAATGCCTGGCTGTTCTCAGGCACATTGATCTGGCAGGGCAGCCGCCTCCCTTTGCACAGCTGCCTGTGGCCCATCTCTGTCTCACAGGAGGGGTTCACTCTCCACTGCTTGGCCTTTGGTGCTAGAGGAAGGACCACGATACTAAAGTTCTGAGAGACCTGGTTGAAGTGACCTGAGTCTGTCTCATCATCATGAGGCTTAGAAGGTCTTGATCATGAACTGAACTGGAAGCATCAGAACAACTCTGGCGAGCTCCATGTTCTAGAGATGCTCTTCTGGAAACTTCTATGGTATCTATAGCAATGGTCTGTTCAGGGACTCATACCAAGGGTGGGAAGGAGCAGCCATCTCAGCATCAGGCACTTGTTTTAAAACCAAGTATGAGAAATGTTCTGAGGTGCAAGGAGAATTTCTTCCCCTTTAATGTGCTTGCCATTCCATCAAAGCTTGTTCTCACTTATTCCCTTTGAAGGAGGCAGAGCTGCAAATGGGAAACTGAGGCCCCTGGGTGGAGGGCAGTTACTGTGTATGGGACTGAGGCTTGGAATCTATGTCATCGATCTCCTGATCAAAGTTGTGTTTTTCTTGGGTAGAGCCACCTGGGACAGTGTGTGTGGAGTGCAGGCACACAGGACTGGCTCTCAGATTTCTTCTGAGTTTGGTTGACACTCTAGCTTCTTTGTGACTTTCTGCAGTACATCCTCTCCCTGGGTTCCTTTGGCTTCTAGTAGGACCGAGAGGGCTGCTCTGAGCTCAGTATGCCTAGGGCTTCTGATGCGTGAGCCTTTGTGAGCAACCATGGGCTGGGGCAGCTGCTCAGCATTGGACTGTAACAGCTGGTGGATCTCAGGTTACCTCGATTAGAGACTGACAGTCTGTTTCTCCCTTCTAGGCCATTCTATGCCTCTCATGGAGGGAGGGTGATTATTTTAAAACCCCCTTGCTAATGATTTTAAGGACTCTCATTCCCTTTCCTTCTTCCCACCTCCCTCCCCCTTTCCCATTCTCTCTTTTTTTTTCTCTTGTATTTAATAAATTTTATTGGATGCCTACTGTATGTCAGGCAACATCCCAGAGTCTGGGAGAAGCTTTTGGTGAGAAGAATGTGTGTTTTGTTGTCTTTTCGTGCCCATGTCCCCAAGGGAACTTTGAATTTGTCTATATGACTTAGCCTCAAATGACAGGCCCAGCAAATCCGGGGAGGTGGATAAAAAGGCGCTGGGATGAAAAGGGTTTAGGCTGGGTCTGCCTCCCAGATCCCTCCCCCAACCCACAGCCCACCAGGAAGTCTCCACTTGTGATATGAAAATGCCCCTTTCAACAGCACCCTTGTGGAAGCTCAGATGTTTGTAACAGTTGCTTAATTTTAGGAATAGGGATATATTTTGCCAAGTTGTGATCCCACCGGGCTTTTGAGCAGTATGAACTTGGAATGAAATCCAAACTATGGGGTCTTGAACTTTTGAAACTTAAAAAAAAGAGAGATTCTAGGTTCAAAGGAAAAAACATCACCAGGCTCTTGGATGAAAGGAGCTGATCCAAAATACAATCATCCAAAAATAATATTCTGAAGATTTCTGTTGAAAAAATTAGATACCTATGGGTAAAACTTTCTTTTTAAACAAATGATATAAATAGGTAGAATGTGGAGAATGGGTCTCCTTTCCATTATATTCAATCATGAGTTGTTTTGTGATGTCAATTGCTTGGAGAAAATAAAATGCTTTAAAAATATTTTATTGATTTCAGAGAGGAAGGGAAGGGGAGAGAGAGGGAGAGAGAGAGAGAGAGAGAGAGAGAGAGAGAGAGAGAGAGATCATTGATGAGAGAGAATCACTGATTGGCTTCCTGCAATCCCCATACTGGGTATGGAGCCCCAAAACCTGGGCATGTGCCCTGACCAGGAATTGAACTGTGACCTCCTGGTTCATAGGTTGATGCTCAACCACTGAGCCACATTGGCTGGGCTTCATTTTTGACTAGGAAAGATCTTCTATGACTAATCCTATATAATAAAAGCCTAATATGCTAAGTGTCTGGTCATCCGGTTGTCTGTTCAATCAATCAAAGTGTCATATGCTAATGACATGCTAAAGCCACTCAACTGCTTGCTAGGATGTGCACTGACCACCAGGGGAGAGGGCAGACAGTTGACTAGTTGACCAGTCACTATGATGTGCACTGACTACCAGAGGGCAGATGTACCGACTGGTAGGTTAGCTTGCTGCTGTGGTCTGGTTGATCAGGACTGAGCAAGATGGGCTGGACACACCCTGGAGCCTTCCCTTGGTCCCTCCCTGGCTGGCTAACCTTCCGCATCCCTCCCCGGTCCCAATCGTGCACCAGTGGGGTCCCTCAAATTGGCCTGCACCCTCTTGCAATCTGGGCTGAGGGACCCCCTATACCCTGAGTGCACAAATTTTGTGTACTAGGCCTCTAGTGGATTTATAGGTTTGAATCCCATTTATATTGCTTACTTCTGAAAGTTGGAGTTCACAATTATCCTTTCTGGAGAAGGCAAGGAACCCTTTAAATGTTAGACCATATATGTATAACCCATGGACACAGACAATAGAGTGGTGAGAGCCTGGGAGGGGTGGATGAAGGTTAGAAGGGTCAATGGGAAGCACACACACACACAACTTTCAACAGTAAAGATAAAAAAAAAAAGACTGAGGACTATTAGTGTAGTTCAAAGCTGATTTGGCTGATCATAAACTGGGATTATGAAAGATATGCTGATGGGATATTTCCTTCTCCTCCTTTGGGATGCATTGAGGATTTTAGCTCCTCTGTAAAGTGTTTGTGTACTTTTCCCCTCAGCTTGTGTCCCTCCATTTTCCCTGGCCCATTTCCCTCCTATTCCTGCCAGCTACCTCCTGTCCCAGGTGTGTGGTCTGGCCCTCAGAGGCTGCTGGTCCCCATACCCCAGTCTGCTGCCTGCAGGACCCACACCTTGGCCCCTCAAACATCTGAGATCTTTAGGAGAAGAGTGCTAGTAGGTAATTGCAGCTAGTCAAGGCCACAGCCATTTCTCCCTAGGAAACCACTCGGAAACGGGGGTGGCTTACTCTACCTGCCTGATTGCTAGGAGCATGAGGAGACAGAAGGGATATGTTCCCTGTATAGGTTCTTGTGAGGAATCCCTGGGTAGGGAGAGTTTGGAGGCTCCAGAGGGAAGAAGTGCATGTGTAGAACCTGTCCTAGGAGGGTCAGATGTGGCTCACCGGCCTCACTGCTCCTCTAGCGAAGGAGGGTGGAGGGGTTGCAGGAGGCAGTTCTGCTGGCCCCGGCTTGTGGGGAGGTCTGGGCCTTAGGAAGGTCTGCCTGGGTAAAGAGGGATGCTCAGCTGTGAACTTGTGGCTGTGAACTTGTGGTTTAAGTTCATTGTGAATGCACTAGTAGTTGGGCCCATGGTAGGATGGGAAAAGCTTCTGCAGGAGTAGGAATTAGGACTCTGGAGTTCAGGGGATGGCAGGTTAGTGTGGGGCAAGAAGGGAGAAGCTCATACATCTGAACCAGGATCCTCTGCTTTGCAGCTCTGGATTCGAGGACCACAGGTAACTCTGAGGCAGGCCCATCTGTGGAGTCCTCTCCTGCAGGAAGCTGCTACATCTGCCTGGGCTGAGATGGAGGAGAAGGCACACTCCCTGGGCTGGGAAGTGTGGCTACAGGAGAGGAATTTCTTTGACATGCCACTCATAAATACCCCTTGAATATGGGCTGGCTTCAGGGATTCACTTCTAACGAGTATGATGTGTAAAGGGATGCTACCTGACTTCTGAGGGTATGTTTGAGAAGGTAGTGCAATCTCTTGGAACCCAAGCCATCATGCTTCAGGGAGGCGGAGGCCACAAGGAGAAGCCAACTAAGGTCTAGCCTGCAGCCAATTTCAATTCCTAGACCTTGAAAGAACCTTCAGATGTTTCCAGCCCCTAGCCATTGACCCAGCCCAGCCAATGCCACCACTGCCAAGCCAAATTGCAGATTCATGAATGAAATAAATGTTGCATTTTTTAAAAAAGATTTTTTTGTTAGCTTTTACAGAGACAGGAAGGAAGAGGGAGAGGGAGAGGGAGAAACATCCATGTGAGAACAATACATCAGTCAGCTGCCTCCTGCATGCCCCCTTTTGGTGGTTGAGCCTGAAACTTGGGAATCAAATTGTGACTTCTTGATTCATAGGTCAACACTCAAGCACTGAGCTACACAAGCTGGACTTAAGTCACCAAGTGTTAAGAACACCGAATCCCTGGTTTCTCTCAGGTCTCTGACACAGAGGTATCCTGTCTTCTGTCCCCCAGCTGGAGAATGAATGAAAAATATAAGCTAAGCACTGCATATATGATAGAATCCCAGTTTTGTTTGAAAAGTATGTGCATAGGAAAAGAACTAAAAGGAAGCATACCTATATGATGAAGTGGCAGGATTATGATACTGAAAAGAAGTAATTTCTGTCCTTTTCAAATATTCTATAACACACATATGTTTTTTTAATAATGAGAAAAAATTGTTACATTAAAATTATCCATTTCCTTTTCTCACAATAAACATGGTGTCATTTTCTTAATTTCCATGAAGCAGTTCTTGCATGAAGCAAGAATTCATATTCATTCCAGAAAACAGTTCCAAATAGATAGTAGTAATTAAAAAAAAACTGGCTTTTTTCAAAACAAATATAAATTAAATGAGCTTTAGACTTTGAAAAAGTTCATCCTTTCAGTCCTTCCTTCCTCTCTCATTTTCCTCTTATGTAAACTTGACTCTGAGCCATATTTCATCTCATTGAGTGTCAAAGTCTCCTGGAAACTTCATGCTTTCTGGAATAATCTCCTCGACCTGCCTCCTTGCCCTTCTCTGATTCCCATTTCCAAATTTATGATTTCTTGCTCCCTAAAGAGCAAGAAATATCTTTTTGGAACTGTTGTTAAAAGGCACATGCTCTATGCTAAATTAGCCTCCATATCAAAGCTTTCTCTCTCTCCAGCCCTAATTCAGTTTTGTAATCCAGATGGAAATGGAGTCCAAGAATGTTAAATTTGGGAAAAACTCCATAGATTTTCTGATTCTACTTTTATCTTCCAAAGGGAAGGAACTCAAGATCTAAAGTGTTTAAATGGCATTCCCAAGAACACTCTAAGAACATGACAAACCAGTATTGGGGCCAAGTTTTTCCCGACTGGAAACAGCGAGGGTGCTTTTGGTGACAGACTTTTTTGGGTTCAAGCCTTCACTCTGCCAGTTATTGACTCTGTAAAATTGAGCAAAGTTATTTAATGTCTCCAAGTCTTAGTTTCCCCATCTATAAAATGAGGAGAATTGTGTTTCTTGAAAAAATGTTGTGATATTACAAATACTTCGTCTTCCTTTCCAATGATCAAAGAAAACATTGTTCTTGCTGGGCTTTATGCAAGCACATAATTTCTCCAGAGGAATTAATTCAAGGATCACTGATGGGGACAACTATATACCCAAGACACAAATACAGGCATTTTCAAGGTCCAGACTTTCAAACACCTGAGTTAATGAATACCTTTTGAACACCACTCTCCTCTCCATCTGTCCATGTCACCTCTCACCACTAGGTAGCTTGTCACTGCCCTTTCATCTTGTTCACACCCCGGCCGAACACCCCATTCTCCTCCCTCTGTGCATGGTTTACTTTACTTTTGAATCCATTAAAATAATTCTTTTCTTCTTTTGTATCTTCTAACATATGTGAATTACCTCAGGAAAAATCTCTTTTTATATTAGCCATAAATTTCGAAGTTCCCCAAGTCCTGGAGGACACATATACCAGTAATGATGCTTTTGGTCACGATTCACTTGTATGCAGGAAAATGAAATCCACATGTGTTTTTAGTGTTATTAGATTGCAATGAAATATGATTGAAAGTTAAATAATACTTTTTGTCCACTATATTGGCAAGAATAACAAAGACATACTGTTAATTATTGATAAGGATGAGGGGAAATTTGTATTATTATGCCCTATTATGTTAACTATGAATTTGATACATATGAGAGACTATATTTGCATCAATATGTAATTACTGATGCAGTCTTTTGGTATAACATTTTGACTATATCTGTTAAAATTTAAAAATGTATTTACTCTTCATTTGTATACATGCACAAAGAAGCATGTCCAAAAACACGTACTAAAGTATTATTTATACTATAAAAAGTTAGAAGCAAATTAAATGTTTCTAAGTAGGGAAATGATGAAATGAATCATGGTTTATTCATTTTATGGAATACTCTGAAGCTCTTAAAATAGATCTGTGCCCAGCTAGAGTGGCTTAGCTATTGAGCATTGACCCATAAACCAGGAGGACAGGGCACATGCCTGGGTTTTGGGCCCAGTCCCCAGTAGGGGATGTGCAGGTCTCCTTTCCTCTCTCTGAAATCAATAAGAACATTGAAAAAATAGGTCTGTGTTTTTCAACACAGAAAGATCCAGTTAGCACTTAAGGAAGAGGGGGTCACACAATGGCATGAACACCAGGAGGGGGTGACCACTGAGAGCCATTTCAGATACTGCCACCACAGAAACTATTGGTGTAGGAAATTAAGAACAAAATCTAAAAATAAACATTGTCAAGCACCATCATTCAATTTTAAATGTGCTTATTCAGTTCACTTTTAATTTTAATTATAATAATTACTTAAATAATTTTACACCTTACTGCATTTCTTAATATCTCATATTGGTTAAATACATGTTTGTGATGAGCCCGGGATCTCAGTCAGGTCTGAGTTCCTATAAGGAAAATACATTTTGAATTCTGTACAGTACCTCCCCAGATTGTGGGAAGGTCCCTCACCTGTACACTCTGGGTCTAAGAGCACTCATTCTAGAGATGAAAATGACCAACACATCTTCAACCTCTTTCTCACTTCAGGGTTTGCTTATAATGGGTGTCTGTTTTAGTCAGTATCTCTGTATAAATACCACCTTGAAACTTAATGGCTCAGAATAACAACCATTTTATTATTGGTTATCTGGTGATGGGTGACTGGGTAGTTCTGTAGTCAACTGACCAGTCCACTGTGGGGGTTGGGGGGCGGCTGGATGGTCTGGGATGACTTCACTCACCTGTCTGGTGGTTTTTCAGCTGGGACAGATCCTCTGTATTCCACGTGGTATCTCATTCCCCAGTAGCTAGTCAGGGCTTCTGCATGTGGCAGTCTGAGGGCAAATATTGTTGGTCACTGCAATTACATGGCCAAGTTTGGAGTCAGTATGGAAGCCCTGCTGCATTAGGGCCTTCCTGAATATTATTACCAATGTCCTACCGGTTTTAAGATGTTTTGTCACTTTCTCGTTCTGTACCATTTTGTTTAATAGTCACCAAAGGATATGGATCTTGTCAGCCAATAAAACAGGAGCTGTACTTTAGGGTCTCACCAAAGAGTACATCTCAGTGAGGAGTGATCCAGCCCTTATTCAAAGCTAGTCTAGGGCTTTTGCTACTTGAGGAAATGAATTTGAGAGACATTTGATCTATTCCTCTCTGTATTCTAAGTTCTATCCTCATAGCAATTAAGGCCAGTCAGCATCAACGAGCATACCTTGGTGGCATTAACTCAGCTACTTGCAGGAACAAAACATCCCTGGATAACAGCTTAATGTCATACCTAACTCATAGTCATTATCACTGTGAGAAATGACCACGGAAATAAATCTGTACATCTTTAGTAGCAGCATTGTGGAGAATATTATTAGGAATGGTTTTCAGTGTCTCGCGAATGAGATGCCAAGTGATAAATTCCTTCCAGAAATTAGTATCAGGAAAGTGCTTGTTTCACCTTACAAAGGGTAATCAACCAATCTTCCTTTGGAAGACAAGAATCTCTCTCTTCTCTGCTATGGAGGCTAGAAATACAAAGGTAAATTTTATGTTTTGTTACAGTAACTCTATTTGCCTGTTAGCTGTGGCTTTTGATACACTTATTTCCCTCTTTCTAACATATGAGATCTTTCTGTTTTGATCTTAAATTTCTGGGAAGTGTTAGGGGTTTAAAATTACAAATACATGAACAAAACAATAACATATTAAGCAATCTCAGTTCTTCTGCTAACAAGTTGTGCAATAATTTAACAGTCATACATAAGTTGCATCATTTTTTTAAAAAAGTAATTTCCTTTTATGTATACTCTAAAGATATTGAGATAAGTTTGCCCAAGTCCTCTTTAAAGTCCGTTCAGATCTTAATAACTCCTGTGACTTGTTTCTCCTGTTACTCCTCCACTCAAACATTTTATAGTTTATGAGTTTTTCCAGCTATTAAATATCTTGAATGGCTTAGTAGACAAAGAGATGAATTCAGACCTGTTTCAGTGTGGTATAAGACTTCTGCAGTTATTTTGTTTTTGGCAAAAGTGAATTACTTGTTGCTAAAACCCAGGTGTGTAGTGTTTCCAGGGCAATGTAAAACGTATGGCTTTCATTCATAGCACAACTCACCCACAGTGTTCATCAAAACCCACGTTACTCCCAAGAAATCTTTATGCCTGACATATAAAAAACTTTAAGTTTGATTTGCTTTTAAAAATAACTTAGATGGCATTGGCCAGATGGCTCAGTTGGTTGAAGCATCATCCCATACACTAAAAGATTGTCGGTTCGATTTCCAGTCAGGGCACATACCTAGGTTCACATACCAGGGCACATCCCTGGTTGGGGAATATATGGCAGGTAACCGATTGAAGTTTCTCTCTCTCCCTTCATCTCTCTCTAATATTAATAAACATTCTTGGGTGAGGAAAAAAGAACACATTGAACTTAGATGTTAAAAATTTCCAAAAGGCAACCATAGACTCTCAAGTGTTCTTAATTTCAGCCACTTTCCTAATGACAATTACAGGGTAATTTAGCTTTTAGATGTCACTTTGGGATTCTTTTGTTCAGACTTGTCATAAAGAAAACTCTTAAAAAAGAGACGTTGGTCAGGACAATTTCTAGCTTTTGAATTTAAGTGAGAGACGTGTAACTTCCTTTTATTGAGCATGTAGAGGCAATTGCAGGGTTATTAATTGGCCCAATTTCTTTTAGAAATACATTTTTATTGATTTTAGAGAGAAAGGAAGAGGGAGAGAGAGATAGAAACATCAATGATGAGAGAGAATTATTGACTGGCTGCCTTTACACTGGGGATTGTGCCCGCAACCGGGGCATGTGCCCCAACCGGGAATTGAACCATGACCTCTTGGTTCATAGGCTGACGCTTAACCACTTAGCCAGGCCAGCCAGGGTGACCTAATTTCAATATTGTAGTGCTCCAGGGAAAAGGGAAGCCTGAGGGAGAAAGAGAGATAAATGGGGAAAGACTAGTTGATGGAACAGTCAGAACATGTGATATTTATCCATTTAGTTTGCTGCCTTGTATGGGTACTGTTCGTGGTGCCCCAAACAATTACAACAGTCACATCAAGGATCACTGATCACAGATTACCATAACAAAAGTTATAACAGTGAAAAAGTTTGAAGTGTTGTGAGAATTAACACAGTGTAACACCCAGACTCGAGGTGAGCAAATACTGTTGGAAAAATGGTGCTGATAGACTTGTTGGATGCCAGGTTGCCCCAAACCTTCTGGGCTTATATTTTGGTTCCTCTACTTTCCAGCTATGTTAGAATGAGCATGTTACTCCACCTCTCTGAACATTTTGGAAGCATATTGTAAATTTTTCTGCCATCCTGGCTAGTAGATGAAGAACAGGGCTCTCGATTCAGTCACCAACATAGTTTGCCTTTTCGTGACCAAGCAAGCAAGTCTCTGATTGCAAGACCTGCACACCGTAATGGTTCCACTGGCCCCACATCGGGCTCTCAGCTGGGAGGTGTTTGGAAAGCATTTGGGGTTGTGTTGACTGTCACAGTGACAGGGGGTGTTGTCAATAATTAGTAGCTAGGAAGCAGCTATCCCTGTGGTCGGCAAATTGCGGCTCGAGAGCCACGGCTTGCCGCTCTGTTGACTAATGAGTTTGCTGACCACTGAGCTATCACAATTGTCCAGCAGAGTATGAGGTCGTCTTGTACAATGGAGAATTGTCCTGCCCCAAATACCAATGGTATCCACTTGAAGAAATGTTAGATTCAAGAGATCTGAGAGGGATCTCTGGCTCAGAGTCACAACATTTAGTCAAGGTGTTTGGAGTGTTCCCTCCTAGACGACTAAGACAGTTGGTTCGTTTAAGGCTCAAGGATGTCTTAGTGTGTGCTACCATTCCCAAGATTTCACTACTAGCATGGATACTGAGTCTTATCCTTAAAGTGTCATGCAAATATCACCAGCTTTCTTACTCACGTGGCCTTCTTGCTGTTCTATGCCTGGCCACGCGCTCCTGTCAGAGCCTTTGCACTGGCAGCTACTTCTGCTTTGAGTGCTCCCTCTAGACAGCCCTACCTCACCTTACTCATGTCCTTTGTTAACAACACCTTCTCAGTGAGGCCTACTCTGGCCACCCTATTTAAGATTGCACCCCCTCCAACACATCTGGTTTCCTCTTACTTTGCTCCCCCCATAGTACTTGACATCTTCTGAAATATTATATTACCTATATATTGATCATGTTTATTTTTATCTCTGTTAGAATGTAAATTACACAAGGGCAGTGGTGTGTGTGTGTGTGTGTGTGTGTGTGTGTGTGTGAGAGCGAGAGAGAGAGAGAGAGAGAGAGAGAGAGAGAGAGAGAGAAAGAGAGAGAGAGAGAGAAAGAGAGTTTAATTTACAAGTGTGTTCTAAGCCCTTAGTCCAGTGCTTGGCACATAGAATAGTTGTTCTGTAGATATTTGTTGAGTGAATTAATATCAGCAGTAAGAGCTAGAAAATCTTATGGAATTAGAAGGTCTCAAACAAAGCAATAAAAAATATTTTAAAAAGAAATAAACTTGGGAAATACAGCCTATGTGAAGAAAAGTATAATATGTTCCACTGAAGCACAAGAGAGGACTGAGTTAAATGAGATGTGTTGTGGGCTCTTAATTGGCAGATTTTGTATTGAAAAGAAATCCATAACTTTAATGAAATTTCAATAAACGTTCTCATGAGTTTTTTTGAACTTGACCAAAATGGTGTCAATTCGTTGGAAATATAAGTAATAGAAAAGCCAAGAAACATATAAAAAAGAGTAATAAGGAGAGGCAGAGCTCAACTTTATAGAAACCAATTATAAAAGTGAAATAGTTAGAACGGTGCCCTACTGGTGCAAGAGTAATCAGACAGAGCAGTAGAACAGAATAAAAGCCTCAGAGGAAAACACAGGTATATGTGCAGATCTAGATGGATGGAGGTAGTATTTTAAATTAATAGAGAAAAGTACAAATGACTGACATTTATTGAGCATTACTACTGTTTATTTTATTTACTTCTTACATAAGTCCTAGAAGGCATGGGCTATCATTACTTATTTATTAGACAAGGGAATAAAATTCATGTGCAATCACTGCTTAGCTAGTACATTGCAGAGTTAGGGTTAGAACCCAGACCTAACACCAAAGTTCATACCCTTAACCTTCACCTTACCTGAATAAAATAGATGCTGTGATACTGGCTAAAGGTTTGGAAAAATGTCACCTACAGATTTAAGTGTAAAAAATGAAATTGTAGCTAAGATTTAGCTTCAAAGATTTTTATAAAAATGTTTTTCTATTAAAAATTTAAAGCCACATGAATTTCATATTCTATTTTAAAATAATTATATATTGTCAGATTAGACACATCTACAAGTTAGAATTCTAGGTAATTGTCAAAAAATGAGGTAGAGGAATATTAAAGTATGTGAGAGTTTAGTCAGAATTTGGGTGAAAAATATTTTACAAAGAAATGTGAAGTATGATTTATTTCTATAAAAGTGTATTTATAAGCATCAACCAAAGCATAAGAAGGACCCCTCATCCTCCCACTACAATACAGGGTGGGGCAAAAAGTAGGTGTATAGTTGTGAGTATGTGAAACAGAGTTGATTCTTGTGCTATCATTTATTGATTATTGTATTATTTTCCATAAAAACAACATACACCTACTTTTGCCCTACCCTGTATACGTTACATGTTTGGAAAAGAAGATTGGCACGGGAAGAAATTCTGTGGCTGTTTCTCTCTTGTGGGATGGTTTGCTGCCGGGGCCAGACAGAAAATGGCACCCTGATACCTTGCCAAATAGATCCTCAGATCTTCTTTGTCCACAGTCATTTCTTCACCTGTCACTCCTATCAGCCAGCCAAAACAACAGCCTGACTTGCTTTGCAGAGTTCCCACAGGATCCCTACCTTCCTCAACCTGATATGTCAGACTTTATAAAAGGAAGACTGGAAGCTTTGTTAACTCTCTTTTGAGTCTTCCTTGACTTGGAGTGTTTGAAGGTTTAGGCTGGTTAATGATGTCTGCTTTTATGGTTACTCAACCCAGGGCCTATTTCTTACCCA
The DNA here is from genome assembly GCA_011751065.1 of Lasiurus cinereus. Classification (NCBI taxonomy): domain Eukaryota; kingdom Metazoa; phylum Chordata; class Mammalia; order Chiroptera; family Vespertilionidae; genus Lasiurus; species Lasiurus cinereus. Next base: position 3,130,381 of record JAAGEH010000226.1, read on the forward strand.
GGTGTCTGGCTGAAGGGAGACCTTTCTCTAAGCCATGCCCAGCGATGAGCAGATGTTTGGGCACCAGCTCCCTGCTCCCCCGGGCCTCTGGTCAGCACTGCTGTGTGTGTGTGTGTGTGTGTGTGTGTGTGTGTGTGTGTGTGAGAGAGAGAGAGAGAGAGAGAGAGAGCGGGAGGGAGGGGGGGGGAGGTTGACTGCACGCAGTTTCTGCCTCTGCTAACCGCACTAGGATGGACTCTGTGTTCTTGTTATTTCACATGAGTCAACCTGCCCAGTTAAACCATGTGAACATGGTAAGATGAAATGGCCCAATAGAGGCTGGGTGTTACTCACCTCTGTGTCCTCAGTGTGATGTGGAGGAAGGAGCCTGGACTCTGGGAATTCCCCAGATCTTGGTTGGAATCCTTACTAGCTTGGTAACTCCGATTTAAGCCTTTTCAGCTTCTCCTTTATCATCTATAAAGTGTAGTCACCCAGTAAAAGCATTAGTGAAACAATGTATGCGAAGCCACATATCCCAGCTTTTAACAGTTGTCCATTGACCACAGACAGGGCTAATGGCTCCAAGTAGGTGAAAATGAATCCTCTCCTGTAGTAATCCAGATTTCCCACTAGGAGGCGGAAGAGCTCCATGATTGATTTCCTTTCTCATTAGTTTGCGAAATTCAATCTCTGCATCTTTAATTTTGATTTATTATTTATGAGCTTTGAATGGCCTGCCCTTGTGTTGCTTTTCTATTCAAATTATTGTCATTAAAATTAAAGACGGTGTATCTGGTCAGTAAAACATTGACTTCTTTTTGTCTGTGGATTTTTGAATTTTTCTTTTGCTGATCTCCATTCAGGATAGCAGAGCCTTGTTGCTTGGGTACCTATAGCTTAGCCTTCATTTTTTTCTGTGTATACTTAACTCCCAACATTCAATCAAGGCGTTTGGGGTGTTAACTCCCTGGTGTCTTGGTCTGAAAGTTTGAACTATTTGTGGGAAAGGTTATGAAGCCTGTCTTAATCCATTGCCTTTTATAGAACAAGAAGGGCCATCTCTGGCCCCAAAGTGCTTAGAAGACACATTCTCAGCTCAGTGTTTGTTTATTGTCTCTGATTGTGTTCCCTGCGCTCCAGCAGTCACTTCCAGTTTGAAGCTTGAGCCTTGATGGGGGCTCAGTGTCACAGAGGTTATTTTAGGAAGAACCTTCAGGGAGGAGTGAGCCTACGATGCCCTCGGGTGGGGAGACTGCGGTGCAGATGGGAGTGGGGCTGGGACCTTGAGTCTCAGTTTCTTTGTGGGTAAAATGAGAGAATGGGCTGAGTATTTTCTAAGACCATTCTAACTCTGACGTTAAACACGTCCAAGTCTGGAGGCCAGGCTCACCTAAGGTGTGAATTCCGGTTATGAAGTGCAGAGAGATATGTTGTAAGCCTTAGATTTATGGATGTTGTGGCAACCTAGCCCTCGGAGCCATGCTGGGACTTTCTCACAGTAGACATTACGCCTTGGAACAGGCTGTTCTGATGAGCAACACAAGGACACATCAAAGACACTAGCTTCCAAGTTTGGCTTTGGGACCCACGATTCTCCTTTTTATAGTCCTGTGACGTTGGGATAGCGTTAGCATTTACCTCTGTTTGCTAAGCAGGACTACATGCCACAGGAAGGCACTAGTTATGACTATTCTCATGGAAGTAAGTCAAGCCAGGAGGAGAATTCAGTTTTCTGACATAAGGTGGGCATTGGTATTGACTACAGTCTGAGTACAGAGGGAAGAGCCCATGTCCCAGAACAGAGCCAGCTTGGGTTTAAATTCTGCTGTGTGACTTCAGACAGGTAGCTAAACTTCTCTGATGCTCACTTCCCTACCAGTAAAAAGAGATAATAATACCACCCACTGTGTAGGATTGAGAAGAGGGTATTTCTGTAAGGTGCCCAGGAAATATGAGATTTTTTTTTATGTCTTTCATTTTGAAGCATAAGAACAACGAAACATGCATTTTCTTTCCTGAAATGGGAGTTTGGGCAGGGTTAAACATGGGAGAAAATAACTTGAAAAACTTCAATGATCAGAGTCTTAATAGGGATTAAAAGAAAAGAGTGATAGGAAAAACACGCAAGCCCTGTGGATGCCCCCTAGCTTTTGAAAGAAGGGAAGCTAAGAATCTTGATTTATCAGGAATTCCAGAAGGGCCAGACCACTGTGCATCACATTAGCCTAGTGACCATTACTTCTTTTCTTCTCGTATCAAATGCTGGAATACGTATCCTCTTTCTGACCCTTTTGCCTCATCCAACATCTCTTGAGCACCCATCCCGAGCCAGGCTTGTGTCACTGCTGGGGACACTAGGAGGCCAAGGGTAGGTCCTGTACTCCACTGTCTGATAGGGAAGGCCCAGGTGAAGAGTCAAGTTCACTATCTGAAGAGCAAAGGGCCTCAGTCGAGGTCTGTCTGCCTCAGCAAGGAGGGAGGCATGGGGAGAATCCAGCTCTGTCTTCCAGACACGGGTCAGGGAAGACCTGGTCGAAGAGGGAGTGTCTGGGCTCGGGGTGGGGGATAATGAGGACCTGGCGAAGGTCATGAAGGGACCAGTGATGAGAGAGGAGAGAGCCAGCCCTGAGGAGCAGGGGGGTGTGCTGCTGCCTCTCAGGGTTGGGAGGAGGAGAGGTGGTAAGGATTGTTGGAGGAGGCTGCTCACTCTGTCTTCTTACTTCTCATGCCCAAGGCAAGGGTCCAGGTTACCCCAAAGAGCAAACTTCAACCGTGGTGGGAAAGCCTTCTTCTGAAGCCTTTAACTCCAGGAAGATCATTTAAACCTATCAGTGTCCCATTTTCACTCTGACCTCATGGCCTGATAGCATCATCTCAGATACTCAAGGAAGTATCTGATGGAGAGCATGCACAGTAAAATCGGTAGCTTCTCTCAGGGACTGTTGTGAACTAACTGAATCAGCAAATGTCTGGGGGAAAAAAGGTTAACACTCAAAGCGGACGAGTTTCTGTTGAGAATGACTCGTTTGCTGCCTCTAGCAGCATGAACAATATGGCAACATGTAGCAACAACCATGACGATGTGTGTGTCCCTAGGCTGCTCCTGGCCTTTAGTTCCATTCCTCTACCCCCGAAAGGAACTGAAGGAATCTGCCCCAAGACAGCAGCTCTCCTGCATGGGCCGCCTGGGCTGTGGATGCACCTGCTCCAGGGATGTCATTTGCCCGTGGATACGGGCAAAAACAGCATCCCTTAGTGGCACGCTGCTGCAGTCCTGGGAGCAGGAACGGTGTCTCACTCACTGTTAGAATCCGGGGGGCCTGCATCTGGCACACTGTAGGCACTCAGTAAATATTGCCCAGCTATCTGTCAAGCATAAATGGCATGCCAACTCATGAGTCCACTGTCCAGAGATTTAAAATGATTACCATGATGATAAGGCATAAACTCATACTGAAACTTTAACCAGGAAAAAAGCAAGACTTAAATATCACTTCTGTGGTATACTTACCACTATGCAAAATTGTATATGAATGTAAAAACAAGGCCTGGAATGGAATGGGCAAAATGAATTACATTTAGTATGCTGTGATTATGGGCCATTGCTTTACAATTTTAAGATGTTTTCAAAATAAAGCGAAGTCACATGTTTTGATCACACATTTAAGGTTGGTTTAAGAAAAACAAGGCAAGGCATTTTTAGTAGTGGAATTGGTTTTAAATAACTAATTTCACAACTTCTTTTTTCTCTTGAGTTAATAAATATTCTTCAGGTATCTGTAATCCATACTTTGTATCCTCAGTCTCAAGGCAGTAAACCAATTCAAAAGCCAAAGGACTGCCAGGAAAGAAAAGGAGAAGAGGACTTTCGTTTTCATTATCTACTGTAAGAATGCATGCAAGAGAACAAGAGAGAACCACAAAGGGAAAAGCCAGCCCTGTTTGTTAGAAGGCTTATATTCACTAATTATGCGAAGCTAGAACTTCCCTAATGAACTGAGGGTATAGTGAGGGTGAGCAAAGAGGTCCGAAGGTTCTTAAGGCAGAATCGGCTTTGCTGAAGAACATGCTATTAATTTGCCTTTTTGTGTTTCTGCCTTCATTCTTTCTCGCTGCGAAGGATGGATGAGTTTCATTGTGGGGATGGAAGCTGAAGCGAAGCTTTCTGGGTTCCCTTCCCACAAAGGACTCTGCATCCTTTTCCATGTCTAATTTTCACGGTCTCTGGCTGGTTGGGAGTGAGAGTTGCCACTCACTGCACAGAGAGGCTATATACAGCAAAAGTGTTCTATGTTTGGGAACCAGGATCAATTGGAGAACTTGGTAACACAAATTCTCAGGTCCTATCCCCAGAAATCCTGTCTCAGTAGGTCTGGGTGGGACTATGAATGTGATTTCTAATCAGCCCCCGGATGGTGTTGATGCTGCTGGCATGGGACCACACTTTGAATAGCACTGGTGTGCAGCTTTCCCAGGTGGTCACTGGATGGTGTTCCAGGGGCATCTGGGTGAGGATTCACCTCCCCTGTGACAGCCCACAACCTGGAGCCTGGGTCCATTGTCGGCAGGATACAGTTACCAACACCTTTCAGGGAGCCAGCCAGGCCCCTCTCCCTTTTTTATTTTTATTTTTACTGGATTTAAGGTCAGGAGCAAGTTCCTTAACCATTTACAACCCAATCACCTTTCCAGAAACCTGGGATGATGATAATGGTACTCACCTTAGATAGATTGTAGTGAAGTTTAATGAAGGTGTCATGTGAGGTATTAAGCACAAGGCCGGTATTTAGCAGGTGCTAAGTAAGGACTGTTATGAGGAAAGAAAAAAGGAAACTTTTCAAAATTTAAGCTTTATGCCAGCACTATGCCTACACTGTATTGAGTACTTTCATCATCTTCATAGTCCTCTTTTACAGATGGAGAAGAAATTATGTCCTTGCCCAAAGTCACATTGATCATAAATAGTGGGGTCAGGATTAGAACTCGGATCTGAGTGATTTCATGGACTGTGCAGTCTACCTGGCCGCTCACTGTCATCCTAATGAAACCTCAGAGACCCAGCTCTGCTCTGCAGGTCCTGGTCCCTAGGAGCTCTGATCCCTGATGGAGTGGCCACAGTTCTGTGCAGAATGAAGACAGCAGCCGTCTGGACCAGCAGGGAAGCCTCCCTGTTCTGAAGGCTCCAGGCTCCATCTGTCTGTCATCGTCTCCAGCTGTCTATACGGTCTCCATCCTCCTTCCCAGTCTCCACATGGTCTCCATTAGGTGACCCCAGTCATTCAAGTAAGCCCATCACCTTTCCTCCCAAGGGATCCCCATTCTAGAAACAAGGACTGCAAGGCTTAGAGGACTGAAGTGACCAGCTAGGTAGTCAAACAAATGGGAGGCTGCAGAGTCCAAATTCAAACACAAACCGGCCTGATTCCCAAATCCACACTTTTGGCATCACATCAGGCTACTTCTCCTTAAGGATAGAAAACACCTGGTGTGGTGCATGGACTTCAGATTTGTTATTCTTTCAATTTCTCTTTGCATTGGTTTCAGGTGTACAGTTTAGTGGTTAGACAATCATATACTTAAGTTTACATAGTGTTCTCCTCCATATTTCCAATACCCCAACTGGCGCCATATGCATACTTATCACTATATTATTGACCATATTTCCATGCTTTACATACATCTCCATGACTGTTTTATAACTGCCAATTTGTGCTTCTTAATCCCTTCATCTCTTTCACCCCATCCTGCCTCCCCCGTCTCATCTGGCAACCATAAGTCTGTTCTCTGTGTCAGAGTCTGTTTCAATTTTGTTTGTTTATTTATTTTGTTCTTTAGGTTCCACATATCAGTGAAATCATATGGAATTTTTTTTTTCTCACTGACGTACCTCACTGAGCACAATACCCTCTACGATCCATTCATGCCATTACAAATAAGATTTCATTCTTTTTTGTGGTTCATTTCACAGCTTTTTTTATCCACTCATCGGTTGATGGGCACTTGGGTTGCTTTCATATCTTGGCTATTGTAAATAATACTGCAATAAACATAGGGTGCATGTATTCTTTCGAATTAGTGTTTTGGGTTTCTGCAGATAAATCCCCGGGAGTGGAATTGCTGGGTCATAAGATAGATTCATTTTTAATTTTTTGAGGAAACTCTATATGTTTTCCATAGAGGCATTTAGGGACTTCAAAAGTTAATGAATATGATTGGATAGTGTAGGTAGGGTGGTTAGAACAGTACAGACAAAACAGAATAAAAAGCATTTTCCTCCAGACAGCACAAAAACTAGGCTTAAAAGAGACGTTGTGGTTTAATGAATTATATCAGTTTTTCTTCCTTTCCACTTCCCTTTCTAACCATGAAGGTGCTCTTCTGAATCTCCCTCGACATGTTTAAAGAATTAATGGAATTGCGCTTTAGTATCTGTAGACTCTTAAAAGAAATTCTATTAAAACAATTAATACCTATTACAAGACAGGCACTGTGCTAGGTATTTTCCCAACATTATCTCATCTAATCTTTGAAAGACCTCTACAGGCTGTGGATGGAGAACTGAGGCCCGGACAGTTAGGTTTCCATGGCCAGGAAAGAGTTTTGACCCTAGACCTAATTCTGAAGCTCTTGTTCTTCTCATTCTATTAGGAAATGAATGGAGTTCACTTCACAGCTAGGGAGTAACTCCTTGGACTCCACTTTTTGATTCCAAGCCCAGATTCCTTTTTGCTTTTCAGTTCCTTAACCCAACCAGGTTCTCTTTATATGGCCTCTGTCAGCCTTCCTGGTTCAGTCACAAACTCTCTTCAGAGTCCTTTCCTGATCTCTATACCCGAGGAAATTCCTCACTCCATCCTCTATCACCACGCCATTGTGTGTTTTCTTCTTAGTGCCTATGCTGTTCACAGTGACTTTTTTTGATCATTGTCGCTCACCTCTACTGGGCCGTAATCTCCATGAGGGCAGGGGTAACATTGCTTTATAAACTGCCTGTCCCCTATCTTGTCAATTGCCTGGCAAAGATTTGTCTGAATGAATGAATGGCAGCTGTGGTGTAGACCATTATTTCCTGCCTCCACTCTCACTAAATGACTGTAGTTACTCAGAGATTCAATTTCCTCGGCCATAAATATAGAGCCAAGAACCCCACCTTGCAGAGACAATGTGAAGATGAAATCACATAACAGACATGAAAGCTTTGCTATAAACCATATGATACTGCTCACATGTGAAGTGAAGAGGAAGTAGTTTCCTTTTCACTGTGGGACTTTGATGAATATACAGATCAGCTCCCCTGCTCTCAGCCAGCCTTCTGGAATTTTTCTTATCTGATACATGTCTTGGCAATGGGAAAATCTTAATGCCACCTTAATCATGGAACCTAATGACAGACCACTAAAGTAATTTTAAAGTCATTATGCCTGCAATGGTAACAGAAATTCTTCCCACTCTCTGTAAAAGCATTCACTGCTTTGTCTTTTAGCTGCAGGGTCCTTGATTGATCAGACAGGGTGCTAAAGAGGAATGACCCCAGAACATAAACTTCAGAGATCCAGGTTTCATTCTTGGCTCTGTCAGATGAAAGACCTTGGGTAACCTCTTCCCTTCAAGGTAGAGACAATATTAGGAAGGGACGTTAGAGATTCTCTAGACTAGGAAAAGCAAACCATAGGCCAGTGGGCCAAATTTGTCCCACCACCTGTTTTTGAAAATAAAGTTTTATTGGGACACAGCCATGCTCATTTATTTACATATTGCCTGTGGTTGCTTTCTTGCTACAAACACTGAGTAATTAGTTGTAACAGAAGACCATATGGCATGTTAAGCTGAAAATATTTATTATCTGGTCATTTCAAAAAAGCTTTTTGACTCCTGCTGTAGTCCAATATTGCCACCCTTTCCTTCCTTTTTAAATATGAAAAATTAATTCCAGGAAGAAAAAGAGAAAGGGACTTTCCCAAGATCATATAAAGAATGAGGAAAATCAGAAAGGCAAAAACTTAGGAAAAACTAATGTTAGTACATATTCTGCCATAGTCCAGAGGCTAGACATATCAATTATTCTAAGATCATGAAGATATATTTGAGGGGCTTTGCCCTCCCTCATTTTATAGCTGTCTAAATAAAACAAGTATTATCACATTTACATGGTTCCAAGATGATAAGAGCCTTGGAGAGTCTTATCATAAAGGCCTTGCAGTGCGAATCCAACACATTCATCACAATGAATGTATAGCCAAAACATCCATTGGCATTTTGTTTTTGTATAAGCTCTCTGATGTCACGATTCATCTGAATTTCACTAATTTGGAAGGTGTGCTAATTTGATGACATACGCTCTGGTTAAGTTTATCTTTGCATATCACCTGACAAAATGCTTTATTAAGCCAATTGATAGTGTAGATAAGAATTTTGGGGAGTGATGTTTTTACATTACTTAGGAGGACAGGCGATTTTTAGCACTGCCAAATTATTTAGAAGTGTTTATTTGAAATAAATGAAGACTGGGCAAATCACAAATCATTTTTATTTCATCAATGCATGGTCAAGGTCCTTCTAATTGGAAAATATTCTGACAATGTTTCCATTTGGACATTGAAAGTCATTTCTCTCAGGATAGTCTGCAACTCATTTCCCCCTACTAATTGTGATCATCCTTTCTCTACAATAGCATCCAAGTGGAATATTGGTGTGGAAAAGACCTTAGAAATTATGAGTTGGTTTCTAAACCATAGGAATATTGATATATGTAATCCTGTAGTGCAAAGTTACTTCCTTATAATTTCTTTCAAATTTTTAAAAAAATATTTCATTTATTTATTTTTCATCACCATTTATTTCCCCTCTACCCTCTTCCACTCCCAATTCAATTCTCAAATGGTTGCTAGTCCTTCACAGCTCTTTACTGCTTACTAATCTCCTTGTCTGAAAAACAGAGAGCAGACCTCGGGGAGCCAGTGCTCAGTGAGTTTCTCAGAGATAATGAACAGCATTGTTCTGTTTCATTGCACTTACTTGTACGGCTGCCTTCTGTTCTGGCAAGTGATTGTGGTTTCCACTCATGGTAATTCTATCAAGTTTCTTTTGAAAATCAATTTCAAGAAGAAGAAAAGTGAGGAAGCAAGGCAGTTTTAACCAAATATATTATGCAGACAGGGCAGATGATTTGTGGATATGACACAAATCATAACGAGGTGAATGTTGATATGGAAAACATAGTGATGATGGGCTCGTGTGATGGAAGTTTGGGTTCAGATAAACTAATCCAATTGCCTTACTTTATGGCAGAGGAAATCAATGCTCAGAGAGGGCTAGAGACAGGCTAAGGTCATACAGCTGCGGTGTTAGAGCTGAGGTCAGTCAGGCCCATGACCCTCAGCTCACACACTTTCTGCCCCTGACACCATCATCTTGTACTCTTTTTGTGTTCTTGTCCAGGTATAAGTAAATGTCTTGGAATGTGACCTTGTTGTCTGAATGTGAGTGTCTTTCACCAACCCAACCTGCATCAGAATGTTTACCTCCAATCAGCTTGCCCTGTGGTCTTAAAGAAAAGTTGGCTGGAATGGTGGTCAATTGAATAGGATCAGGCCCACACCCTATTATGATTCTAATTTCTTCTGTGACTTTACTCACATAGCATTTAGAGGCCACACAGGGTTGTCTCTTTGAGAAGAAATGTGGTCGGCTTCTCAGTAATATCTCAGGAAGTATTTGTGTTCCCCCCTCAATAGGTAGCTCACTATGTATGTAATCACATGAACAATGGTGAAAACAGCCCTAAGGATCTTCTGGGGCTCAGGGGAATGGCTCATAGCCCTGAGACTTCAAATGCCCATTTCCTTAGAGCTAAACTAGCAGAGATCTTAGAACCCTGATGGGGATTGTAGGCTGTAGCAATGGCCTTAACAGTTTCTGTTTCTCCTTGCAGCAGGCCTAGAGGCAGTCTCACAGGGCAATAGGGCAGTGATGGCCCTCTTATTCCCTAAGCTCCTGGCCTCTGCACACAACTGAGACACAGGTCCCTTCCAACATGGGGCCACACCCATTGGCTGTGTCACTCTGGCATCCCAGGCATGTGGAGCATGGACAGATGTCACCTCCTTGCTTTGAAAGTAAAGTGGTAAAGGGAACCAAGTATTGTGCCAGGAAACGTATTTCCTAGACATTTTTCAGATGCCATTAGACCCAATAATTGTTCCAAAACCACATACCACCTCTGTGGCACATGATGACATGGGTTTTCAACATTGGCCCTCTAAGTGACACAGTGCTTGGCAAACCAGGAGATGAAAGGCCAGATGAGAAGGCCAGGTCCACATTTTGGGGGATGACTGAAGAGAATTTAACCAACAGTAAAAAATTTCTACCATCTACTGAGCAGCTTCTTTGTGCCAGGCATTATCCTAAGCACTTTATTTCTCTTGTCCTGTTGAATTCTCTGGAACACTTTAAAAAGTCTATATTATAATTCTCACTTTTAGGTGAGAAAACGAGGCTCAAAGAGGTTAAACTATGTGCCTAGGGCAAGGAGCCAGCATGAGGCAGAATTGGGATTCATCCCAGGTCTTCTGATGTTGGAGCCCACAGTCTTTTCAAACTGCAGCAGCCTTTATAAAAACACTGGACTATTGGGACTCTCTGGTCTTGTATTATTATCTATTTATCAGTGCCACATTCGATCAGAGTCCATTCAATGAGAAATACTGCTAAAGGGCCCAGGCAGGACTGCTGTTAAAGGAGAAGATTATTACTGGCTTGTTGAGAATCCTAGAGGCAGCTGCCCCAGGTTCTCATCCGACGGACTATGGGTGCTTCCGGTTAGAGACTCATGCACAGAACAGGGCCTGGCACCCCGGGGGCTCCCCAGTGAATTGGATTTAGAATCACTTATATCCCTGAGCCCTGGAAGAAACACTCATTGGAGAGAGGGCAAGTCATCACGAACAGGTGACATTACTATTTGAAAGGTCTTATTGATAAGTGTCACATTTTTAATACTACTTGTTTTTTCTCTATTGTTATGCTCCTTTTCCTTCTGACATGAATCCTGACTAATTGAGTCATTTGGATGAGAACGACATCTTACACCCAGTTTGCCTGCCTCTAGTTTCTCTTTTTCAATCCAGTCTATCTCTATGGTCTTACTAGGACAGGAGCATCTTTCTCAAATGGGATCCTGATTCCATTCTTTTCACACACCCCTCTGTTCTGCAGAGTCCCTTTGCCCCTTGGAGTGGAGAGTCCCTCAGTGCTCATTGCTGTGCCCAACACAGGGCAGGGGCTTAACAGTTCTTCACGGAGGGTGTTCCTCTTACTGAAATGTCCTTTCCTTTTCAAAAAAATTAAAAGACATTTCCAATCATTGCTGAGGCTGTCTTGGGTCAGGCTCCTTGAAGCAGGGCCCGATATGAGGATTGTTTTGCATGTGGTTTATTGAGGGGATGCTCTCAGAGACAAACCTGGGTGAGGTAGGACGAAGCCATCAAAGAGGAGTTGTTAGCTGAAGTCTTGTCTCAGTCTGATCCCAGGGGAGCTCTGTAGCATGAAGAGGACCCCTGAGGCAGCGGGCAGGCCTTCTCCTCTGAACCAGTCAGCCATTGACTGAGGCTTGCTCCTGTGTGGGTTTTTTCTTTTGGGGTAACAGGGACAGAGAAGTATATAACCTCTCAGGCTAGGTGGCTTCTGTTTCTGTAGAAAATTCTCTGGAAAAGGGTGTAACTGCAAGCACTTAGCAGCCTACCCCGCTTCTAGGTGAATGGGCACCTGAACCAAGCAGAGACTGGCTGGGCTGGGGCCACCAATAGCATGTGTGAAGACCACCCTCAGATGTCACCTCCTCACCCGGCCAGTGTGGGTCAGTGATTGAGCATTGACCTGTAAGCCAGGAAATCATGGTTCTATTCCCAATCAAGGCACATGCCAAGTTGTGGGCTTGATCCTCAGTGTGAGGTGTGCAGGAGGCAGCCAATCGATTCTCATCATTGATGTTTCTATCTTTTTCCTCGCCCTTCCTCTCTAAAATCAATAAAAATATACTGAAAAAAAATGTCACCTCCTCTATGACTCATTGGGGCAGGACTTCAAACATTATTACTTTTGACAATCATGAACACAACCTTCTGCCTTGTTCAGCAGGCAAGTTGTTTGCCAGTCATAGGAATAAACTGAGGTTTTGGAGCCAGATACATATGAGTTCTGGCTCTGTCACTCAGTATCTCTGGTGCCCTGAACATCGAATCACCTCTCTAAGCTCAGTTTCTGCCTCACAGAATTGTTGTGGCCCCACGTGAATGATGGGCACACAGTACCTTTTCCACAGGAGACTTTAAAGAGTGGACCCAACCAATTAATGAACAAATGACTTGCAATGAATTGTATACTTTTCAAAGAGTTGTCAGCTCTCACCACTATAATTATCCCCTCTACACTGGTGAAGAAACAAGAGTTGAGCGAGCTGGTCACTTGCGGAAGGCAGCAGTCAATAAATGGCAGGGGTGGGTCTTAACCTGGGGCTTCACTGAGGAGAAAGAAGCACAAGTGGTTTTTGCTCTGTTTTTCCTTTAGTTATGATTTTCAGCTCTGATGACACCCTGGTGATAAGAAGATTGAGCCATTTGTGTCTGGTTGAGAAGGTGGATCAAGAATAGAACTGATATTTATTGGGCAAACACTGGGGGAGGCATTTTTGTACTTAAGCTCTTCCAATCTTCATAACATAAATGGAAAATTTCACTCCCACTTCACATGAAGGGGGATGAGGAAAGCCATACGTTGACGCACGGAGCATCAAGGTCTCTTCAGAGCTGGGCTGCCTTCCTCAGGGAAGGCGTGGTGGCTCCTGCATTCACCCTCTGCTGTGGTCTGATCTGACAGTGGCTTCCTATTCAGTCCTCATCACGTGCCGCCCCCTCCCTTGGTGTGTCTCCAGCCCTACCCAGTGTGGCTGCGGATGGTATTTTTATTGCCGTGGACACAGACCTAGGCTTTTCCCAGGCAGTGCCATCTGCCTGCCCAGTGGACACTGGAGGCTCTTCCCAGCACATACCATCCAGGGGCACATTCCATGCACTGCTCAAAGGCCCCTGTGTATGCCTACGTGTGTGCACTTGCCCAGGCATTCCCCCCCTTCCCACCCCGCACGAGGCCTCTGACATCAGACAGTCTGTCAGAATGTCCCTCGGGAAAGAGGTTAGTGTGGCTGCCCCGTTGTCTGTCCACAGTCTGCCAGGGCAGTGCTCTGGTGCTTGGGGCCTTGCTGCTCCATCCGTGTGCCCTGAGCGGCAATGCTGTTCATGCACAGGTCCACTCAGTCATATGTTCTGACCCTCTTATTGGACACCTGAGTGTGTCACTCAGCCTTGTCCCTAAGGAGCGCAGAATCTAATAGGAAACACAAAGGAGGCAAACTATAACCTAGTCTAGTGGTCGGCAAACCGCAGTTCGCGAGCCACATGAGGCTCTTTGGTCCCTTGAGTGTGGTTCTTCCACAAAATACCATGTGCGGGCAGTGCGATTGAAACTTCGTGGCCCATATGCAGAAGTCAGTTTTCAGCCTGGGTGAGTCTATTTTGAATAAGTGGTTCTAACACTTAGCCACACTCAAGGGGCTAAAGAGCTGTAGAGAAATGAAAAATGGTCCACAATTTACTGTAGCTGCTGCTGCCTTCTCGGGGGGAGGGGTGTATAGCAGGAAGACCCTTCAAGTTCAAGGTTTTCTTCTTGTGGGGATTCTTCCTGCAGGGTCAGGCTCTTATCTCTTGTCGTCACACCCATGGTGGTAGATGTTACTTCTGTTGTAACCGTCGCCATGCTGGTCACAATCTGCCATCAGACTATGAAGACTGCCGGGTCCTTTTGACTTGTAGGAGCAGTGTGGCTTTGGAAGCAGAGAAAGCCAGACTTGAATCCCAGAGCTGCTAGTTAACCATGCAGGGCCAGGACAAGGGTGAGGTGAGCGAAGCACTCACTGGGTGGAGTTTTAAAGGGTCATCAATAAGCTCAGTAATCAAGTAAATGGTATTTTAATAAAAAACAACAATATTAATGCACAAAAGCCACAATGACTAAAATTTTAAATAAAGACAGGATCTGACCTAGAACTTACATGATTTATCTTAGTTGACTCTGTAATACTGCCCTATCATATTAAGTTTTCATTAATTTGGATTAATTTTTGCATTAATATTGACAAAAATACTGTTCTCATGGAGCTCACGTTCCAGTGGGGGAGGTAGATGTTTGCACAATTGACAATCACATACCAGCAGGGAATGTAAAACATACCTGTGCATAAGGCGCAATCCATCTCCTAAGACTGTTGCTGCAGGCAGTGGGGTGGAAGTTGGAACACATCACTGAGAAGTGGTGACATTTGACCTGGCTCTTGAAGGATAAGTAAGAGTTCAACAGCTGCTTGAGAGATGGATGGTGGAAGGAAAGCAGTGGGAATTGTCTGAGGAGAAGCAGAAAAACGTGGGAGTGCTGATGTGTCTGGGGAATGTCAAACAGATCGAGCTGTTAGATTTGGGGAGAGCTATTCTGTTGATAAGATACATGATTATATCCATTCCTGGTACGTTGTGTTTCCAAGGACATTCAAGTGAAGTTTCCCCCTGCAGGCAGCTAGAGATCTTGGGAGTGAGACGGGAGGAATTTTGGAGTTGGGGGTAGGGAGAAAGGCAGGGAAGAATATTTCTTTGGGGAATGGTGTGGGCTCTCTGGCCCTTGACAGAAAAACTTAGCTGACCCTAGTCTAGAGCATAGCAGGTGCATATTTATTTTGTTATGTAATTATGTTGTTCAATTTTCACAACAACCCTATGTGATAGATTTTATTAGTTTTTTATCTCTCACGTCAGAGATGAAGACCTTAGTGAGGTTAAATAACTCGTCCAAGATTACATAGTATGGGAGTCACTGGAATGTAGGAAAAGGGTTGAAAGCATGGGAATTGCCAAGGGAGAGATTATAGAGACTAGATCATTTATTCCAAATCTTTTCCAAAGAGACCATTCTTTGGAAATCTGGTAAAAGCCAAGAACATCCCTCCCCCTCTCCCATGCCAAGCATATATGTATACACACAGGCATGTGATAATGTGATTTATAATAAGAAATATATATTTGATTTTTGTCTGTTTCTGGCACAGAGCTCTTAAAACCCTTGGGTTTTCTAAATGATAAGATCCATCAAGGTGTCCTGATATTCACAACAAACTCCTTTCAGACACCCCTGAGTTTGTTAATGAGGTGACTTTTGGAAAGCAACTTAAGGATGGGGGCTAATTGACATGAGAACCAACCATTCCCCAAACTATAGGAAGGGGAGAGAAGCTGGAGGTTGACTAGATTACCAATGGCCAGTGATTTCATTGATCATGCCTGTGTAATGAAGCCTCATGAAAACCAGAAATGGTAGAATGGTACTTTTTTTGTTGTTGTTGTTAAACCAAGGATGAACCTACATTGACACATCATTATCTATAATTTACCTTAGGATTTGTTCCTGATGTTGTTCATTCTATGGGTTTGGACAAATGTATACATGGCATATATTCATCATTATAATATAATACAGAATTTTTCACTGCCCTAAAAATCCTTTTCACTTTGCCTTTTTAATTATCCTCTACCCCATTTCTGGCAATCTCTAATCTTTTTATTGCCTTCACTAGAGGCCTGGCACAGGAAATTTGTGCGTGGGTACAGTCCCTAGGGCTGGCCTGTGATCAGGGCCATCTTCCCTGCAGCTGGCCCCGCCCGCACCCCATTCCCCATTTGCCGTCAGGTGATCAGAGCCTGCTGGCTGGGGGGGAATAACCAAGAGGCCAGCTGTTCCACCTGCTTGCTGGCCCCACCCCGACTGTTGGTTGCCCTCTGTGTGTACGGCAACTGGTGGGGCCAGGGCCTTGGCTTGGTGCCACCTGAATCCTCCACCATCCAACCCCGGTTCCCCGTTTGGAGCCTGCTGGCCAGGGAAAAGGACCAAGGTGTGGTCAGTGCACCTCATAGTGACTGGTCGAGCAATCGTTCTGGTTGTCCTGCTGTTAGGGTCAATTTGCATATTATCCTTTTACTAAATAGGATAGTTTTACCTTTTCCAAAATGTCATATAGTTAGAATCATGTGGTATACAGCTTTTTCAGGTTGGTTTCTTTCATGAGTAATATGCATTTAAGACTTCTCCATGTCTTTTTATGGCTCAATAGCCATTGCTTTTTAGCACTGAATAATATTCTATTGTTTAGATGTACCACAGTTTGTTTATTCACCTACTGAAGGACATTTGGTTGCTTCCAAGCTTTGGCAACTATGAATAAAGCTGCTATAAACATATGTGTGCTGGGTTTTATGTGGATGTGAGTTTTCAGCTTGTTTATACAAACACTAAAGAGGGCAGTTGCTGGATTATCTGGTAAGAGTATGTTGAGATTTGTAAGAAACCACCAAACTGTCTTTCAAAGTGGCTGTGCCATTTTGTATTCCACCAATGATGTGTGAAAGTCCCTGTTGCTCCACATTTACTCATCAGCACTTGGTGTTTGGATTTTCGCCATTCTAATAGGTGTATAGTAGTATCTCGTTGTTTTAATTTTAGTTTTCCTGATGACATATGAAGAGGAGCATTTTTTCATATATCTATTTACCATCTGTATATCTTCTTTGGTGAGGTGTTGTTAAAATCTTTGGCTTAATTTTAAAATTGTTTTTTTTCTTATTGTTGAGTTTTAATAGTTCTTCGTATATTTTGGACAACAGTCATTTATAGATGTGTCTTATGAGATACTTTCCTTAAATATCTTACCCTGTAACTGGGACCTTTGGGATTCTGGCCCATTACTGCTCCCCACATCTATACTTAACAGGTCACTGAAAGTTCATTTGGGTCCTCTTTTCTGTTTATGGTGAATTTTTCATTTCTCCCCCAGAAAGAGTTTGCCACTTTCTGGAGTTTAGTTCATTTGGGTTTCTTTATGTCATCACCTCTGTAATGTGTTTCTGAAAAACTATGGTTTTGTATCATAATTGTCTTGGTCTTATTGTTACAGTGGGAACAGCAGTCTCTTCTAACTCTCTCTCTCCTAACTTGAATGTATCAACTTTTAAACAAATATCCAGAACCATGAGTATTATTATTTTGCTTGAGTTCTTGCTGCAAATTCCTAAACTTTCATTAACTTCAGTGAGTTATCCTTCCCTAACCCTCCTTTCCACCCCATCACTCACTCCATTGCTGAGTCTCAAATGCTCAGAGGACATGCCCGACACAGCTTTTGTGTTGGATGCAGAGCTCTCTCCTCAGGAAAAATATTTGGTTATTAAACAAAAGAGTCCAGGAAAGCGGATGCTGACATGATGGTCAGGACTGGGTGCCCTCTAATTTGTGGGCTTCATGTTTTGAGAAAGAATGAAAACTTCTAGCCTGTGACACACCCTGTCCAGGACTTGTCAGAGCAGCTAATGTTTATCAGCCATAATATTTTTCATGTTCTGTTGCAGGCTGCCTCTAATCTGGTCCCCAGTAAGAGGATGGGTCACAGCAGAAGTGGGTAAAACAGGAGTAATAAAACCTACCCTACAGAACTGGTAATGATAAAATGAGGTAATGTCTGTGATGTGCGTGGCATGTAATAGGTGCTTAATAAGTGCAACCTCTTATTACCTTTAGTCAGAAGAAAGGGGCTCTCAGAATTGAGGATGAGTTTCTTGTTTTCATGAAGAGACTGTATGGGACTGTTCAGAACTTGTGTAGCCAGGAACCCAATTCAAAGCTTGTACCCCAGGATTCAAACCTGGATAGAGGGCTGGTAGGGTGTGCCCAATGGTAATCTATTTTCATCCACCGTGGAGACTCCTGCGAGAAGTTCATCCAAAGGAAGAGGGAGGCAGGCGCATAAGCTTGGGCCAGGTCTCTAGGGCCAGGGCAACTCTAATTCTGCTCCCACTTAGATTTCTCTTCTGCTTCAGCGCTTGTGATTCCTGCCTTCATCCTGAGAGGAGAGGGTGCAATGTGTAAAAGTTGCTCCTTTTTCTTTGGTCTAAAATAATTTTGTGTTGAAATCAGGATCTCAAAGATATCTGTATCCCATGATCATTGCAGCATTTATTCACAACAGCCAAAATGTGAAAATAACCTAAAAATTTGTTTAAAGATGAAAGGATAAAAGAAATGTGGTATATATACATACAATTGAATATTATGCAGCTTTAAAAAAAAGGAAATCTTAATGTTGGTGACAATGTGGATGGACCTGGAGGACTTTGTTAGGTGAAATAAGCCAGTCACAGAAGGACAATTATTGCATGGTTCCACTTAAATGTGGTGTTTAAATTAGTCAAAGTCATAGAAGTAGAGAGTAGCCTGGTGGTTGCCAAGGCCAGAGGGGAGAAGGAAATGATGAGTTGTAAATCCAGAGGTATAAAGCTTCAATTATGAAACATGAAGAAGTTCTAGAGATCTGCTATATAACACAGTGCCTATAGTAACAAGCACTGTACACTTAAGAGGGTAGAGCTTATGTTAAGCATTCTTGCCACACACACAGAAAGGGACACAGGAAACTTTTGGAGGTTATGCTATATTTATTACTTTGATATATTGACAGCGTCACAGGTGTATATTCTAAACACATCAAATTATATCCATTAAGCATACAGTTTTTCTTATATATCAATTTACTTCAATAAGTCTGTTAAAATAATTTTGTGGTTGTTGCTGAGTCCAACACCATATAGCTTTAGGATCAGTGCAGTGGCATGTGGATGAGTGTGGGTAAGAGGAGTTTCCCACTTGGCAGGGGGCTGCACAGGACTCTGGGTCCTGGCAGAGTGGCCAACATCAGTGGGTGGAGTCAGAATTTTCAGCTGGAGCACCATGGTGTCTTTTCAGGATCTTCCCAGCTTAGGGATGCCTTCTTCCTCTGGGGTTGACTCTTATAGTTTTATTAACATTAATGGGATGGACATTTTGGAGCCACTAGAGACAGATATTGGTAAAGAATCTCACTCAGGTTTTGTTCACTATCAATATGGAGGAGGTGTTCAATTGCCTGAATGGTCCTGGCCCCCAGAGTCGATGGGGATGGTCCAAGACAGAGGGGTTACCCTAATGGTCAAATATCTTATGGCCAAGACTGACCTCCAGTAAAGAGAAGGGCCTTCTCTGACCCTTTTCATTTTTTTTTTGCTTTTGTGCAGAAATTGTGGACTCAGGATGAAATTCAATTAGACTATTCTGCTTCATTGGGGACATAGGGACAAGTGTCTCTTTAGTAGTGGAGACGAATGTTTAGAAGAGCGCACATGGTTCTGAGACCAGAGGAGTCTATGTGTGGGCTTAATGGACAGCACCATCTTCCCTTCAGGGCAGACACACAGATGTCTTAGAGGAAAGGGGCTTACCTTGGGTTTATTAGTTGCCACTGTGCCCCTAGGGGGCACAATCATGTCAAGGCTAGTGCCAGGCGTTTTGGCCCCATTGGGGGATTTTCTTGAGGCTCCCTGAGGCAGGTATGGTACCCGCAGCTTTCTGAGCTGGCAACATCAGGAGATTTAATGGGGGCTGACAGTTGCAACAATATTAACAGCAGCATGAGATGGGGCTGGTAGCTTTGTGAGCATCAAGGACAAAGCGTCTGCCATGGTTCACTGTGCCTGCTGGTGGGTGCTGACTACAGGGGGGGCAGGAGGCACACTCACTTGACTTGCCACTCAGCAGAGGCCCAGGAGCGGATAAAAGATGCCATAGTAGGAGATAAGGAAACAGTGGATATTATATGGTGGTGGACAGAACTTGCTTTTGTGCCCATGTGTGGTCACTCTGCAACTTAGAAAAGGGTTCCATTAATTTCCCAGGGCTGATGTAACCAATTACCACAACTGGGTTGCTTAAAGCCACAGGAGATCATTCTCCACAGTTCTGCAGGCCAGAAGTCGGAAATGAAGGTGTTGGCAGAGATATGCTTTCTCCAAAAACTCTGGGGGACAATCTGTTCTTTCCCTTTTCCAGCTTCTGGTGGTTGTCGGCATTCCTTGTGGCTGCCTTCCTACAGTCTCTACCTCCGTCTTCACATTGCCTTCTCCACAGTGTGTTTTAAATCTCCCTTTACTCTTTTCTTATAAAGATGCTTGTCATTGGATTTCAGGTCCACCTAGATAATCTTGAGGATGATCTCATCTCAAAATTTTTACTGTGATTATCTCTGCAAAGTCCCCTTTCCCAAATTTACAGGTTTCAGGGATATGATGTGGTCATAGCTTCTTGGAGACCACCAATCCAACCCCCTGAGGAGGGTTAGGGTCAGAGGCTGCATGATCTAGCTGATGGGGTGCAGTTAGAGAGAGCAGGGTGAGGGGAATGGTCCTTCTCTTCCCCACCATGTACCACATATTGCCTCATACATTATCTCCATCTTCAACCAGACAACCACCTTGATCTTGAATGCCAGAGCTCCCTCTTGGCCCTGCCCTTCTCATGCAAATGTTCAATGATGTACCACCCTCGAAAGCCTTTCTTCACCTGTTGATCAAAGAACCATTTGTTGATTCTCAGGATGCAAGTCTTGCCCATCTTTACCAGATGATTAATGTATAACACGTACTTGTGTGTATGTACTATTTGTGTGTTCCAAGATTGTCTTCTTGCAGCAAATCACTCGGGAGACCATGCCCACCGACTTGCTGACATTCTTCCTCCCTGAGCCTAGGTATTCTCTGACAATACTGGCAC
Organism: Lasiurus cinereus; assembly: GCA_011751065.1. Lineage (NCBI taxonomy): Eukaryota > Metazoa > Chordata > Mammalia > Chiroptera > Vespertilionidae > Lasiurus > Lasiurus cinereus. Next base: position 3,151,093 of record JAAGEH010000226.1, read on the forward strand.
TTTCTAGCCTAGACCAGGAGCTGGTGGTGGAAGGAGAGGAGGACAGCTCTGGAGTCAGGCCTGGATTTACTTGGCTTTGTTGGGGGATCTGGGCATGTCACTGAGCCTAGGTCTTGTTGCCCGGAGAACAGGGATACTAATTGCTATTTATAGGATTGTGGAGGGGATTAAAAGGAAAAGTGCACATGTGGCTCCTGGCACAGGGGAGGTGCTTAATAAGTTAGCTCCTTTTATCCGTCTGTCCCTCTCATTTGGGTGTCTTGAGAAATCACCTTCCTGTCCCCCAAAAGACATCACTCACTTCTAGTATTTTAACTCCAAGACAAACACACAAATTGTTCAGCAGCGACCAATTTTGCGCCATGGCAACCTGCTGTTTTTAATTATCCGCCTTTACCCTGTAACAGCTGTGGGGCACTTGGCCTGACCAAATGTAATTGAGTCTTGTGACGTGCTCCAGATGTGGAGGTGTTCTGCCAGGTGTTTATTTGGAGGATATAATCTGGCCCTTTAGCACACGAAATCTTTCTTTCCCCATCCCCTCCCTGCTTCACCCCAGATGTTCTTTCAGGAAAGAGGTGCTGGCCCCAGCTTCAGGCCTGGCCTTAAGAGCCAGTGTTGTGAGTTTGGACCCTTGTTATATGGGCTTTCTACCTCTTCTGGGGTCCCCCAGCTCCCCAGACTCACTTTGTTAATTAGGAAAGTCACTGCTACCCTTTGAGAAGGAGGCACAAAGTGCCGTGGGGCTTGCTGGTTCTGCTAGGGTCTGGGTCAAGTCTCTTGGGCTTACACTTGGCTGGGCCAGGCCTTGTTTGGTGGCGTATCTTCCTGCGAGGGAGGCAGCACCCTCTTGTCAGAATGTGGCTTAAATAATTAAGCTATATTATTTAGGACCTAGGAGGCCAGATTGAGCCCAGTCCAGGGCTCCCTCCAGCAGCACTGGACCAGAGCACGCGCTTTCTCACGCTGTAGCCACCTGGAGCCCAGCCTGGGCCTCAGTAAAAGTGGGGCAGCCGCTGTGAAAGTGCTGCTTTTGAGAGTGGAAATGTGTTTCTGGAATTTTTTCTTCCTTTTCTATAATCTTTGTAAATTTGAATTGTTGAAATTTCCCCCTCTTTTGCATTTGTTCAAAACCTTTGGGGTAATTTGTTAAAGGAATTGAGCAAATTTGGCTGATGGTGGCTGGTATGAAACTAGGTTTAGGCTATTTAATTCAGTTTCACTTTTAATCCAGTCTAGTCTACTTCAACAATTATTTTTAGAGCACCTACCATATGCCAGGTACTCCTCTAAATACTGAGGAATTGACTGTAAGCAAAACAAAATCCCCTCTCTCAAGAAGCTTACCATCTAATGGGGAACAAAAATAATAAGCCAATTAATTTTATACTATTATGTTAGGTATGTTAAGTGCTAAATAAAAAGAAAGCAGGGTGAGAGGATAGAGAATGAGGATTTGTTCTTTTAGAAACCCCCAAACAGTACCTTGAATAAGGTAGGTGTATATTTTTTCAAGCAAAATTAAACAATCCATTGCTGCCAAGCTAGCTTCCAAGACCTAGCTCTTTATCCCTTTGTTCTACCATCCTCAGTATGTGTGGCTTGCATATCACGGCCACACATGGCTGCTTCAGCTCCAGCCTTCACATCTGCATTCTAGCAGGAAGAAGGAAAGGAACGTGGCCCACTCTTGGAAGATAGTTGTATACATAACCTCTGTTTTCATCCTTGTGGCCAGATCTTAGTCACATGGCCATACCTAACTCCAGGAGAGACCAAGAAAATGTTTTCTCTATTCCACATATCTGGCTAAAAGTAAGGGGTCTTTTTCATAGGAAAAATAGAATTGCTATTAGAGGATAACCATAGTTTGTGAGAGAAGACCTCTCTGAGTAGGCACAATTTGTATAAAAACCAGAATGACAAAGTTTTCATTTATTTCATTTAATTAATCAAATTACTTAAGTGCCTCCTCTGTGCTTGCTATTCTATGTAATAAAAGCCTAATATGTTAAGTGCCCAACTGTTTGTTTGACCAGTCGCTGTGATGCGCACTAACCACCAGGGGGCAAATGCTCTGACCAGTTAGCTTGCTGCTGGGGTCTGGCTGAGTGGAACTGGGCGAGATGAGCCAGACATACCCTGGGGCTCTCTCATGGTCCCTCCCCAACCCAATCCCTATGGGCCAGGGTGAGGGATCCCACTAGTGCATGAATCTGTGCACTGGGTCTCTGTTACTGATATAAAGATGAATAGTAATATATGGTCTTGTCCTCAATTCTTGCAATCCAGAGCAGCAGTGGCAAATTGGTAGTATGAGGGCAGTGGCTAACCAGCAGTTGTAATTTCTTTGGCTGATGTATTTTAACAATTAGGAAATTTCATATAAAAAGTCAGATTTTTTGCTTTTAATAAAACTTGAGAAAACTTGGTAATATATGATCTGCATTTCCACATGGCTGGTGCTGAATAGCAGTTGACCCTTTAAGTTGATCAGGAGCACTTTGGTTTGCCCCAGTCTCCACCATTCCCAGTTGTCACACACTGGCTTGTTTCCATCTTATTCTTTCCTTTACGCTAAACATCACTTTATTTTTTTCTTCACCATTGAGTCACATTAATTTTTATCTCCAATTATTCGGCTTTTATTGTTTTACTAGAAGCTCAATGAGTGAAGATTCGTGCTAGAATGGACTTTCCTTTCGCTGGCTGCTGGCACCATCTTTCCACTCTGGCCCAGCCCTACCCGCTCCAGCCCTGGAGTTGCCTCTTAGATGCTCTCGGAGCTGCCTCTTTCCATTCCAGCCTCGCCTTCCCATGCTGCTCAGAGGCCCTGAGAGACCAGGGTGGGGCAGAAGGCCTGCCCTTGTCACTTGGTGCCTATGTATGCAAATGAACCATCATCTTTGTGCATTAATTTGCATATCACTCCTGAATGGCTAGTGGTGTAGCAGAGATATAGTCAATTTACATGTTTGTCTATTATTAGGTAAGATGGTTCAATCTCCAGAATTCTACCTCAGTGTTCTTTTCACTCTCCCACACTGTGCCTCATTATCATTAGCAGACAATTAGTTTGGGAAGCCCCGGGTTATCTTGGAGATCTGAATTGTTTCAATAAAAAAGTTGTTTTCCTCTTTTTCTTTACCTGCCTGGCCCCTGTAGGCATTTGAGTTAGCAGGAGAGAAAACAGTAAATAAAATAATTAAAATAAAACAGGCTTTAGGATGTGGCTTGTTTTACTCACCATTGAGAATTCATTTATACTTGTCTCTTCCTGAAACCTTGAGTGCCCAAGAGAATTATGGGTGTTCCACTGAGAATTAATTCTGATATATGTGTGTGTGTATGGGGGTAGTAGTGGTGGGAGTGTAAAACAGCACACATTGAGTCAGAAGACCTGAGTTCAGATTTTGCCCCTTATAGCTAGCTGGAAAAGTAATATTTGAAAAGTTTCTTTTTTTCTTGAGGCCTTGGTTTCCCTTCCTGTAAAAATAAAAGGATGAGGATAATTCTTCCTGGCCTACTGAACTTTCAGGAATTGGGAAAGAGCACACAAGCTAATGTAGGTGGAAGAGATTTGTAAGGTGAAGTGCATTGTTATGGCAAAGAGAGGAAGCTGTTCAGACCCTAGGCTCTGAAAGGACCCGAGGGGTGACAGAGGCATGGAGCATAGCCTCGCCCATGGAAATCAGAGCAAGGACCTGGGAAGCCATTAGAAATGGATGTGGCTGCTTTCTTTCTTTCTCTCTTTGGGATCACATGAGTTCATTTTTTTTTTCTCCTGAGCCGGTCATTCTCTTCTTTCCAGACTGTTTTTATTCTCTTATTATTCGTATAAGAAAAAGGGTAGCTCCAACCCTTAATGCTAGATGACCTTTTAGTCTCTAAGTTTCTTCCAAAACTCAGGAGAAAGATTCTTATCTGATACACTGGCCCAAGTCCAACTACCCGAGACCATGGAAGCAGCGCCACACAGTTCAAATATAGCTGCATTAGCAGGTGCTGATTGGAATTGTTCGGGGAGTGAGGGATGTGGCCGGTCAAGGACACCAAGCATGTCTTTGCGGCATAAATGTTGAATGATACAGCTATGGTGGTTCTGCCTTCAATGGCTCTGCTGACAGCTCTGGGAAGTGGGGTGGAAAGCTTTTTGTAAAGAGACAAGCCACCTGAGACGACTGTAATGAAAACATGATCATTTCCAGGTATTGGACGTGTGTACTGGGGTCCTTTGTAAAACATGTCACCTTGCTGCTCTACGCAGCAGATTTAATCTATAGCTTCTGCTAACTTCTGCACTTCAAGAGAAGAAACAGTGTGGAAAGAGAGGGAGGAAAGCAGCAAAGGTTTCCATAGCTACTGGCTCGCGTGTGCATAAGACAAAAGTTTTTGAATGGCAAACATCAATTCATGCAAAATATTTTCCCTCTTCTATTTAACTTGTTTACTTGGTAAGCAGAGAAGCAGAGCAGGGAATGTTCTGGTACAAATACATAGCCTGAGGGATTCAGAAAATTTCCAGCTGCCAGGAACATCTCAAACAGAGCCTGGAGTGTTCAGAAAACTTTGGGGACACTTGGAACCTGCTTGGGTAAATGTGGAGACCAGGCATGTGGGCCCTGGCTTTGCCCGTCAATAGCTGCATGAATGACTTTAAGTCTCTGGAGTTTAATTATCCTATCCATAAAAGAAATAAGTGCCGGTTGAATCTGAGCCCTGAATTGGGGTTAGTGTTAACAACTTATATGACCTAAGGTTAGATAACCTGCATCTGAAGGAAACTCAAAAGTAATTTTAACACTTATGGTTTTATTTTTTTGAGTAAGAGGCAAGGATGGTGTGATGAAATCACCAGACTCACTGCTTCTTGTTTTCTGATCCACTATTCCCAGGGCATGGCCCTCGTCTTCACCAGCCAGATGGTTGGGAGGACTCTAGTAATTATACCCGTGTTCCAGACAAGAGGAGGGAGGTTAGTATATTTCTGTAATCCCCTCCTCTTGAGGGTGGGCTGAACCCAGTGACTTACTTCTAAGGAACAGAAACAACAAAAGCGATGTGATGTCACTCCTGAGATTAGGTTACAAAAAGACTGTAGCCTCTCTTTCTCCTCTCATCTCCTTTTCTATTCCTCCCTCTCCTTTCTTTTCTCTTCCTCTCCCTTCTCCATTCCCCTCCTTTCCCCTTGGAAATAGATTCTCCAGCCCCAGTTGCACTTTGAGACAACCACAGTCCTGGCCAGCAGCTTAAAGGGCAGCCTCATGAGCAACCTCAAACTGGAGGTATCCTGCAACCAGCGCTCAAGATTCCTGACTTGCAGAAACTTTGGTAGAATAAATGGTTTTTGTTTTTAGCTCCTAGGTTTAGCTGGTTGTTTGTTATGCAGCAACAGAAAACAAATTAACCCTGCAACTGCATTAGAGGCATTCTGTGAACCCTGGGTAAATAGAGGACCCCCCAGAGACAGCCTAAGGGAAAGCTGGACCTGGAGTCTCAGGTTCTCCCAGGCAGAGTCTGGGCCAAAGCTGTGCTCTATTTCCTATCACATGGACATTTTCCTAAACTTTGCTTAGAGGAAAAGAATGAAATCACAAGCACCCATGCATAGAGTGCACTGGCCTACCCCCGTCCTCAGAGCCTGCTTTGTGCCCGCCATAATCTGTCCCTGTGCTTGGGGGCACGGGGCACAGATCTGGCAGCAATGTAGCACATGAGCGGCACGGACTGCTTGCCCTTGCTGGCTCCAGGGTTGCTCAGAAGCAGGCCCTTTGGCTCCAGGGTCTCTGTGGCTAGTGTCAGCCCTGCTCCCGGGCCAGCACACAGGGCGCTTTCGTGCAAATCACACAAGAGCTCCTTCCTTGGGGGTTGTAGCTGTGCCAGGAAGATTGGCTTGGAGCCTGGAGCAGGCTGGTGTTCACTCCCATGTGTCTCCCTGGCCTCTGCAGGGCACAGCTAGACCACTGTGGGTGACAATGCTCTTGCTGGGGACCAGGTTCATGAGCCATAAGGAGAATGATAAATAAACCACCTGGTTCTTTTCACAGGGCTGACTAAGCTCTGAAGAGTGGCCTCTTAAAAATAAAGTTTTCTTGATTTTTCATAGTGTATAATTTGAGTAGAAAAAAAATCACACAACAGCAACTGTAGTATAATCTTAGTTATTAATAATTATATGCATACACATGTAAACAAACAGATTTCTTGTGGTATTAGCAAGAAATGCTAATAATTTATGGATAGTGGAAATTTGGATAGTGTTTACTTTCTTCTTTTTTTCCTCTGTAGTATTTTATTCTTTTTTGATCATAACTATGTATTATTCTTTTAAACAGAAAATAATAACAAATCCTCTTTTCATTTTGAAAAAAAACACCCCGTTCTCTGTAATTTGTGTAGTGTTTTCTCTATTCCCAGCTGTAGCAACTGATGCTCAGAGAGGTGAAGGGATTGGCCTTTTCATGGAGAGAACCCTCTACTCCACCTTTTCTCTCTGCCCACCCAGGTGTCACCTGTCTAGAATTTACTTGACACCATCAACCTATGTACCTAAGGCTAGTCACATCCCCTTTCAGTTTTCTCATCTGTGAAAGAAGGTTAGTAATAGCATTTCCCTCAGAGGGTCATTGTGGGGATTAAATGTGATACATAGTGTATATGAAGTGCTTAGCACAGTTCCTGGACCCTAGTAATTGTTAGCACTGATTATTCTTGCATTATTTCAGAGAAGGAATTTCTCCTTTCTGGTCTGTGCCTTGAAATTCAAAGTGTACATTATGGTTGGTCTTGATGGTTATTGAAAATTCAATTCTCTGCTTCCAAAATTTTGTTGCAATGATTTCAAGAAGCAGTTATCCATTCATTTCTCTGCTGAATTAACTCAAAAATGATTTAAGTGCATGAACAAGAAAAAGGAATCTGGGAGAAGGCTATTTCTGGCAGAAGACTAGCATATGCACACCTCTCGGAAGGGCTAGGCAACCTGGAGGGAGTGATAAGGGACGGGGAATTGGAGGCATAGGCTAGCAGCTCTTTTCAGAACCAGGTTTGTTGCCACAGTCCCAGGAAAGGTGCCCTGCTTCTCAGTGAGCCCTCCATACCAGGTTGCCAGGCAGCTGAGGAATGTCATATGTAGGTGCTTTTAAAGGCACAGCCTATTAGCACCGGCTTTAAGTATCTGCTTTTGGGCATTTGTTGGACTGGAGAACATGAGAAAAGTGTCAAGTCCATGCATCCTCATAAATCAGAGGCCTAGATGTGGCTTTTCCATCTTTAACAAGTCCACTGGGACATTTGTGGGAATTCCCTACCCTACCCAGATGATGGTGGGAGGCACAGTGAACCAGGAAGCTGTTGGGTGAAGACATTCTGGGCGGAGAGCAGTATTCTGGCCTTCATTAATGAGCTGAAGACACACCCTTTGCCATGGTGTCACGGTGCTCATCTGACATAAGGGGAACAGTCAGTTACATTGACTGCAAGTGAAAAGAGTCGTATTTACTCTGCTTTTTGAGGATGGGAATGAAATTAGAAGATAAAGAAAACAAAAGCAAAACAAACAAATGAACAAAAATCCCCCAAACAAAATGGAGGGTTGCATACTAATGAAGGATGCTGCCCCTCCATTCATTTCTCTCTCCTTGTTTTTGACCTCTATGATAAAACACTGACAAGCTGCTTCCTGTCTGGAGAGGGTTGGAATAATGTGGTTTCTGGGTTTCATCCCCCAACTCCCAGAGCATCCTCTACTCATGCAGTTCTTTTAGAGGTGTTGCCAGCACAGTACTTTCATGGCTCCCTACTATGTAAAGCACAGTGCCCAGATGACGTGCAAGGCTGTGTATAATCTCGTTAACTCTCCCTTTTAGCCTCTTCTTGAAAAATTCTATACCCTCCATCTGGAATCTAGACGTTCAGAGTTGGAATGGATTTTGTTCTGTTTGTTGCTTAAAAAAGAGAAAGGATTAAGAGAGAGAGATGGAGAGAGAAAAGATTATTTTTCTTAAAATCTTATCTGGAACATCAAAAAAGCCAAGATTGTCTACCTGAAGAAGTTGTGGTGGTGGTGGGACTCAGAGGCTCAACCATATTTGCACTCTTAATATATTCTCCCCAAAACCGGAGTGGCCTCTGAATTTATGAAGGACTGATGGAGATGCTTAAAAATCATTGATTTTGTTAAATTCTCTCCTAGAACATAGAGGTTGGGTTGCTTGCCTCAGGTCCCTGAGCTAGTATATTGCAGACTCAGCTCTCTGAGATCCCTGGTAGTGCCCTTGCCTACACATCTTCTCATTCCCATCCCCAATGTTCCTACTGTGATTTAGATTATAAATTCCTTTGACGTGTTGTTTAATTGCACTCCAGGCAAAGTTCTTTTCACAAGAAGCAGCTAAAGGAAGGTGCCAAGAAACCTTGGCCATCTATATCTTTCTTGGTCATTTGGTCTTTAGGATCTCGAGGATCTGAGCAGCCCAATAGCCAGATTGCTTGGCAATGTCACTGAAATCCATAAATCAAAACAGGGAGCCTCTTCTCTTTTTGAGGGTTTGTTGATGAGCCCCTTGAAATATTGTCCTACTTTCAGGGAATATTTTCTTTCCAAAGAGAGTTCTTGACACAGGATCAAATTTACCTTTAGCATTTCATCTCTGCTGGCTTACTTAGCTTTCACATCATTGAGGAATCCTTCTTCAGTATCTAGGAATCATAAAGCTGGAGAAGGTGCCGTATTTCTCATGTCACACAATGGCCTTTGGGGGAAGTTGGTCAGAACTGACTGTATCTATTCCACTCACCATGGTGGATGGAAGGACTCAGATCCTGGCTGGTAACAAAGTGTTTCCTTTTGTGACTGGTTGATTATGATGGTGTAATAAACAGGACAGGGGTGACTCTACATGGCTGGAGTAAATCTGATACTCAACTTGAATCTCTGGAAGTGGCCTTTCTGACAAGATGATGGTGTTGATGATGATGAGGATAACAACTGATAATAATTTTGCATTGATTATGTATCAGGCTTTATGCTAAGTCATTTATATACATGATCTTTTAAAAAAGTTCTTGTACAGTCCCATGAAGCAGATTCATTTTATAGGTGAAAAAAATGAAAACTCAAAGAGGCTATGTCATTGCTTATGGTTGCACAACCAGAAAATGGTGTCACCACCAAAGGGAGGCACTTGATGACAACTCTTTGTATGACGTCATTTCCAAAATAAACTCAAGGAAGTAGCTCACGCAATGAAAGAAAGTGACAGCTGAAGGTTGTGTCACAGCCCAAGGAAGAGTATGGTTTCCTGAAAACCCTATTGTACCCCACATCTTTGAAGATAGCCTCTAGGGCCATCATTGGTACCAGATGATACCACCCTTGGCCAGAGCTGATTGGTCCAGAGCTGGCCACCTGGCCACGGGTGGTCAATTCATTGCCTGATAAGTAACTTATCAGATTTCCCTTGCAAATTTGAAATAAATGTGGGAACTGCAGTAAGTTGGTCTTGGGCCCTTGGCCCAAATGATGAGTCAGAGTGGAAAAGAAAGCTGAAGTTGGCTTCGCTATGTACTTCCTTCCTTCTTGCCCAGGCTGCTCTCTTGTTCTGAGACCTGGCTGGGGCAGGGACAGGAGAACAGCCTCTGAAAAGAAAAGAGATTGTTGAACTTGTATGTTATCCCAGAGTCTCTATGATTTTGCTGTGACTTTGGAGAAAGTTAGGAAACTGAAACCCAGAGAAGCTGTGACTTGGTTTCCCAACCAGGGGGTGGCAGCAATGGACCTAGAGTCCAGGTTCTACTTCCCAGCCAGGCAGAGGGACACCAGGAAAAGAGGAAGGAAGGTTGTATTTCACATTTGCACCAGGTATTAAGAAGGGAACAATCTGCTTCAAAGAGATAAACCTGGGTAATAGATTGCCTGGATCACATGAAAGAAAGTTCTTATATCTACTCCAAGTGTAAATATTTCATAGTAATCATTACATTTTTGTCTGATTTTCTTGCAGTGCTAGGGATATGCATATCTGGGTTTATAAGCAACTTTGTCTTTTTTTTTTTTTAAGAGTTCATGAAGCGATCCTTCTCCCAAAACCTGGGTGGAGAGGAAAATAAGGAGGCTGAGACAAAGCAATGATTTCAAGCTGAGCTGAAAGAGATTTCCTTGTGTTTTTGGTATGAATTGTACATCCACCCTGTGAAAGGCATTTTAACCAGTTACAAGTTATTTTTCTCTGTCACTGATGATGTTGGATACCAGCAACTCTGTTTATAATGCACTGTGGGATCACTTACTGTCTGTGTAACAGCCATCATTAAACACCATCATTAAACTCTGGCTTCAGGAAAGCTGGAATCGTTGTTTTGATTGTGGTTGCCAAGACGACAAGTGGCCCATTGGTCCTGAGTCTCATGTGTGACGCTTATAGTGTGTCCTCGTTTGTTCTTCTGTTATATCGTTATGTACAGGTAGCGAATTACGTTCCCAGTAGCTCACGTCAGAATTTTAACGTGCCCAGACACAGTCAGGGAAAGACTGTGAGAGAGAGGAGAGCCTCCTCATGGAGAGGGAAAGGGTGAGGCTGGATGGCTGCTGTCATCAGGTTGAGAAAGCCCTGTGAGGCCAAACAGACCGTGTCCCTGCCCCGCCTCAGCTTTGCTACTTCCTCCCAAGCCAGACTCACTGACCTTCCATCTTCCAACTGTTCTCAAGTGGTAGATCCCTTCGGATTTGAGTCAACAGCCCCAGCTGCTTGGACATCTCCTTTTGTCTTTCACTATGGTTCCAATCAAATGTCTGGATGACCTTTTGCAAGGTCTGGAACCTTGGTCTGGCCTGGGATCCAGTTTCCTTCTGGGACTGGTGACCTCTCACTGCCACTTCTGCCATATAGTTTCACCTGCTCCAGACTGGACTTTCAGGTGTCTCCTGCCCCATATCTCTTTCTGCCCCTTACTGACACACTGTATGTGGCAGGGACTCCCACCATCTACCGAGCCTTTCTCCTTTGGGCACTGTGCTTTGCCTGACTGCTGGAATGCCCACTGTCACCTGGGCCTTTCCCCTCCAGAATCTTCCCTAGTAGTTATGGGCTAGGCTAGAACCCAACTCTGTCGTTTCTCTGCCGTCGGTCTTTTAGCTCCTTTCAGACAAAACTTGTTCATCTTCTCTGAAATATGACAATAGACCAGTGGGACAGCTGTTGAGTCACCTTAGCTGTGAAAATGTATCTCCTTTCATTGGAGATTTCTGCTGGCTTTTAAAGAAGAATGCACAAATAATGCCAACCCAACCATAGGTGAGAGCTACAGAGGGGTAAATACCTGCCCTCTCTGTGTCTTAGGATTTTGCAGAATCAAGTGTTTGTTCCAAAACCATACTGCTTCCCTTTGGTTTCTAAAATAAAGTTCATCTCCTTAGACTTGTCCTCAGCTTCTTCTGCAGCTAGTGGAACTGGTTTATAGGACGACTGAATGCAGCTTGGTCCATTCAGGAAATGGTTGTATTTTCTCCCACTGTGCCTCCATCTGTGCTCCCCCTCCCACCCTGTGTAACAATGGGGGCAGATCCCACAGCTAGCTCGTCACTTCCAGCCTTCAGAGATGTCTCCTTTTCCAGTATTAAAAGCCCAAGTTTCGTGTTGATCTCCAGGCTATGCCACATCAGGATGGACAGTGTCTTATTTTGTTTGGGTTGCTAAAGTAGAACACCATAGACCGAGTGGTTCATAAACACCAGAACTTTTATTTCTTATAGTTCTGGAGGCTGGAAGTTCAAGATTAAAGCATGCGTGGTTTGGCATCAGGGGAGGATGTGCTTCCTGGTTCATGAATGACCATGTTCTCATTGTGTCCTCACATGGTGGAAGAGGCAAGGATGCTCTGTGCAGTCTCTTTTATAAGTGCGCTAATCCCTTCCATGAGGGTTCCACCCTTATGACCTGATCATCTCCCAAAGACCCCACCTCCAAGTGCCTGCATATCGGCCATTAGGATTTAACATGTGAAATCTGGGGGGACCCACACATTCCATCAATGGTAGATTGACTTCTCTGCCAATAGACAGGAGCCTGCACTGTAAGACATTGGGGCATCGGCTGCTCTGCTTGTAGAGTGGTGCTGAGGCCTGCAGAGAAATGTACTCTAGCCTCTCCCTTAGGAGCTGGCCTAAGGGTACTATTTTCAGAAAAAAATATTATGCTGCCCACCCCTGAGAGGAAATGAAAATCACTGAGAGTGATTTACTCGTTTATTAACATGTTACTATCTTTTCCAGTGATAAATCAGGTCCTCCCAGCAAATGCTTATGTTTCTAACCTGGCTCAGAGGAGAGGCCTGAGTATCACCTACAGGCTGTCAGTTTCCCTGGGATCATGTTTGCTCAATTGACAAGTCTCTCACACTCCTGACCTTTATTCTTAGGCTGTCTAATTGTCAGATGATACAAGGCAAGCCTCCAGAAGGAGCTGCTTTATAGCTAGCAATTTGGCCTTTGAAGGAGGTACAATATGCAAAAGAAATTATGTGAGAAAAAAATCTAACACCTTCTCTACGGAGTTACTACACAAGGTCCAGCTATAAGTCTTGTAAAATGAAATCTAAGGTCATAAACATGCTTTGCACATCTGGAATCTTGCATGTGACAGATATTATAAAACTTGAGATGCTATATTAAAGGAAGGAAACGAGTGTTTATTGAATACCTACTAAGTGTCAGGCTTTTTTACACTTTACCTCATTACAGCACTGATTTTCAACCCTTTCCATCTTATGGCACAAAAAACTAGTTACTAAAATTCTGCAGCACACCAAAAATATATATATTTTTGCCAGTCTGACCAGAAAATAGGTATAATTTTGATTCATTCATACCTGTTGTCATTTTATTTACTTATTTATTTATCCTCACCCGAGGATATGTTTATGATTTTAGAGAAAGAAATAATGACATTGATGTGAGAAACATTGACCAGTTACCTCCTGTACATGCCCGACCAGGGATTGAACCCACAATGTAGGTATGTGCTGTGACCATAATCGAACCCACAACTTTTTGATGCTCCAACCAAGTGAACAACTCATTCAGGGCTGTTACCACTTTTTAATTTGACAGTCTAAAGGAGAAGAGGTGTTGCATGTTTTAAAAATTTTTGCAGCACATTAGTTGAAAATTGCTGCATTATAGCAACTTGTGAGCTGAGGTTATCCTCCATCTATATAATAAAAGCCTAAGCAACCATTAGAGCAGAACAATTAGAACAACCAGTTGCTATGATGTGCACTGACCACCAGGGGGCAGATGCTCAATGCAGGAGCTGCCCCCTGGCAGTCAGCGCACTTCCACAGGGGAAGCACCACTCAGCCAGAAGCCAGGCTTATAGCTGGTGAGTGCAGCAGCAGAGGTGGGAGTCTCTCCTGTCTCCGAAACAGCGCTAAGGAGCAGCGAGCAGGTGGGTGGTAAAGAATGAGGGGTCCTGGATTGCGAGAGGGCACAGGCCAGGCTGAAGGACACCCCCCCCACCCCAAGCATACAAATTTTGTGCACCAGGCCTCTAGTTTACATATAAATAACTTGAATGAAGATTTAAGCTCTAGCTTTCTGACACAGATTCTGAGTGCATTTCTGTCACTGTAAGCCAAGCACATCAAATAATTTAACCCCAAGAACACCAAATAGTTCCATCTGGGGCAGAAGAAGGATTCTGGTTCTCCCACATTCTGTGTGGGTGGATGGTGGAGAGCTCTGAGCTGAGGGTTGGAACTGGGGTTTAGGATAATGCTCTGCATTCAGTGGATACTTTTATAGTGAACATTGCCTGACTGGCTATTTATAACTCAGCTCTTGATTTGGGTTGTGATTTTGAATTCTCTTCTGATATCCTTTTTTTACTTCTGTACTGGAAGATAAAGAAAGCCAGGACTTTTTAAAAGTCTGCTACTGAACTACAAAACAGTCGTATTTCACACATTATTACTAATCAGTGAAATGATTTCTTCCTTTTCCATTTCTGCCTACATCCACCTGACAGCTTCTTTGTGGGGATGGCCTTATTCAGTAAATAGTGATGCCTTTCTCACTGCTGAGCATGAATGTTCATTAGCCCTGGTGCTCATGAGTGCCCCTCGAGAAGTCTCTGGTTCTCCAACTTTCCGGCCCCTGTGGCTGGGTGGGATATGTGGCCAGTTCTGGCCAATGGTTTTGTTGGGAGTAATGTTTGTTACTGATGTCTCAGCATTTAATTGCTCCTGTATTCAGCTAGCTAATTAACTCTTTCAATGCTAAGAGTCTCTAGAACTTTCTCTTCTTTCCGGAGCATTGATGGCTATGCCAGTGTTCTAGAAGATTATGGCTTCTTGCTTCAGCTTGGGTCCTTAATTTGAGCAGAGAGCTTTTCTGACATCCTGGGTCAACTTGTGCTATGAACCGGAAAGAAACATTTATTATTATAAGACACAGAGGACCTGGTGTTTTGGTCATCATGATATAATCTACACTACCTTGGCGGCTACAGAATTATTTACTGAATGGATTATTCCATTACTAGTTTCTATTTCATGGTTGTAAGTCCTAACAAATGCAACTACATTGTAAACTCTAATAGATTTTTCTTCAGGTCTTATTCATTTGTATAATTCATTTGTACATTACCTATTTTTTCACCCTTCACATTATTTTTTTTTTTGCAAATTCATTTGCTTATGTGATTTTAACTACTATGTATATTTGTAGCAAACAGCATGCTGTGTGTGAAAGAACACTTGGTTTGAGATAGATAGGCCTGGGTTCCGTTCTGACTTTGCCACTTCACAGACACAGGGATAAACTGCTTCCTGCAGTCTCAGCTCTGGCATCTATGACATTTGGAGCCATGTGACTACCATGCGTGTCCTGAGGTCACTTGTAGAATCAGATGAGAGAGCAACTTTTATAAATTTAAAGATTATTCACATGGGAGGAGGTGTTTTAGAGCAGTGGTCGAACCTTTTGGACCTCACGGACCACCAGTGGTCTGCGGACCACTGATTGGTGACCGCTGCTCCAAAGATTTCCTTAAACCAGTGATCGCCAACCTTTCGGACCTTAGGGACCAGTGGTCCACGGACCACTGCACTGGTTGGCGACCACTGCTTTAGAGAGACTGAGCCTCTGTGCCAGCAAAGTTCTGCTCTGAAGCCCCTCAGTTTGCCTGGCTGCTTCCTTGTTAGGATGACCTGCCTTAACATTTGTGCTCATGCACTCTGTTGTGGCTGCATTTCATCACCAGCCCTGTGTCCCCAGGGCTACCTCATCCTCTCCCCCCCTCGGCTGGCCACCTCTTTATTTCTCCATCACTTTTTCCTGATGATTCACTTCCAACAGGCTTCCTGGATCTCACTTGTTTCAACCTGGCCACCATCTCCAGGCTGTGCCCCAAAGATCTTACGACAGCTTGTTTTAATGTGCATCTTCTCCTTTTCAGGTTCTCACTCCTTTGACCTAACTTCCTCTCGGCAGTGAAAATAAATTGCCCTAAGCCTCACTTAGCGTGCGTCACTCCACTGCTCAGAGTTAAACACTGACTCCCAGTTGCCTCTTCAAAATAAGATGCACATGAATGCACACACAATTTTGGTGGTTATTACAAAAGCAACTTGTGCTTAGTGTGCCAAGATAGCAAAATACAGAAAAGCAAATGGAAAAATAAACAGATTGCTATATCCCATCACTTTAAGATAAGCACTGTAAGCATTTTCATTCTTCTGTATTTTATAAAAATGCTATGAAACAGTGTATACTGTTTCATACTTAGTTTTTCCCCTTCGTGATATATTCTGAATAATTATTCAGGTCATTAGTTAGACTAGTTCAAGGAATCAATGGCTTCAATGCAGTCCATTGACTAGACTTACCATAATTGACTTATTTAACTCTACATTGCAAAACATTGTTTTCTATTATAAATAACTATGGAATATATTCCTATCATGTATCTTGTGCACATATATATTTTATACTTTTTTAGGAGAGGGTAATGAATCTGTTTGGCTGAAGAGTAGACAAATTTTAAGATTTCTGAGATATAGTATAATAGCCTTTCTAAGAGTATTTACCACTTTATGTTTTGAGCAGTGTGGAAGAGTGTCAATATCCAAATATTCTCAGCAAGTTAGTCCTTGCTAATTTTATGGGAAACAAATCTCATCATGAACCTTTAATTTGAATGTTTTGATTAATAGTCAAGATGAATATTTGTTCATATAGTATTTATAATGCAGGGCTAATCTTTTCCTCATTATATTATAACATCTCTTTAATGTATTAAAGATATTCCTTACCTATCATATATGGTGTATTTTAAAGTTTTCTAGTTTGCCATTTGCTCTTGTTCTCTACATAACAAATGTTTTTTACTTTTATCTTTTAAGTTTTCTGACTCTATTTAGAAGGAATTTATACACACACACACACACACACACACATATTCTTTTTATGATTTATTTTAAAACATTAACTCTTGAATTCAACTGTAGTTTATTTTGGACTGATGTAAGTGAAAGTGTGACTAACTTACTTTCACATAGTTAATCCATTAGTTTACTAAAATTTCTCTTTGAACATAAAGGCTATTTTTGTCATTTGATAAATTCTTACATAGTTATCCTTGGGACTATTTCTGATCTTTTTATTCTGCTTTTTTTAAATCTATGTTTCTCTTCTGGCAGCTGTATAGCAACATTTCATTTTTTATAGGTTTATAGTATATTTTAAAACCTGGTAGATCAAGTTTATCTACATTCTTCTTCTTTTTCAATATTTTTTTGAAGGTTCTCATGCATTTATTTTTTAAACTGAACTTAAAAATTACTTTCTAAAGTTCTAGGAATACTATTGTAATTTTAATTAAAAAATGATTAAATCTGTAAATTGATGTGAATGCTTACCACCTTGACTAAGTCTGTCTTCCCATATAAGAGCATGGAATTTTTCTCCATTTATTTACATCTTTGTCTATGCCTCATGTAAAATTCTGAAGTTTAACAAACATGACTTAAGTTTGTTAGTTGATATTTTAATGATTTTGGTTTCTTAGTTTAAATGAAATCTTTTAAAAAATATATTATTTTCCAATTGTCATTGTTGAGCCCATTGAACTCTTTTTAGTGAGTCTAAAATAAATTATCATAGAATTTTCTAGGAGAGAAATCTTAACATCTGAAAATAATTATAATTTGATTCCTCTTTTCCACTATTTTTTACCTCTTATTTATTTTTCCTGTCTTATTGCATTGATTAAAAGTTATAAAATAAGGTTAAAAGTAAGCGTGAGGGTTGGCAGTTTTTTCTTATATCAAGTGTTTCCCAGTTAAATAGATTACTAGCTGGTGCTTTCAGATAGTTATCCTTTCTCATGTTAAACAAGTAAATTTTAGTTCCCAGTTTGTTTTATCTTTAAAATCTTGAATGACTTCTATTTTATCAAGTGTCTTTTTGGCATCCTTTACAATGATCATATGGTTTTTCTCCTTTGACCTATTGATGTGATGGATTATGTTAATAGATTTCTTCATATTGAACTATCCTATGTTCCTGGAATAAACACTGCTTACTCATTCTGTATTATTCTTCAAATGCACGGCTGGATTTGATTTGATACTATTTTATTTAGGAGTTTCGCTTCTATGCTTTTGAGATTGGCTTATAGAGTTTTTTTTTTTTTTTTGAGAGGAATATCTGTGCCAGGTTTTGATTTCAAGGTTTTTCTAACTTTCAAACATATAAGATGATCATCTTGAAATAATTAAAGGACATTTCTAACATAAACATATTGGCTCTCAGGATGTTGAGATGGGAAGAACACAGGACCGGTAGAAGACCAAGGTTCAATTTCTGCCTCTGCTCGATTAGCTTTATAAGTTTGGACAAATGATTTTTACTTCCCTAAACTTCAGTTTCCTTGTCTATAAGTGGGGATTCACTGAATTTCTCCCCCAGCTCTCTTGCAGGGCTGTTGTGGGAGTCCATGGAGCTAATGAGGGTTGAAACTGCAGAGGAGAGAAACATTTACAGTCAAACCTCAGTTCTCAAATGTTTTCCATCTCGGAACAATTTGGTTCTTGATCAAGTGTTCACAGAAAAACAAATGCCTTCGTTGTTGATCAAAACGTTTCATGCTGATACATCAGCATGACAAAAAGCAACAAAGGAGATAACACTTTTGTTGCTGGCAGAAATAATATTTAGCACAATTTTAAAACATAAAGAGGTCATCAAGAGTGCTAATATTTATAAGGGTATAAAATGCTCAAAAACAATCACAGGCAATTGAGTAAATAGAAAAACTGTTGTGGATTGGACAAATAAAAAGCAGTTAGCTGGTAATAGCATTTCTGAGGCAGAGATACATGAAAAATTTGGTTAAGGCTAGGTAGACATGTACTCTATATAAAGGTTAAAATAGGGAATCATTTGGGGATCTGGAGCAGATTATTTCAATTAACATTATTTCTAATAGGAAAAATGATTAGATTTCAAACAAATCCCTTCTCCAACAGCCTTTGGGAACAAATTAAGTTGGGAAAATGAGGTTCCACTGTATTGCGTTAATGCATCATGCAAGGTGCTGTGAGTAGCATGTTACATAACTGTCATTACTGAGCATCCTTGCTGTAAACCTCACAGTGCAGCCACAGTGAGGACTCCTAGAGCCTCGCAGCAGTGGCCGTGGGCCAACATCACCAGCAATATCCGGGGCCTGTTTAGAATCCTGACTCTCCAGCCTCACCGTTGAACCAGAATCTGCATTTTTATAAGACCCATAGGATGATTTACACTGACGTTCAAGTTTGAGAAGCGCTGATGGCTTCCATGTTGTCAGAGTGCAGATTCCTCAGTATAGACTAGAAATAGAGATGTAGCGTTTAGAAACAATTGCAATGATGACTCTCTTGTTCATATTTCTGATATTCTGGATGAGATGGCTGCACTCTGAGACTGTAAATGTTAGTCATTTGGAGCAAATATCATGAATATGCACACTAATTTCCAATCCAAAGTTGACTGTCTTTGGAATCTGAGTAAAACTGACTCATCCATTGTGAGTTATTTTCTAACAAGTACAAAATTAAAAAAGTAGTTTCAGAGCCTGCAGACGTATTCTTCTCTGGGGAGACTTAATATGCTGCCTTCCCATCAGTCAATCTGAAGGAATTTCAGCTGATCCTCTGAGCAACCACAGACCTTTCACTGGGGTGAGGATTACTGTGTCATTTTCATCTAGGAGATTATACTACTCATTCCTCAAGCATGTTTTGACTTCCACCAAGAGCAAAGGGCAGCATGCACCGAGCCTCAGTACACACATTAATATATGTACATGTATGCACACACACACTTAGAGAACATCTATGATCATGCTGGAAACTGCAACCATGGCAACCAAAAGATCAACAAGGATTCCCTCCCTGGGAGTTCTGCAGGGATGTGTAATGCAGTAGAGGTAACTGTTTGTAGGTTGTGGCTGGCAGTTGCCATGGAGACTAGCAGTTGGATGAGGGAAACCCTTGTCAGTGACGTGACCAGCAGCTGTTTTCTTCCTTTGGTTCTTGCACGCAAGCACTTCTTTCATACCCTATGTGGGAGGGAAGCACAGGTGTGTCTTTTGGTAAGTTAGGGAAGCAGAGGAGAAAGTCAATATTCTCAATCATGGCATTATTCCATGATGGAGAAACTATTTCTCTTGGTCAGAGTTTAAATAGACATTTTTTAAAAATGAATGCCCATAGTGCCAAGGATGTTATCATTTTAAACCAAAGTTTAGAAGTTTCTGTGAATGTAAAATGATTTTACTGTGTTAGAACTTCTTTGCCAGATTAGATATCATATCTACATGGTGTTCTCCAACTCCCTAGGGCAGAAATAATTGCCTCTGTGGCTGCACACACTTAGAAATTAGTTTATAAGTCTATTATAACTATTTATAAGTTATATTGTCGTTTAGAAAGAACCACCATCTCCACATAAACCTCCCACTGTCCCCACATAGTACTTGTTCCATAGTCTAACCAAGCTAATATGATCACTTTGTCTATAAGAGTACCCAAAACAAAGCATATTAATGACTGTATTAATTAAGTATTGCTGCGAAACAAATTATTACAATCTTGGCAATATAACAATATACATTTATTATCTCACAATAACTATCTCACCTGTCTGACCCTGGGTTAGCTAGTTCCTCTGCTCAGAGTCTCATAAAGCTGTGATCAAGATATGGGATGGGCTGCATTCTCATTTGCCAGCTCAACTGGACAAGAATTTGCTTCCAAGATCATCAAGTTATTGACAGAATTTGTTTCTTGTGTCCTGTAGGAATTGAGGGCCTCAATTCTACAGGCTGTCCATAGTTCCCTACCACATGGCCTTCCCCATAGGAGGTTCACAACATAGCACTTACTTCTGAAATGCTAATAGGAGAGCAAGAGTGACTCTAGAAAGAGTGTAATGTAATGTAAAGTAATTATTAGAATGATATCTCATCACTTTTGCCATGTTCTGTTAGTGAGAACCAAGTCACAAATCCTCCTCACACTCAGGGAGGGAATTATACAAGAGTGTGAATACTAGGAATTAGGGATTACTTTAGGGTCATTCTACCACAAAGACCTTTTGCAATTTGTCCAATAAACTGGCCATTTAGGTGCACCAGAAACATGAGTACTCCATTTGAGTTTGTTAGAATGAGAAAGGAAACACCTGCCCATTACAGAACTCTTATTTTTGTGAGAATTGAGTTTTATTACATACAGTTCTCAGGCATCCTCCATGCTTAGTCTGTGTCTCTTATAAAAAGCTCTATTTTATTGGCCATTTTTTTATTTAGAAAAAAGTTGCAAAAATGTTGAATGATGTTGGAAATGAAGTGTTTCAGAAGAGTTTTAACTGTCTTTATCCAATTTTGTACAAATTTGCCATGGAAGCCATAAGAGTGTACCTCTTTGACTGTAAGGAGTGTGATTGATTAAGGCCACAGCTGCTCTGGAGCTCATCACTGCATTCAGGTCAAAGCAAGACTTACCACTGGGACCTCTTGGCCAGTGAGGAGCCTGAAGGAGACCTGCCCCTGCCTGATGAGGTACTTGCAGGCTGGCCAAACTTTCCTTATGCCTGAATGGTAGTCGGAAATACTTCTACTCAGTCTTCTTTTGTCTCTTTGGACTGTTCTTCACTCAGAGTCAGACCTGCATTATGGCCAGATAGCTCTCCCAGCCTCCCCAGACTCTCCTGCCTTCCCCCCCAACCCCCTCACGGCTATTTCTCAGGATACATATTTGGCATGTTTATTTCCATTTTGATATGTACTTCTCAGACGACCCAGACTAACACAGTTGCTATCATTTGCACAAGTCTACAATATCATTCAGTGCTATATTATTGAGTGAGGTCCCACCCGCTGAGCTTCCTCCAGCTATGGTATGGGGGGTTGGAAAGAACATGGATATCACATCTGGAAGATCTTGGTATTGTTCTCGATGACCTTGGGCGAGTCACAGTCTTTCTGAGACTCATTTATCTCATCCATAAAAGGGGAACAATACTAATAATAATATATTTATGGTAGCGTTCAACTGAAATTGTGCCTTGCAGTTTAATGCCCAAAACAGAGTGATTAAAATATATTGTGTTGATATTTTGCAAGACATACTAAAACAGTGATACTTTTTATGAATCGAGAGACTGCATTACCATGAGATGCATCTTTCATAAATCTCATTAGAGATTACAAGGTGATTTCTCAGTAGTACAATGGATATAGGAACCACAGGACTTTTTCCAGGGCACCTCTATGGACAAGGACATTAAAAAGACCAATTAAGTCAACATCTTCTTGTAACACATACTCATGGAAGGCTGGGTAAGGATGTGGGTGGACAGGGCATTGGGAAGTTGGAGGGATAGGGCCTATTGAAACATCAGTTCAGCAGCAGAAGATTCAGTAGGGATAGAGACCTTTTTTTCCCAAGGGGCTGGAGAGAAGCCATTCTTGATGCCTTCTCATCACTCCCTTCTCCAGTTTAACCTCCACTGTACTTCCAGGTGGAATTGATGGCTAGATCTAGTGAAATTTCAATGTTTTCCTTGAGTTCCTTCACCTCTTTCCCCCTTCCCATACATTTACCAGGAAACAGTTTTTCTTCCACTCTTAGTTATAACCAGCTAAAAATGGAGACGCCTTTGGGGAAAGCATGTGACTTGGTTACAGAGCTCTTACACATGCATGTGTTGTAGATTAAAGCTTAGATTTTGGAAGCAGGTCTGCCATCCAGTCCTGTGTTGCTCTTCCGGTGTGACCCTGAGCAAGCCTCCCATCCTCTCTGAGTATGATTCCCCTCATCTTTAAAATGGGGTGAGCATCTCTCTCCCTTGTGCTGTGAGGACTTACAGGGCTGGCATATGAGATAGACTCAACAAATTGGCTCCTTCCTTCCCTTGTATATGATGTTTAAAATGGCTTTTCCAAAAAAATAAAAAACAAGAAAAGAAAAAAGAAAGAAAAGAAAATGGCTTTTCCAGTCATCCTAATAGCAATTTTGCTTCCTGATAGCAATATATAAAAAAATGCATGAGAGTTTACACATATTTGTCCAGGTTGTGGCCATTTAGTTCTAGAAATGCAGATGACCATGTCTAACAGTGAAGAGTAAACAGTCTTGGCCCTCATCGCAGAAGTTGGCCTGAAGAGAAACATAACACTCATAAAAAATCAGGTAGGAAGCAAAAGCCTTTATATGCATAAATGTTAGGGCCATCCTGCCAGTGTGGGACAATGAGCTTCTTTAAGTCACAGGAAAGACAATTAAGGGGAAACAGTAGGCAGAAGCCTTCTAGCTAGAACCTCCCCATCTCATGTCCCTTACTTGGCCTGGAAAGAGAAGCAACATGCTAGTCCTGCGACATCCCTGTCCTCCAGTGAGAACAGCCATTGGAGGCAGAGCGAAGGCTAATATTTACAATGTGACACTCTGGGTGCTGTGGGGACTGTGTGGGATGTGGAAGGTTACCAGATCTGAAAACCTGGGCTCCCCTCTGCAATTGACCACTTACTGCATGATGGGGAAAAACCACTTCATCCCTCCAAACATAAGTTTCACTGTCTGTAAAATGGATATAACTAAATACATCCTAACACAGGACTTTTGTGAAGCTCAAACAAAATAATGAATGCATGAGAAAGCTTCTTATAAATGACCATGTAGATGTTCGCCATTTATTGAATCACTGTGTCTATTACAACCCAACTGAGAGACTCCCTATGGTTATCACAGAAAGGCAGTCTCTAAATCAGAAAGTCATGAGAATTCAGAATAACTGTGTGCAGCATACAGTGGATGATGGTGATGATGATGATGGTGATGATGATGATGGTGATGATAACTCGAAGTGACAGCTGCCATATAGGAGAAATTGAACAAAGCAGTTTGGCTGGAAGTGGATGCTGAGAGCCTGTTGAGAAGCTTCCCTTGCATAGCACATGCACTGCTTTTTTTAAAAAAAATATATTTTTATTGATTTTAGAGAGGAAGGGAGAGGAAGAGAGAGATAGAAACATCAATGATAAGAATCATTGATTGGCTGCCTCCTGCATGCCCCAAACTGGGGATCGAGCCCACAAACTGGGCATGTGCTCTTGACTGGAATCAAACCTGGACCCTTCAGTCTGCAGAACGATGCTCCATCCATTGAGTCAAACCAGCTAGGACCACATGCACTGTTTTTACTTATAGCATGCATTTGTTCACTTGAGGCAGCTAGGGGAATAGCAGTGAAGATCAGGGACGGGGAATTGGGGCCAGGGGAGAGTTGAATCTAAATGTTGATATAACTTTTTAATCGGGAGTTTTGGATCCTCACACCTACTCTTCTGTTCCTTTCCCAATTTTGCAAGGAAACTGAAATTCAGAAAGATTAGTTAACTAGTATAAAGCCACACAATCTCAGAGGTTGGAGCTGAGGTCCCATGCCAGGCTCTGAGCCAATTCATGTGGCAGGGCTTTGTAAGCAGTAGAATCTCATGGAGATGGATAGCATTACTTCTGTTGCATTTAAACAGAGAAGACAGCTGAAGCCTAGAACAATGTATTGGTTTGCTGAGGTCCACACAGCTTGGAACCAAGAGAGGGGTCTAGAAGCTGGGTTTCCCATTCTCAGAACAGGGCCTGTTCCACCCTGGCTGCTCCTTAAGAGTGCTCTGTAGTCCTGCCTCCACCTCAACCCCACCCCCTTTACTTAAAAAAAAAAATAATAAAAGGCAACCAAGCAATGGCTAATGTGTTCATGAGAGATTAGGAAATATACTTGTGAGGCCATCACAAGATTGCTTTCAGCGAAACACATGATCTTGGTAACAAAAGGAATCCAGAAATTTCTTTGAATCCTCTTCAGCCTGATCAGTCCTGATGCTGCTAAACTGTTCCTGAAACCCTCTGGTCCTCCCTCTGAAGCCCCAAATAAAGCATAATGAAATAAGCTGTAAGCATTTGGGGGTTCTTCAAGTCTCTGAAGTGCTTGAGGATGCAATTTGTAGGCAAGATGTTAAGGAATTATATATATAAAAAAAGTGGCTGGCTGATGCCAAGCCGCATTGTACCAATTTCTCCATGGCCCCGTTGCATGTTAGGTATGCATATGGTCCACACATTTTTCAAAAACATACCCCCAGGTGTCAGGGTCTGTGCTTTAGAACATATCAACTAAATGTGGAGAGACGGGTATGCTGAGGAAATGAAAAATAAAACCCCAGCTGTTCATGGAGCAGTGCTGTGATTTGGAAGTTTGGCGCAGGCTGCAGTGTTCTTGTTGAGAGTCCCACAGATGCAGTGCCCTGAAAGGTGAGCGCCTCTGGGGCAGAGCCCAGGGCTCAGCATGGGGCACTGTGCAGAGGAGGGGGTCAGGGAACTGAGGGGAAGAAACGAATACGCAGGGAGGCTAGCAATTAAATTGGTGCCAGGGGAGAAAAGGCCCTTTAGATGAAATTAATTAGAATAAGCCATGATCTCTAGCCCACCACTCCATTAGCCAACTCCTGCCTAAAAACCTACCACTATTTAAAAGAATTGGCTACATGTGATCAATGTTCCACTCTCATATATTGGTGTTTCTCTTTCTCCCCCTCCCTTCCTCTCTCTCTAAAAATCAATAAAAATATTTAGGGGAAAAAAAAAAAGAATTGGCTGCATGGTGCAAAAGGGACAAGGAATGAATTTGGGAAACTTGGGTTATGACCACTGGGATTGAATGTGAGCTCCCTTTCTTTACTAATGAGATAGTTGTAGAACACCCAGAGCAATGTGTGATTCACATTAGACATACATTTCATTCACAATATTAATGCAGCAACATACAATGCACCGTCCTGATGCTATGAGCAAGAGGTGGAACAGTCACTACCCTCAAGGAGCTCAGAACTGAGTGGATGTGGAGACTTCCTTATCATCACTGAGTTCTCTGGCTAACCCCTTTGAGGCAGAGATTGTGTCTCTTCCTTGAGTGATAAGGAAGTCAAACTTCAGATACGCTCCCTGCGTTACAGCCCTCAGTGTGGGCACCTCATGTGCAGCTAGCTTAGCACCCAAGGTCAGCTCACAGCCCAGTGGCCTCACACATGCTTTGTTTGGGTTGCCTCTTATTTGTAGAGGAAGACATACAGAGTGGGAACTGTTTAGACAAGGCACGTGCTTTCCAGTTCAGTGTGGTCCTTCTACTGCTGAGGTCTAACCTGCAGGTAGCTGAGTGTGTAATCCCTGCTCAGATCCACCGTTTCCATAACCAGTGCTCTTCCCAGGGGATCCAGGCAGGATACAGTGTACCCAGGCTGGGTATGTTGCCTGCCTCCAGCAGGCCTATGCCTATACCACTGAACCCTCTGAGTCTGTCTGAGAGCATTGATGGCCATCACTATCTCAGTCAGTTTGTTCAGCCTCATGGAATGACACTCAGTTTTGGATGAAAAGACTCAAATCACTAGTGGCAAGCACAGAGTTTTATGTAGTTTTAAACTTTTTAGGGACAGGGATGATGGTAGTGGGACATTGTACAGCACAGACTTGGCACATACTAGATGCTTGGTCAGTGTTTCCCAAATAAACGGAAAATAATCTGAAGTTGGCCTCTTCCAATAGCCCCAATTAAACAAGTTTTTCTTTTCTTTTAAAACAGAGGAGCATTCCTAGCACTATATTCAGTTCACTTTTCTCAGTTTTCTCACGGAAAGGGCAGGCAGCTGGTATTACATCTCCTAAAATGTTTCCATGCTGAGGTCATCTCTTCTATTTAATGTAGGTTGTGCAGCTTTGGGGTCTCCATCAATCACTGGGAAGTGAGCTGGAGAAAATGTACATTTCCTTCCAGAAAAATCACACTGGCCTTGGGTGCCCATGCGAGCACCCCTCGGACTGCCTCGGCGTGGGCAGGAGCGGAATGTGGCCTGGAAGTGTCCTTGGAGGAGGCAGGGCCTCCTGGGATCATGAAGAAGGGAGCCTACTGACTGTGCTGTGTTGATCACACAGCCTGTCTGCCCTGTTCCCACTTGGGTGACTAGTAAGGAGGTGGGTGAGTTCTAGCGTGTGCTCAGAGCTCACCAAATACGTAAGGTGCCCAGTGTGCTGTGATAGATCATATTGAGGTGGAGTAACCTTGCATATGAATGAGGATTCGAAGTCAGGTGGGGCTGGAATCCTGGCTCCGCACTTTTAAGCTCCAAGACTTCAGGCATGTTAATGTCTCAGTCCTTCAGTTTCCTTACCTCAAAATGGGGATAATAACTGCACCTACCATGTAGGGTGTTTTTTGAGGATTTAATTAGCGAACACATGAAAATGGC
This sequence comes from Lasiurus cinereus, assembly GCA_011751065.1. Taxonomy (NCBI): domain Eukaryota; kingdom Metazoa; phylum Chordata; class Mammalia; order Chiroptera; family Vespertilionidae; genus Lasiurus; species Lasiurus cinereus. Next base: position 3,177,945 of record JAAGEH010000226.1, read on the forward strand.
TCAGAACAGTGCCTGGCACATATAAACACTCAGTGTGTGTAGTTGTTATCAATCTTTTAAGCTCCCCTCAAGCGCACCTGAACTAGGGCTGACCTATAGAAAGCAAACAGCTTTTCCTGACCAGCTTTAATGTACTCCCTTTAGTTGGTAGCAGTTGATGCAAGACTAGCATTTCTGTTCTTTTATAAGTGGCACTTGGTGACAGCTTCATTATCCATATAGTGTACTCTCAGAAAGACATCTGACTGTGTTCATGAATATGTTTGTATTCTGTTGACCAAAATTAAGTGGTGTTACTGTGTTATGTTTTCCGCCTTAACTTCCAGGAAATCTAGACTATCACTCATTGCTTATTTTGAGTGCCCTCAAGGATCTATTTCTTTCATTTCCTTCAAATGTAGTATTTTTACTAAACTAGGTTTATTTTTTTCACGGAACTACTAAGAACAGCCAAGTACAGTAACTGAGGGGAATTTGGAGATTATAGTCTTAAGAAGAGCCCATTACATATTTATGTGAGCTTTCATATTCACTTAGTGTTTTGAATAGTTAATCTTCGAGTAGAACTGATGTGTCGGAAAGGCCCTCTTCTGAAGTTGTGACTCCTTGTGATAGCCATTGGCACTATTCATAAAGTATTTCTGGTTCTTCCTCCTTTCAGGCACATAGTAGGGTTCATGTTCCTGTCCACCTAAAGTGAGGTGTGGTCACATGGTTAACTTGGCCAAGGGAAGCTCATCAGTCTGGCCAGTGCGCAGTTGGCCACGCTGCCTTGCTGTAGTGAGGTAAGCAGCTTGGGCTGAGAGGAAGCCTCCATCTGCTGAGCCAAGTTCTTTTACTGGGCTGGGCTGGGCAGGCGAGGTGAACAAGTGCATGCTGTTGTTACTAGCCACTGAGCGTTCAGGGCTGCTCGTCATTGCTGTATGACACACCCATCCTGACCAACACTCTTCTCATCCCCTTTAGTGCCTCAGAGTTCCCAGGGGAAGCCCATACTCAATTTGAAAGTGGTCTCTGGCATCTTGTTAAGAACCATACATTTTGACTGATGAGGAATATAGATAAGAATTAAAAAATTGCAAGTGCTTGATTACTTCTCCTTTTCCAGAAAGATTCTTCTTCTTCTTTTTTTTTCTGTTAATCCTCACCTGAGGTTATATTTTTTCCATTGATGTTCTTTTAGAGAGAGAGGAAGGGAGAGAGAGAGAGAAAGAGAGAGAGGGAAAGAAAGAGAGAGAGAGAGAGAGAAAGAGAGAGAGAGAGAGAGATGAGAGAGACATATCAATTGGTTGTCTCCCACATGCACCTGGACGGGGGGGCGGTAGGGGGATCAAACCTGCAACTCAGGTACGTGCTGTTGACTGGGAATTAAAACCATGACCCTTTGGTACATGGGCCAATGCTCTAACCACTGAGAAATACTGGTCATGGCAGGATTATTATTCAGCTCCTCAGTCACAAAGAGCTACAAGAGTCTTACTGCTCTCACTGGTAGGGTCAAAGCACTATGTGGGGAATTTTCATATGTCTAAGTATCTGAGAAAGCAGCTGCGCCAGTCTGCATAGAAAACTGGCCATTTTAGACTCTAGGATAGGAGGAAGATAAGTGAGAGATGTGGGAAAGGCAAGAGCCCCAGGAACATCTGCATCCGGGTTATCTATTCCATTATTGCAAACCACCCCCAAATTTAATGCTTTTAAAGAACAATATGGTATCTTTTCCAGTCTGTGGGTGCCCTGACTCCACTGGGTGCCTTTTTGTTTTGTTTTGTTAATCCTCACCCGAGGATATTTTCCCACTGATTTTTATTTTATTTTTTATTGTCTAAAGTTTTACATGTCTCCTTTTCCCCTAATTGATCCCCACCCCCAGCCATTCCCACCCCAGGGCAAGCCCTCACCACCCCAGTGTCTGTGTCCATTGGTTATTTTCCACTGACTTTTAGAGAGAGTGGAAGGGAGGGGGAGAGACATCAATGTGAGAGAGACACATTTATTGGATGCCTCCTGCACATGCCCTGACTAGGCCTGGGGATTGAGCCTACAACTGAGGTATGAGCCCTTGATTGGGATTTGATCCCACGACCCTTAAGTCAGAAAGCTCAAACTCTATCCACTGAGCCAAACTGGCAAGGGCTCACTTGGTGTTTCATGTGGCTGTTGACTGATAGCACTGGGGCTGGTGTGAGCTGAACACATGAGCGGCCGGCTAGCTTCTGAGCTGACTTCTCTCACACACATTTGGTACCCCAGCTGCAGGGCTGGAATAGTCGTGGCTGGCCAGTTCCTCTCTCATATAACCAGCTTGGACTTTGCTGTTGCTTGGCAGTCTCAGGGGAGTAGGACTCCTTACATGGCATCTGGCTTCCCTTAGGGAGGTTTCTCAACCTCGCAACTATTGACATTTGGTTCCACTCTTTTGTGGGGGGTTGAACTATTGACATTTGGGCCACTCTTTTGTGGGGGGGGGTTGTCCTGTGCACTGTAGGATGTTTAGCAGCACCCCTGGCCTCTATCCATCAGATGCTAGTAGCACCTTTCCCAACACCCTCTAAGTTGTGACAACCAAAACATGTCTCCAGACATTCCCAGATGTTGCCTGGGAAGTGAAATTGCCTCATGCTGGGACCCCCTGCCCTAGAGGATTACAAGAAACCCAGGCAGGAGTTGCAGGGTTCCTTATGATCTAGCCTTGGAAGTTAGGTGGGGCACTGTCTCTGCCCTCTGCTGGCCCAATGTGAGCCCCAGGACAGCCCAGGTGCTAGGGGTGATCATTATTCAAGGACGTGAATATAGGAAGCTATGGCTCATCAGTGGGGGAGAGTCACCTTTGGAGGGTAAGGATTTGTTAAGAGGCTACTTATGGAAGCAGTATTCCAGGATTCTTCTTGCATTGTTGGTTTGGTGGTAATAAATTCCCTTAGTCCTTTTTGTTTGTGAAGCTCCTGATTTCACCTTCAATTTTGATTGATAGCTTTGCTGGGTACAGTATTCTTGGATTCAGACCCTTCCTTTGCCTGACTTTGTATATTTCATTCCATTCCTTTCTGGCCTGATGAGTTTCTGTTGAGAAATCAGTTGCTAGTCTGATGGGGGTTCCTTTGTAGGTAACTTTCTGTCTCTCTTTGGCTGCTTTTAAGATTCTTTCTTTGTCGTTGGTGTTTGCTACTTTAATTATAATGTGCCTTGGCATCGATCTTTTGGGGTTCATTTTGCTTGGGACTCTGTGAGCTTATTGGATTTGTGTGGGTTTTTTCTTCCCTATATCAGGGAAGTTTTCTGTCATCCAGGATTCTTTTTATGCTTATTAGAAGCTCCTTTCAATACCTCTCTGCCATATACCCACTTTGTCCTCACTTCTGTGACAGGCACTGAATAAAATGACACCCAAATCATGGTTCCTGTTCTTGAGGATTGTGAAGTCCATTTGGGGAGATGGATTCAAAACCAGAAGTTTTTGATGTGATGTAGTAAATGATGAGACACAGAGAACAAAAGGTGTACAAAGGGCACAGCTAAAGGGTGCTTGTTCTAATACAGGAGTTCACATACAGCTTCCTGGAGGAACTGACACCTGAGTTAAGACTGAAGGATGAGCCCAGCTGGTGTGGCTCAGTGGCTGAGTGTCAACCTATGAACCAGGAGGTCATGGTTTGATTCCTGGTCAGAGTATATACCTGGGTTGCTGGCTCAGTCCCCAGTGTAGGGCATGCAGAAGGCTGCCAATCAGTGATTCTTTCTCATCATTGATATCCCTATTTCTCTCTCCCTCTTCCTTCCCCTCTGAAATCAATAAAGTAATATATTAAAAAAAATCAATATATTAAAAAAAAAAACCTTGCCCTGCTGGTGTGGCTCAGTGGTTGAGTGTCGACCTATGAACCTGGAAGTCATGGTTCAATTTCCAGGCTTGATCCCCAGTAAGTGATGTGTAGGAGGCAGCTGGTCATTGATTCTCTCTCATCATTGGTGTTTTATCTCTCTCTCCCTTTCCCTCTCCCTTCCTCTTTGAAATCAATAAAAATACATTAAAAAAAAGAGAAGACTTGAAGGATGAGTGAATCAATTCAGCTGAGATGAGGTGGGAAGGGCATTGCCAGAAGAAAGCACAGTGCAATGGAACACAAGGGCACATGGGCATATGTAGCACTTGCAAGCCCCAGGTGTGGAAGAAGGGGTGGGGTGGAAAGAGGACCAGGCGAGTGGAGACTCTGTGACAGTGGCTTTGAGACCTCTTGTCCCTTAATTCCCATAACAGCTTTGTGGATGCATTATCATCTGTGGATGGTGTCACTGAGAGTCGCAGACTTTAAGTGACTTGATCAATGTCTCATAGTGAGTTGGAAAGTAGGACTGTACCCAGGTTTTTTGATGGACATACTAGTATACTCTCTACATATTTGGATGTTGAATGCTGTCTAAAAGGAAAGAAAAAGAAAACTGAGCAGTCTTGTAGGTTTTTTGTTTTATCAGTGAAGTTTTAGAAAATGTTGACTTTCAGTTACTGTTTCAATCTATTAGGTGTCTGGGAGTGTCCACATGTCCCTCTGGGCCTAGAGCCTCTGCTTCTTGCTCTGTGCATCTGCCACCTATTCAAGTGTTCAGAGGAGCAGCAGCAGGGACATTTAGAATACATTTGAAGGATAAGGTAGAGGATTTGGGCTCCAGTGTAAATGGGGCCCTGGGTAGGAGATATCAGGACTCTAGGCAGAGAGCTACCCAGCTAGACTTTGATTGACATCCTCATGCATTCACTCTCTGGCCGAGGACACAAGCTACCACAGCGAACACCTTTTCTGTTAGAAAGAGAAGTCTCAACTTAAGGAAATCTAAGAGACAATGCTTTTAATTGAGAAAGTATGTCTCCCCGGGTCTACCCATGGCAAACCCACACTAATCAATCCACCCTTTGTTCCCAGGATTGAGTTCCCACTTATCTGTGTGGCATCCTGAGCATTTCCCAATTTGAACCCAGCTTCCTTCTCCAACCTTATCTGCTACTGTTAGTAATGCTGCACTCAGACTGGCACACTTGTCCTTCCCCAAAGGCCCATTCATCGAGTTTGTCATTATGGCACCCTCTTCCAGTAAAGCGCCTCCTTTCTCTCTTTTTTTTTGTCTAACACCTCCTACTCAATCTTTGAGGTCTTGATTGTTTATTTGCCAGACATCTAAGAGTACCTCCCGATGAGCAAAACCCTATGCCATATGCCTGGGGGCTACAGCAATGAATAGGACATGTCTCTGACCTCAAAGAGACCACAAGTATTACTTTCGCTATGAAAATATCTTTAATCCCTTTGGTGATTCCCAAAGCATGCTCTTAGGGTCTCTGTTATATACCACCAGTTGATTATAATATGTTGCAGTTATTTGTGTGTGTCTAACTTCCTCATCGTTCTGGGAAGGCAGAGACCACACCGATTTTTTCATTGTTGCTCATGTTCACAATACCCAGCACATGTCTACGTACCAGTCAACACATATACCTGTTTTAAAATTAACTAATAAATGAATGAGTGAATGGGTAAATAAGTGCAGCTTCTAGGCGCTTAAGTATATGGAGCTTTGCCAGTATGTACCTCACAAGAGTGGGTTGGGAGAATGACTTCCCTATTCTATATGGAAGTTGTGTGTGAAGATTTCTATATATGTGCTTCACCTCTGAAATCTCTTAGTAGAAGAACAGGTTTTGGACACACAGCCAGCAAACCTGACAGAGTCGGTTGCTTTCTTTAAGAAGATTAATGAACAAGGACTTAAGAGAAGGGATGGGTGAACTGGTTACTAACAAGTAAGAACCAGCCATAAGCTCAACCCTATTTCGGGAACAAACCAAACCAGGATCTTTAAGGTTGAGCTTGGCTTAATTCAATTAATCCCTTGCCTTCTCTTTGTGGCTCCACGGCTCCCACGCCCACTGCTGCCTCTCACTCATCTTTGTTGAATCATGAATCACAAGCTGGCAGCACCTCCACGCTCTCCTGTCTGTTGGGTCTGGTGTTTTCTCACTTTGCTGTCCTCTGTGGACAGAGGACTGGGGGTGGAGGGAGAGTCTTAGGTAAATAAGCCATTTTGAGTCTTTAGAGCGAAGAAAGGTCTGAATGGGCCTTGTGATTCATGGTGAAAGGAAGAAGTGGAGGAGTCATGGGTTGGGTGGGAATCAGAGGAGAAGAAAGGGAGGTTGTGCCATCTTATGGGGATGGGTGGGAAGGTGAGCCACAGAGTCAGATAAGGAGTGGAAGGTTTGAAGCAGGTGGGTGAGGAATTGCAGGCTGAGTGGGGACATGATGGGTACATTTTGCCTCTTCTCCATGGGAGGTTCCTAGTCAACTTTCAGTATCCAACCTGAACACCCTTTCCTTGTGAAGCCTTCTTTGATTTTGCTGGTATGCTCCAAATGGCTGACATCCTTCCATCCCCTTATCCCCCATTTCATCTCACACACTGGTCCCGCCTTGCTCCATAGCCTTCTCTTTTAGACTGGGAGCACCTGCAGGGCACACACTTACACTGACCGTCTTTTCCTAACCCCAGATCGAGTCATGGGTCCACCACATGGTCGAAGCAAGGCACAGAGCTCCCAAAGTGAGGATCGATGTGGAACATGTGGTACACATGCCTAAAGAGGCTGAAGACACCTTTTGTACCAACAGTCCGTGGAATTTAATAGTTTTTAAGTTACTGCTCCCCCCAAAATTCCTGGGGTTTCTGCTTTCCCTAATATGAAGATGCATTTTGCTGAAATGACTCATTTTACAAAATTCCTGCAGGCCCCAGCAAGAAGAGGCATGCATGTAGGTTTCAAATGGAAACACATCTTCTGGAGATCAGGGGTTTGGTTCCAGTTAAGTTTATCAGTTCAACTAGTATGAAATCTCGTTTTCGAGCTTGGCTCTCTAATAATTGGAAAGTGAGGAGTGTCAGCAAACTCAGTATGCAATTATTAAGCCCCTACTGTATGCCAGACCCCTTTGCTTATGTTATTCCATTTAGAATCAACTTAGGACACAGGTAGGTATCAGCCACATAAATAGGCATGTGAGGAAACTGCTTCACTCCTTGAGGGGCAGATGTGAGCTCTGAGAATCATTCTGAGGCTAACCACCCATGTCACAATCCAGGCAGTCAATAAAAACTCAACAGAGCCCTTGTTTGTGAGAATGTGGGGACAGTAACTGCTCTTGCTGCCTTTATGATGGGCTAAAGTCCCTACTCTGGGACACTGGGGGGCAGTGTGGTACAATGGTTTGAGCTGGGGATTTGGTATAATAAGAGGATTTGAAAGCTGTGTGGCCTTGAACAAATATGCATCCTCTCTGAGACTCAAGTTCTTTGTAAAAAAATGGGTATACTCTCTAATTCCCACCTCACTGATGAGAAATGGGTATGGGAAACTGTGAAGAGCTCAATGCATGATTCTAATGTTATTGAAAATGCATAATTGGGTGTGTGTCCGAAGGCTCTTCTGACTAAAAATCATTGTTTCCTCTGGGTTCTTATACACCCTACAGGAGACCATTGCTCAAATAAACATGTATTCCCTGA
>JAAGEH010000226.1:3185502-3203606 GCA_011751065.1 Lasiurus cinereus
GGAGGCCAGGTGAACACCAGGGCTCTGAGGATTCCAGCCTCGGGGCCTGCACTTTGCTGGAAGACGAAAGGCTGAAATCAAGTGATCTCTGTTGGAGGATGGGATTGCAGATCAGAGAATACTTGGAATCTGGAGGCAGGGAGGAGTGTGCTCACCAATGGCATGGACAGAGCCATACTTATGGTGGCATTTTGTGTGTGCCCAGGAAATTTTAGTCAAATGAATGAATAATCAGATTTCATAGCCTACAATTCATTGACCTTCTGACCATCCCTTAAAATGTCTGTTAAAAGTCAGCCAATTTGGATGGTGGGCATATGGTCCTTTACACAGATTTTGTAAATTAGTAATTCACACAAGTAAACTATATGTTCATATTGATGAATGTCACCCAATAAAATTTAAAATAATTAAAAAAATCAGCTGCAGCAGTCTCCAATTCCCCTCCCCCAGAGCTATTGGGTATCTAGTAGAGAGAGCACTGTATTATTTTGCAAAGGGTGCTGTAACAAAGTATCACAAACTGGTCAGCTTAATGAACAGAAATGTATTGCCTCACAGTTCTGGAGACTAGAAGTGGGAGACAAAGATGTTGACAGGGTTGGTTCCTCCTAAGCGCTGTGAGAGACAATCTATTCCCTGTCTCTCTCCTAGCTTCTGGTGGTTTTCTTGCAACCTTTGCATTCCATGGCTTGTAGAAGCATCACCTTCATCTCTGCCTTCATCTTCACATGGTGTTCTCCATGTGTGCGTATCTGTGTCCAAATTTTCCCTTTTTATAGGATGCTAGTCATGCTGGATTAGAGTCCACCCTCTAATGACCTCATTTAACTTGATTACCTTTGTACAGACCCTATCTCCAAATAAGGTCACATGGAGGTATTGAGGGTTAGGACTTCAAATATGATTTTATTTTTTTGTTGGACACAATTAAACTTGTAATTAATTTCAAGTTCTTGGGAATATGACCATGCCTCTCGGAGCACCTCTATTCACTCCCGCAGAAGAGGAGATCAGACTAGCTGGGTAAACCCTGAGGCCCTCATATATATATTGATTTCAGAGAGAAAGGGAGAGCGAGAAAGAGAAACATCAATGATGAGAGACAACCATTGATAGGCTGCCTCCTGCACACCCTGCACTGGGGATTGATCCTGCAACCTCCGCATGTGCCCTTGACTGAAATCGAACCCAGGACTCTTCAGTCTGCAGGTCAACGCTCTAGCCACTGAGATGAACCAGCTTGGGCATGAGGCCATCTTTATAATTTGTTCTTTTTCATTTTGGAAAGTCCAGTGGTAACTTTCTTTTTCTACATTTGTTTAACAATTATTTATTGAGTACTTATGTGCCAGGCACTTAGAGTTATGTTCTGTAAGCAGGGTTCTCTCACATGGTCTGTGCCCTTCGGCTGGATGAGACATAGTGAAGTGTCCATGACGTATCTGTGGTCGGCATCTTCAATGGAACCGTGTTATTCGATTCGATCTGCCTCATCAGCTATTTGAATATTGGTTTCACAATCTGAAGAATAGACTCATGGCTGCCAAATTTAAATCTTAGGCATAATCTGGTTATGAAATGTGTTTGGAAATACTATGAATAAGCTGTTCAGCCTGCCATTCTCCAATCCTACGTTTGTGGCTCCGGGAGGCTCAGGTGCCATCTGTTGTAAAGGAAGTAGTAGCACACACCTACTGGCGGGCCTACTTTGTTCATACCTAGGCCTCCTCCTAGTTTTTTTTTTTTTTAATTTTTCAGTTGCAGGTTACATCCTATGTTATTTTGTATTAGTTTCAGGTGTTCAGCATAGTGGTGAGACAATCTTATACTTTACAAAGCGGTCCTCCCCCAATATTTCAAGTAACCACCTGGTACTGAACATAGTTATTACAATATTACCGACTTTATTTCCTATTTTAAATGCACAGAGCATAGCCAGGTATCTGCAGAGCAGGGACTGGGCACTTCCTGGGGCTATGGGTGAGCCAGATCTCCTGGGATTCTTCTCTGCAGTCTCCCTCTCCCCGCACTGTGCCCACCAGAACTGTGCACATTGTTTAAACAGCTTCCATGGAGCCATTGCTCACCATGTACTCCAGGTGCTATGCTAAGAATCTGAAGGGTTTTGTCTCATTTAATCTTTGCTATAGCCTTGTGAGATAGGAACTATTATTATGACCATTTTATGAGAAACGGGAATTGCTGAGTCTTAACCAACTTGCATGAGGTCTTACAGGTAGTAAGAACTGCCATCTCTTCATACATGGATCTGCAGAGCTGGCCAGCTCCTCACAGTGTCCTTGACCTCAAAGGCTAAAAGTGCACCTGCCTTAAAGGGGCAGTCAAGATCCTTCCCAGTCAGATCTTCACATTTCTCATTGGGGTTATTTCTCGCTACTTCTCCTCTGTACAGTTTTGTAGTTCTGAACTTCCAACAACTTTCTACAAGGTTCCTTGCATTTTCACACCTCCAGGCCTGCACTTATGTGGTGCCCTTTTGCTGTCCTCTTCCCCACCTGGGACACTTTAGCTCATCCCCAAGGTCAGCTCAAATGTCGCTTTCTGCCACCTGCCCTGGCAAAACCGGTCACTCCCCTTACTCAGTGCTCCCATAGGCTTTTCTCCTGCTCTGCGTGTAGAACTCATCGCATTGACTGGGGACTGTGCAGGTGATGGTTGAGCCACCCAGTGCCCCCTCATTCTTCTGTGCTGCCAGATACAGGGTCTGGCCTGGGGTGAATGGAGTTTAAAAGGCATTAACTTTCTCTAGGTCTCATGTCCAAGGGATACATTTTTAGAGGCTAGCCTTGGAGGGCAGGGCTACATGTGTCCTTCCAAGTTCCTGCTAGGAAGGCTGGGCAGGGGACAGCACTTCCCTGTGTTCCCCCCACCCCACTCCACCCCAACCCAGGCTCATTTCTAATTTTTCCCTCGGGGAAGGGGGAACTCTCCAGGGAGGCCCATCTCTCCCACTGCTGCAGGGGCTTCCAGAAAGATTTGATTTCCTTGAAGGAAGTTCTCCACAGCCTTCCAGATGGGGCCCCGGCTTGTGAAAACAGTGTCCTGTGTGCATCATTTTTACAGACATGCAAATTATCGCTATGCAGGGGACCCTTTCCTGGCCTGGGAGCAGGCAGCAGGCTGTCTGAGGTTCCTAGGACCCAGAGGGCACTAGGAAACCACTAGGCTAATGAGGGTTTAACCCCTTCTTAGTCATTCAGCAGATATTATGTTAAGTTCCAGGTACCACACTGAGCTCTTCTCAGGGGGTAATAGAAGTGGAAATAAGCAACTGAGTGCAGTCCTAAGGCAGGGAGGCAGGGGGCTGTAAAAGGAGTGAGTAGGAATTGCCCAGTTCTCACTCATTGTTTCTGTCATTTTCATCCAATGCCTACTACACATTTGTTCTGGGTTAGCATTCTCACACGTATGCTGTGATATGACTGTACTTAAATATCTGTCCAGTGTATGCTTTTAATTCCTTCATGCGTTTCTCATCAAAAGTGTCCCCCCATTCCCATTGCTCCCCAGAAGAAAATTAAAATTCTGCAAAAGCAAAAATCAATTTTATTCACGACTGTACACCCAGCATCTAGTAGCAAGTTTATGAAAAGATAAATGCTCAATAAATATTTGTTGAATGAATTAATAAAAGGGCAGGTGAAGAGAAGATGGTCTATGACACTGGCTCTCAAACGTTAACAGAAGAATCATGTGAAGAGCTGGTCTGTAGAGCCTGGCCTTTCTAACAGGCTCCCAGGCGATGCTGCTATTGCTGGTCTAAGCGCCACACTGTGCACAGCGCTGGCCTATGCTGTACTCTTTCCTCCCAGAGTCACAGACAAGAATTGGCACTGGTTGCTGTTCTCGAAGGATTGCTGTGGGTTTTGATCCTCCCCACCTTCTGAGCAGGGGCCCGGGGCTGTCACGCAGGACAAGTTCAAGCATTTGGGGTTCTGACAGGTGCACGATGACACAGTGTGATGCAGGTGCTGAGCCGGCCAGGGGGATGTGAATGTGTGCCTTCAGCAGTCAGCTCATTAAGTGAAATACGGGGCTATTAAAACACATCTGCTTGTGAAACCCTTTTGTCTTCGTGAGGATCATGGTCTCTCCTTATGCAATCAGCTTCTTCAAGGAAAAGGACCTGCTCTTGGGGCAATTTGGGTTTTGACTTACTCATCCTCAGTGCCTGTTCATGCTGAGTAACTTTTAATTGTCTTTGAAATGGAGCAAAGAGCCCAGTGCTGGTGACCTCTCTTGCCAAACTGCTCCGGGCAGGGGCAGCTTCCAACTAACCCACTGTGCGCTTCTGAATGAAGAGACCTGACTCATGTGGTTTATTCCCTTTCCACAAACATGGGAGACCAGTGAGTACTTACGGTAGACCTCTTGCTTCAGAGGTACATCTGCAGTCTCTGTCGAAAGCTGCGTGTCTTTTGTTTGATGAAATAAGCAACGTGGTGAGGTGAGAAGAGCCTTGCGACGTGGGCTGATTCAGGCGCCTCAGACACCTCAGGACTTCTTCCATGGCCCACAGCAGGCGTTACTGATTGCCAGGCCATGTGCTCGCCTGTCACTGGGTTTGCAGTTCCTTGTGCACAGGGACGTCTCTTGCTTACACTTCAGCCACAGAGCCTTCTGTGCCATAGCGGTTCACTCGGTGGGTTGTTGAGAGCATGAGGACCCATCCTAGGAGTTCACATCCTAGCTGGACTGCTTGCTGGTTGTGTGATCTCGAGTCACTTCTCTGAGCCTTACTTTCCTTTTCTGCGAAATGAGGAGGAGAATAGGTATCTGAACTGGTTGTTCCTGAGCTGGGCCTGATTCTGCATGCTTCTTGCGTGATGTCTCCTTTCCTCCTCTTGAACAGCCTGAGAGTGGGTATTGATATTGACTCTGTTTTCAGTTAAGAACATTGAGGAGCAGAGAAGAAGTTAGGGAATTTTCTCAGCCTACCTGATTCATGGGGCAAGAGGGTCAGAATTTGATTTCTGACTGTCTGATTCTAGAACTTCCAAAATTAGCCAGTATTAGTAGTGGTTCTTTCTTTCTTTCCTTTTTAAATAAATCCTCACCTGAATACATTATTATCTTTTTTTGTTTTTTTAGAGAGAGAGGCAGGAAGAGAGAGAGAGAGAGAGAGAGAGAGAGAGAGAGAGAGAGAGAGGTGAGAAACATCAATTTACTGCCTCCTGCACTTGCTCTGACCAGGACTGGGAACTGAACCCACAACCTAGGTATGTGCCCTGCCCAGGAATCAAGCCTGTGACCCTTTGTTACACTGGAGGATACTCCTACTGGCTGAGCCACACCGGTCAGGGCTATAATAGTGGTTAGTAACTTGGGGTGATTCAGCCTCCCCAGGGACATTTGGCAATGTCTGGAGGCAATCTGGGATGTCACAGGGGGCAAGGGGTGGTGCTGCTGGCATCTGGTGTGTGGAGGCCAGGGATGCTGCTGAACCTCACAGTGCAGTGGGCAGCGCCCACCACCAATGATCTGGTCCAGAGTGGCAGCAGTGCCCTGGTTCAGAAAGCTTGCACTGCACTGCCTGCCTCACTGGAATCTCCTGTGCAAAGAGCCAGGCCCAGAGCAGGCCACGGTACAGGCACTTCATCCCCAGAGTCCATGGTTACAGCCCAGAGAAGATGAATCACTCATTCTCCAGTTTCCTTCAGCAGCTCAAGTTTTAGCCCTAATGGTTCCCGGCTGCTTGGCATCTCCATCCCGGGAGTTCCTGTCTTTGTGAACGTGCTGACAGTTATCAAGAGGCAGGGCAGAACTCTCCTTGGGAGAAGTCCAGCTCCCTGAGACCTGCCAGGCTGAGCCGTTCCACGCGGACTTCCTGGCCTCTGACCTCACACCATGCAGGACTCTGGGGATGACAGGGTTTGGGGCAGGAAGTTTCTCCTCTCAGAGAAGGCCTCATAGGGTGCTTGCCACCATCAGTGAGGGCTCCACCTGAATGCTTGGCATGGTCTGGCCCTTGAAAATGCGTGAGCCACAGGGAAGCATAACAAATGACCTGCCAGTCAGGGTGGTGAAAACACTGCATGCTGGACACTTTGGATGGGGGACTGGGAGGCCGTGGTTTCATCCTGACCCACTAGGTGACACTGGGCAGTGCTGGGAACTGTCTTTTTTCACTGTCAGCGTAAGGGTCTCCTTCCTGCCTTTAAGTTGACTGACCTTTGGGTGACCTGGCATCAGGGATCTTGTTATGGGGAAAAGAGAACTAGAAGCAGGAAGGTACCGGCAGCTGTGCACAACAGAGGGTACAGTGGGTTAGCATTAGGGGTTTTGTATTCTTTCATGCTTCAGCAATGTGTAGTTAGAATAGTGTTTTGAGCAGTGAAGGTCTGTTGAATTTTTGTTGAAAGCTTGCTCACAGCTTGGGTTTTGATACCTAGTGCAACATTTTCTAGCCATGAGCTCAAGGAAGTTTTACTTAAAATACTGGCCAACGGTAGACAGCATAAGTGGACTCTGAAGAACCAGTGGTACCCACCCTGGCATCGGAGCCAAAACAACAGGCTCCTCTGGGGCCTAAAGAAAACGGTGCTTTCCGGGAGGATGTTGCCTGGGATTTATGAGCTGAGGAGAATTTGTTCCTTCTTACAGCTGATATCATGCCTGTGTACATACCTCCAAACTCGTCAAGTTTCATGTGTTAAATGTGCATGACTTTTTGTACGTCAATCACACCTCACTAAAGTGGCTAAGACAGACAGCTGGCAGAAGGCTCCAGATGGGAGAGCCCCTTGCCTCTCCAAGAGTGGGCTGGTGCGGATCCACAAGCGGGCTTTCACTGCCTGTGGTTCCCATGATGTGAGGGGACCTGAGGAACTCTGAAGCACGGGCTGTGTACTCACAGCAGCACTGACTTTGAATTTCATGAGTAGAATTGACACCTTGGCTAGAGTGTCCTGCTGGTATCACAGGTGTGACCATTGCCTCCAGGACGCAAATCTGGAAACTTTTTGGGTAAAATGTAAGAGGGCAGTAGAACCATTGATAACCTCCTTCCACAGGTCTCCTTTCCTGAGCCAGTTTGTCACTGAATTTGGTCCCCAAAAGCCATCTGTATACCACAAATATGAAAGGAGCAGCGTCTAACCGAAGCACAGACTGCAGGCAGAGGGCACCTGCCCACTGCAGGGCGTCAGTGGGTGCAGACCCACTGTGGCTCCATTGCTCAGGTATGCAGGCCTCCTGTCCCATTCCAGCTGCAGATTTGACATGCAGAATGCTAAACTGAAAGGCGGTAGTTGTTCAAAAGCGAGAGGAAATCCAGGACCATGCAGTAGAACTTATATCATGTTCCATCAGGTGAACTTGACTACTCACAGGGTGTTGCAACCTGAGAATCCTAAGATTTGGATGGCTCAGGGTACTGTGGTATTTGTAGCAGGTCTTATCAGGGGCCTGAAATAAGGTAACAATGAAAAGTAGCAATTATAGCACTCATTATGTACCTGCAACATCTAAGGGCCTTTATAATCTTTTAAACAAACTTAAAATTTGATATTATTTGCTCTTTTTGGTTGAGAAAAATTAGGCCTAGGGTACTTAACTGACTGTACATGTTAGTTACTGGTAAAGCTAGAATTAGAACTTAGATCTGTATGTCTTTTTTTTTTTAAATGTATTTTATTGATTTTTCACAGAGAGAAAGGGAGAGGGATAGAAACTTAGAAACATCGATGAGAGAGAGACATCGATCAGCCGCCTCCTGCACGCCCCCCACTGGGGATGTGCCCGCAACCAGGATACATGCCCTTGACCAGAATCGAACCAGGGACCTTTCAGTCCACAGGCCGACGCTCTATCCACTGAGCCAAACCGGTTTCGTTTTTTTTTTTAAAGCATGCTTTTTGTCTTTCCTTCAGATGAAACTGGTAGAGTTAGGGAAAGGCTCAGCTGAAACACAGTCAAAGTGGAAAGTGGATTCTCTAAGCTAGAAGCATATTTCTCTTTCGCAGCACAGTCCTGTTGGAGATGAGTGGCCTAGGATGGCTTGGCAGCTCTCTGAGGTCACTCAGGGACCTAGGTCCCTCCTTTATTGCTGCTCCACCATCTCCTAGATGGTTTTCTCATCTGCATAGTTAGTTTCTTGCCAACAATGAGGCCATGTTCTCACCCTTGGGAGGGAGAAAGAAAGTGATTGGAAAGAAAGTAATTTATTGTGAAGAAAACGACCAGAAATTGTACACATTACTTTCGACATACACACCATTGGGGAAATATAGTCATGTGGTCACTCCTAGTGGCAAAGCAATCTGGCAAATGTGTTTTTGGTGGACTGGGTATGTATTCTGCTAATCTCAGGGTTTTATTTTATTTTTTTATTATTTTTAATTAAATCTTTATTATTTAGATTATTACATTTGTTTCTCCCCCCATTCCATACCTTCCCTCCACCCAGCTTTCACCCTTCTCTCTACCCTTACCTCCCTCCCATTGACTTCATCCATAGGTGTATGATTTTTGTCCAGTCTCTCCCTGTACACCCCTCACCCCTTCACCCCTGAGAATTATCAGTCTACTCCCTTTCTGTGCTCCTGATTCTATTATATTCACCAGTTTATTCTGTTGATCAAATTTTTAATTCACTTAATTTTTAGATTCACTTGTTGATAGATATGTATTTGTTGTTCATAATTTTTTTGTCTTTTACCTTTTTCTTCTTCCTCTTCTAAAAGAGTACCTTTCAGCATTTCATATAATACTGGTTTGGAGTTGATGAACTCCTTTAGTTTTTTTTTCTCTGTGAAGCTCTTTATCTGCCCTTCAATTCTGAATGATAGCTTTGCTGGATAGAGTATTCTTGGTTGTAGGTTCTTGCTATTCATCACGTTGAGTGTTTCTTGCCACTCCCATCTGGCCTGCATTGTTTCTGTTGAGAAATCAGCTGACAGTCATATGGGTGCTCCCTTGTAGGTAATGAACTTGCTGCTTTTAATATTTTCTCTTTGTCTTTTGCTCTAGGTATTTTAATTATGATGTGTCTTGGTGTAGTCCTCTTTGGATTCCTTTTATATGGGGTTCTATGTGCTTCCTGGACTTGTAAGTCTATTTCTTTGACCAGATGTGGGAAGTTTTCAGTCATTATTTCTTTAAATAGGTTTTCAGTATCTTGCTCTCTTCTTCTGGCACCACCACAATTCTGATGTTGGTATGCTTGAAGCTGTCCCAGAGGCTCCTTACATTATCTTCACATTTTTGGATTCTTTTCTCTTCTTGCTTTTCCAGTTGAGTGTTTTCTGCTTCTTTATATTTCAAATTTTTGACTTGATTCTTGCCTTCCTCTAGTCTGCTGTTAGGTCTCTGCATAATATTTTTTATTTCAGTCAGTATATATTTAATTTCTAGTTGGTCCTTTTCCATCTCTAGTTGGATCTTTTCCATCTCTAGTTGGTTCTTTTTCATCTCCTCTTGGGTCTTGCTAACTTTATCCAACTTTTCTAGGATATTCTTGAAAAACCTTATAAGCATGGTTTTGAACTCTATATCCAGTCATTTGTTTTCCTCCATTTCTCATGTTTGTGATCTCTTCCTTTGTCTCGGCATTTTCACTATGCCAGGAGAACTTCTGTGTTGGATTCAGCCTTATGATACAAGAGTTGCAAAACTGCAAAAGCCTCTCTGTTGAGCTTGGGATGAGTGGAGTCTCAGGGCTTAAGGGGCTGCCTTGCCTTCCAGTCGGCCCCGCCCTTCACGACCCCCGAGTCTCAAGTGACTGGGTAATCGCTGGAGCAGTCCCTTGCGCACTCTCTCGCAGTGCCTCTAGACTGCTGCCTTTCCGGCTCCCCTATGCTCCAGGACCATATGAGTCTGGGTTCCCAGGGTTTTGCCTGAAACTGGGGTTTAGTGGAGTTAGAAGTGGCACAGTTGGGAGGGTCTGTCTCCCACTCACTTGTGAAAGCCAGCGGCACAATCAGCAGTCGGACCTCTGTGCATAGTGCTGTGCGTGCCACCAGACTCCCCTAAATTTCCGTGCACTTCTCTATTTTCACAATCCAAACTTCCCCTGTATGAGTTTCAGCTGGATTTGGGGTTTAGTGTCGTAGGATAAGGGGTTCAATGCCGTTGAGAGTCTCTGTCTCCCTCCAGCCAGAGAAAGCCACCCAGGTACTCTGGCACCCCGCTCTCTCCACGCGGGCGTCTCTGTATCTCAGCTTTTTGCAGCTCCTCTGGGTCTCTGTGAGCCCCTCTCTTTCCTTCTAGTTGTAGAATTCCCACTCGGCAAGCTTTCCTGTGGTTCTGGATGATGTGCACTCTGTCTTTTAGTTGTAGTTTTGAAATTGTTGTGCGAGGCAGCAGTGTAGGTAGGTGTTTACCTATGCCGCCATCTTGGATTCTCCTAATCTCAGGGTTTTAACAGAGATGTGTGATCTAATACTAAATAGGAAAAGATAAGAATGGATTTTGGGGGATATTTAACAAAATTAAAAACAACTTTCCTTATTTAGAAAAAACTGACACGCTTGGCCCTAGCTGGTTTGGCTCAGTGGATAGAACATCAACCTGCAGACTAAAGGGTCCCATTGTGGGCTCGATCCCTAATAGGGGACATGCAGGAGGCAGCCAGTCAATGATTCTCTCTCATCATTGATGTTTCTATTTCTCTTTCCCCTCTCCCTTTCTTTCTGAAATCAATAAAAATATATATAAAAGGAAAAAAAGTGGCATGCTTGAAAATTCTATTTGACAAGGCACCCTTGGCTCAGTCATGCCTACTAATTGAGTTGATGTGAATACTAATGTGATGTGAGACTTTGGGGTACTGGCCTGGGCTGAGGGAATGACATTAAGCATTGCTGCTTGCTGATCTTTCCCAGGGGAAGGTTTCAGTAAACCCCGACATTGGCCAGATTTGTCTGAAGCTGGTCACTGATCACATTCTGCAAAAACCTGATCATCACTCAGTACTCAGGATCACTCAAAGTTGAGCATGCTCTATTTGGAATTCATACTGCTTCTGATAAATTTCCTACTCTATGGACTCTTGGTTGGGATGGTGGTATCAATTTAGGAAAATGGTGCTCAGAGTTGTCTGGATTTTCTGTTTACTTCATTCCCTCCAATTTTCTAGTGAATACAAAGGAATTTAACAGTTCCAGTATCACTCTCTGGTACCTGAGATTAGATGCAGCACTCTTTAATAATGGAATAAGCTGGAATCTCTCCTGGGATTCTGCTGTAGGAGCAAACATGTCCTTGAGGTTGGAGTACATTTGCCGTCCACATGCCTTTCTTTTTGCTCTTTTCTCCAGTTGCACTGTGCGAACAAAATACCTTTGGTTCCAAGAAATCTGAGCTTGTTTCATGTCCCTTTTTCTTTTCCTAGTTGTTCCCTTTATTTGTGGTCTGCTAGCCTCCTCTTCTATGACCTTTGGTTCCCTCAGACCTCCCTGCAGGATCTGACTGACTTCTCATCTGTTAAACCTCTTGCAACCTCTCTTCCTCCGGGGAGCACCTTTCCTCCCGTCCCAGTTTGATTCAGGGGCTTCTCGCCTGTGGTCCTGAGACCCTTCGTACTTCTTTCTTTCTTTGTAGAGTGTAGTGCAATTGTCAAAAACTGAGTTTGAGTCAGGGCTTTGCCACTTACAACCTTAGCAAGTTTCCTCTGAACAACCATAGTAAGTTTCCTCCTCTTGCCAAATCTCAGTTTATTGGTAAAGGCTGAGAGTTAAGTACCTGTCCTGCAGGGCTCCTGGGAAGGTCAGTGAGATAGTGCAGGTAAATTGCTCAGCTCGGTGTCTGGAACAGGGGAAGCCCTCAGCAAAACATCATAAAGGGCAAAACATCATATAACTGGTTATGGTTATTTCTAGGTAGCTCCTGCTAAAATCAGGATAAAATAAGACATTTGGCTGCTTATCGTCTGAAACCCATCCTTATATTTGGAGGATTCCCTCAGGTTGAGTTCTGGAAGGATTGCATCCACCTTCAAAGCTGAAAGGCTGGCTTTAGCTTTTCCCTCCCATTGAGATGCAGGGCCTGGGCTCCACTCATCAGATGCCCCAGCCCCAGAGTCTATGTCCTGCGTCCCTGCACTTCCTGGACTAGAGGTGGGGGTGTCTCCTGTTGGACGTGGCAGCAGCAAGAACCACCTGTTTTCTACAGTAGCCATGGAAACAGGACCAGTCACACTGTTCTCACCAGATCTTCCCTGTGGTGGGATTTTGGCTGTGGTCCTGCGGTGTGGTCTTTCTTAGTTTCTGCCCATTTTTGGCATTTAGCTCTCCAAGATTCCCAGAAATTCTGAGAGCAGCCTCCCTGACCTCCAATAAATTCCTTTTCTGCTAAAATAAGCGAGCTGGTATCTGCTGCTTACAACCAGATCCTGGTCAGGAGGTTAACTTGTATTGTTGGGGTTGTTATTGTCCTCATCACAGTGTACTGCAGTCACTGATTTACCTGCCTTCCCTCCTGCCCAGCACTGAGCTCAGAGTAGACCTATTGAATGAGGGTATGATGTTTAATGATGGGTGAGAAATGAGTGTGTGATTGACAAATGTCTTATTTTATCCTGATTGTAGCAGGAGCTCCCTAGGAATAACCATAACCAGTTATATGATGTTTTGCCCTTTATGAGGTGTGGACATGCATATATTCCTATATTTAATCCTCACTAAAATGCTGATTGATAGGTGTTATTCTTCCCATTTTGCAGATGAGGAAACAGAGTCTCAAAGAGGTTAAGTAGGTTATAGAAGATGACTCACCCAGGAAATAACAGAGCTAAGTCTCAAATTAGGTCCTAATCGTCAAATACTGTGCTTCTATTTTACTTCTCCTCCAAGGGAGTAGTAAACTGTCAAAAAATGGTTATTTATCGAGTGCTTTTTTAAAGAAAAAAGTGAAATTGTTCTTGTGGAAGGTGCTTTATTGGCAGCACAGTATAAGGATTTACATATGTCATAGCCCAGAAACTATGCTTGATGTTTTGAGATTTATTCTGGTCATTAGAAAGTTATAGAAGATTGTAGTACATTATGATTTTCAATGTAATCAACCAAACCAAACTAATTATTGGTGGTAATAAACCAAGAAGCCTTGGCCAAGAATCCACATGAATTTTGTAGGACACTTCCCAAGATGTTCTTGAATGGTGTTTCCTTTTCATATTGGCTCAGAGGGCCTCTAGTTTTATTTCTGGCATTAGCAGCACCTACATCTTGGTGTTCCTTGTAGGAGACATGCAGACTCTGGACCCATCATGCCTGATAATAATGGGCTTTTATCACAGTGCAGCTGTGGAACTTGCAGACAGGAACTTCTTCAGAACTCTCCTGATTTTACCCATCGCCTCGGGTGGTGGGCAACCTGAGAGGAGGTGTAAACAGCTAAGAATGTTTTGCAGACGATTTTCGGATGAAATTGCACACCTCCAGTGTGCACAGTGCCTGGGCATTAATACCAGCTCTGTCTGGGGAACAGGAAGCATTTACTGTGGGCTCTGGATCACCTGTCTTTGGCATAAGAACAGGATAGATGGCATTATACAGATTCCACTTTATGTTTTGTTGAGAATAATACAAACTTTTTAAATAGTGCAAATGACAGTTCTGTTTGTTCACTTAGTCATCATTCGAATGTATGTAAACATTCTTCAAAGCACCTGTCACTATGTGATGGTCTCATGTTGATGTATCCTTCTCCTCGGCCTATAATGTGAACTCCCCTCTCTTTTCTGCTTAACAGTGTTTACAGCACTTGTTAGAGCCCCTGGTACCTGGTACGGACTTGATAGATATTGGTTGAATGAATGAACTAATGAAATAAATAAGTTATTAGATAGGACTGGGGTCTTGATATCCAAACTCAATATTCTGGTAGAGCTATTGAAAGAAATACTAAAAACAGATTAAGAGAATATGAAAAAATGATTAAATGAGCAAATGAATTCTAAATCTTTTGTCATCTTCACTAGAGTCATATTTCCTTCTCTGTAAATTGGGAATAATGCTAGTTACCTGGCAGATTTTTTTTCAGGATTAAACTTAACTCGTGTGCATGTGGGTGGCATGAAGGTTGATGCTGAATGAGTTAACAGTAGAGGCCAGGGAAGGCTTGAGAATTATCAAAGCATAGAGGGAACATGACATTTTTTTTCCTAAATTTATTTTTATTGATTTTTTATAGAGAGGAAGGGAGAGGGATAGAGAGTTAGAAACATTGATGAGAGACATTAATCAGCTGCCTCTTGCTCACCCCCCACTGGGGATGTGCCCGCAACCAAGGCACATGCCCATGACCAGAATCAAACCTGGGACCTTTCAGTCCGCAGACCGACGCTCTATGCACTGAACCAAACCGGTTTCGGCGAACATGACATTTTCATAGGAATTCTGCCTCAAGTTTTATTTTAATTTGTACTTGTGTATTTCTTCATGGCTTATGGAGCTCTCCCTCCCTACTTTATTTTACATAACTCACTCACCATAATATTTTCTTAATATATATGTTTATTGATTTTAGAGAGGAAGGGAGATAGATAGAAGCATCAGTGATGAGAGAGAATCATCAATCGCTGCCTCCTGCAAGCCCCACACTGGGGATCAAACCCACAACCCAGGCGTGTTGCCTGGCAGGGAATCAAACTGTGACCTCCTGGTTCATAGGTCAACATTCAATCACTGAGCCACACCAGCAGGGCTAATTCACTGTAATCTTGCCAGTGATTATAATTAGTTTTGTTTCACCTGAGGCTCAGAGGTAGGGCCCAGAATAAGGGAATCTCAGACTTTCCTTTCAGGAGCAGATTCTGAGCTCTCTGAGGGGGGCTTCTCTGGTCATGAGCAGCTCCTCTTGCCTACTTCCAGCCCAGTTTTGCATTGTTTTTGTGGAATTCAGACCAGGAGCTCCTGGAGGGCAGTGACTGTTATTTGCAATCTGATTACTTATGTGTTTACTAACAACAGGGTTATGGAAAGATAGTGCACACCTGGTTTGTTTTTGTTCTGTTTAAGCAAATACATAGGCACTTTCATTTCTCTCTACCCACTTCATTTCCTGCCCCTTCCCCTCATAATCTGAACATTTTCAGTGTCAACCAGTGGACTCGGGGAAAGGAAAACAGGTAGAAGACAACTTAAAGGAAGGATGGGAATGTCATTCTGGGTCCCTGTCTCCTATCTTTCCCCTGGCTTTTATGTCTTTCCTGCATCTCAGTTACAAAATACCAGATTTGGAGAAACCAAGATGGTGGCATAGGTGAACACCTAAGCGCTGCCCTGAACAACAATTTCAAAACTACAACTAAAAGACAGAACGGACGCCATCCAGAACCACAGGAAAGCTGGCTGAGTGGAAATTCTACAAATAGAAGTAGAGAGAGGGACTCACGAAGACTCAGAGGAGCTGTAAAAGCTGAGGTACAGAGACACGCTCATGGAGAGGACAGGCAGAGGCATGTCTGGCTGGCTTCCTCTAACGCAGTGGTTCTCAACCTGTGGGTTGCGACCCCTTTGGGGGTCAAATGACACTTTCACAGGGGTCGCCTAAGACCATCGGAAAACACAGGTATTTACATTATAATTCATAACAATAGCAAAATTACAGTTATGAAGTATGGTTGGAGGTCACCACAACATGAGGAACTGTGTCAAAGGGTCGCGGCATTAGAAAGGTTGAGAACCATTGCTCTAGCAGGAGGGAGACGGAAAATTCCAACTGCACTGAACCCCAGCTCCAGGCAAGACTCATGGGGGAGTCTGGACTGTTGTGAAAAGGAAGGAGTGCATGGAAACTTGGTTGAGCCGCGAAAGACAGACGTCTGGGGGCTCACAAAAGTACTTACAGAGAGTGCTGACTGCTGATTGTGCCTGGCTTGCTCTAGCGAGAGGAAAACAGAACCTCACAACAGCACTGAAATCCAGGTCCACCTGCACTGAACCCCAGTTTCAGGAGAGACCCTGGGGACCCAGACTCATAGAGGTCCCTAGAGCGCACGGAAACTCAGGGGAACCGAAAGGCAGAGTTCCAGAAGCTCGTGCACGTTTGCATGTGCGAAAGGCAGAGGTCTTGGAGGCAAGCCTGCATGGACAGACACAGCGGATCCTCACAACTCACTGGCTTGGAGGTCAATCTCCAACAGTGATACCAACAACAATCAAGAATTAACTACAACAAGACTGTACACACAGTTCATAAAGGGGTGCACCAAGAGTGTCCACCTCAGGTAACTGGGGAGGCAGAGCTATTGGGCCACATAGGACAGCTAGCACACAAAGCTACTCTACCAACTCAGGGAAGCAGTGAAATATGCAAAGACTAAAGAACAGATCACAAACCAAAGAAATGGAGGAAATACAAACGACTGGATATAGAGTTCAAAACCACAGTTAAAAGGTTTTTTAAAGAATTTCCTAGAAAAAAAATAGATAAATTTAGCAAAATACCAGATTTAAGCCTAGCTTGTACATGTAGAATTATCAAAAAGGCATTCTATCAATTATATATTAAAAAATGCAAGTAGCAAGGACCAGAGAAACTTCCAGTTGAAAGGGTCCAAAGGGATCTAAATAGATGGAACTCCTGCCTTTCTCAGTTTAATCAATGTTTATTGAACCCTATGATGGATGAAGTACTTCTGCTATTCTCTTTGGTTTTCTGGACTGATGGTCATTTGTACCATTTCTGGATACAAATGTATCTGTGAGTGGCAGCTCACTCAGGAAGAGTGTTCAGGATGGTAGTTAAGGGCATCTTTCTTCCCTCCCTCCCTCCCTCCCTCCCTTGTTCCCTTCCATTTTCTCTCCTTCTTTCTTTTTGAGGGAATAGCATGTGCAGAAAGCATAGAGTATAGAAAATATGTGGGCTGTGTGGCTCAAGTCACACATATAGGATGTCTCTTCCTCCAAACCATATAATATAAGATTGTAGGTTGCACTGAGCAAAACAAATGTCATGCTTAATAGATTATTTCCCCAAATGATTCAAGAGTAAATTCCAAATAGTACACGCAGATGCTAGGGTAAGACTCATTTGATGACAGAAGAACATTTAGAAACAAAGCAGAGCCAAAAATATGTTCTTGGTAGAATTAGGAAGTTGGTATAGGTATGTTTCCTAAAGTGACTTAGTGACTGAGAAATGCTGTGGAATT
Organism: Lasiurus cinereus; assembly: GCA_011751065.1. Classification (NCBI taxonomy): domain Eukaryota; kingdom Metazoa; phylum Chordata; class Mammalia; order Chiroptera; family Vespertilionidae; genus Lasiurus; species Lasiurus cinereus. Next base: position 3,202,625 of record JAAGEH010000226.1, read on the forward strand.
ACCAAGCAATGGTCAAAGGAGGGAATTTACACAATATGAGATTATTGTAAGAGTTACTGAGATTAGGGTAACACCCAGAATAGCCTCTGCTGATGAGATAGATTCAGTTGAAAATACCTGCTGTCATCATCTTCTATAAGCAAAGAAGTGCTAAAACAGTACCCACACAACCCACAAGGGAAATTTTTCCTTACCAGAATGGTGACTGGGAACCATCATGATTGGAAGTCATCAGGGATTTATTTATCTTCTACAACTGAAACTTTGTAGCCTGGAGTAGAGCCAAGCCTTCTGCTCCCTCCCTGGTGGCAGCCATTGAAACTTTGTTGCCTTAAGCTGAGGCCAGGATGTGTGGAAAGCTTGACTTCCTCCATTGCCAGGGGCAACCCAAGCCTCCCTCCCACACTCTCTGTGGCCGTAGTCATCTTGGTTTTGTTAATTTGCATGCTCGCTCTGATTGGTTGGTGGGCGTGGCTTGTGGGTATAGCAGAGTTATGGTCAATTTGCATATTACTCTTTCATTAGATAGGACTAGGGCCTGGTGCACAAAATTTGTGCACTGGGGAAGGGGAGTCCCTCAGCCCAGCCTGCCCCCTCTCACATACTGGGATCCCTCAGGGGATGTCCTACTGAGGCAAATGGGCTGATCAGGCAAAGTCACCAGCCCCATCACCCCCTGCTGCAGCCATTGCCAGTCACCACAGCCACCCAGGTGTTTTCATCAACATGGACTCCAGTCCCTTCACCTTGAAAATATGACAACTTTCTTTAGGCATTTTCAAGATGTGTCTTTCATAGGATATGACCTTTCTTTTGTCCTTCCTTCCTTCCTTCCTTCCTTCCTTTCTTCCTTTCTTCCTTTCTTCCCTCTCTTCTTCCCTCCCTCCCTCTCTTCCTTCTTTCCTTTCTTCTCTCTCTCTCTCTCTCTCTCTCTCTCTTTCTTTCTTTCTTTCTTTCTTTCTTTCTTTCTTTCTTTCTTTCT
>JAAGEH010000226.1:3203616-3312634 GCA_011751065.1 Lasiurus cinereus
TTTCTTTCTTTCTTTCTTTCTTTCTTTCTTTCTTTCTTTCTTTCTTTTCCTCACTAAGGATATGTTTCTCATTGATTTTTAGAGCATGTGGAAGAGAAAGGGAAAGACAGAAACATCAAAGTTAGAGGAACAGTTTGATTGGTTGCCTTCTGCATGAGCCCTGACCTGGACTCCTGTCAAGGAGGAGCCTGCAACCTAGGTACATGCGCTCGATCAGAATTGAACCCATACCCTGCTGTCGGCAAGTCTAGGCATTATCCACTGGCTAGGGCAGGATATGACATTTATTAGCTCTCCAGCAGAGGACCTTTCTTTTCTTCTCTAGGGGTGTGGTGGAAAAACCCTAGATCACATTTTTGGATTCTTATACCCAAGTTACTAAAAATATTACCAGTGGCAAACAAGGAGCTTAGCCAATGAGCAGTCAGAAAAGGTATTTCCTCTAGTTCACACCAATTGCCTCCAATCTCCGGCTCTGCCCCTGGCAAGACCTAAAGCCTCCTGGCCTGGGCAGGTGACCCCCAGCTCCCTCCAATCGCCTGGCTCCACCCTTGCCCAGGCCCCAAGCCTCTGTCTCAGGCTTGGGGCATGGTCAGGGGAACCCCAGCTCCCTCTGATCGCCCAGCTCCACCCCCACCCAGGAGCCCCCTGGCTCAGGCCCTTTCCAGGTGGGCCTACCTCAGAGTGACCTGGATGCTGAGAAAGTTCCTGGGACCAGGCTACAGGGTGCCTATGTATGCATATTAACCTCCATCTTTGTTGGGTTAATTTGCATACTTTCTGTGATTGGCTGTAGGAATAGTGGAAGTCTGGTTAATTTACCTGTTTGTCTATTATTAGGTATAGTAGATGCCTTTTTCTTAAGTTCCAGTGAGAGTTACATTGAATGCCACTCTAGGATCCTTAGAGCAGAACCTGTGCATCCCACACCCCCAGTAAAGGAGAGAAACTCTATCTTCTAGGGCTAATCAGTCCATTAAAAAAACAGTTTTCATTGTCAGAATTGTTTTGAGCCATAAAAATGCATATCTACTTTGAGCTAGTAATCTGTAAAATGGGGATAATGATACTTTGTTTAAAGAGTGAATGACAAGTTATAAGCAATAAAAAGTTTGTGGCACTACTGTTTATAATAGGACTATTTTATAAATCCATTATAAAATAAATTATTATCTGTCTATTCTGAGGAATATTATATATCCATTATTTTAAAATAGTAAAATTCATGAAGGAAGATGAATAAAACTTATCATGTTAGATTTAATATGATGAATCCAAAATTACATTTACATCATATTTATTAAAACATAAATATATTATACTCTGGGCAAGAACTGGTAGGCAAAACAGAAAAAATGTAAAGGACTTTTTGGTGACTAGTGAAATTCTGGGTGTATTTTTAAATTTTTGTTACCATCACTCTAGAATTATTTATGTAACAAATAGTTACATACAATGTTTTTTTTTTAATAAATAGCTTTTAGAAAAATCCTCACCAAGGATATTGTTTTTATTGATTTTAGAGAGAGAGGAGGAGGGGAGAGAAAAACATTGATGTGAGTGAGAAACATTGATTGATTGCCTCCCCTATAGAACCCACAACCTGAGTATGTGTCCTGAATGGGAATTGAAATTGTAACCTCTTGGTGTCTGAGATGATGCTTCAACCAACTGAGCCATCTGGCCATGGCTAAAATGTTATTTTAAAGAAAGAAAATATTTCTTTTCTCTTCGATAAAGTTCACTCTTTACCTCCTGAAGAACCACCTTATATTTTATGCTCTGCAGGACATTGTATAAGTCAGCACAGCCCTACTTAGATCATTTTGGTTGTTAGAAAATGACTTGAAAGTTGGCATATTTAGGAAGATCAAGAGCAGAAATTCTCTGTCTTGTGTTTTCTTCGCATCTGAGCAAAGAAGTAAGCAGAGAAAAGCAAGGATGAGTTAGCAAAGTCCAGTTTTATAGAAATATGCCTTTGACCGCAAGCTTTCTCTTCTGCATGGACAACTTAGATTACAAGGCGGTGACTAGGATAGTGAGAAACTGCATTACATGAGGACTGGTTAAGAACTGGGTCAGTCGACTACAAAATGCTTGCTGCATAGTTTTGAAGGTAGATCAGGCAAAAGAGAGGCTCACAGAGTTCAGCTCATCACGAGGGAGAATTTTTAAAATAGTCACAGATGTCACAAAATAGGATAGTTCAGCTCAGGAGGTGGTGAGCTCACCATTCTTGGAGGTATTGCCAGTGAGGGCTGAGGGCTGTCGGGGGACAGGGCATTGGCAGGGGCTGGGGCACGGAAAGTAGGCGCTAGTCTTTGATGTGTCTTTTACCCTGAGATCCTGTGACTCTGCCTGGAGCTCAGTTGGTGACAGCCAGTCTCAGGGATCCACCCTCATCTCCTTTCTTGTCACTCACCCTGACGCACTCAAGGGAATTACTCTGTCACCACTTCCAAAGTGGGGAAGTTAATGACCTATTAACTGGCTCAATTTACCGTAGGGATTAATAAAGATTAATAAAGAATTGTCAAGAGATTAAATTTCCCTAAGGATAAAATATTATCATTTGGCTGCAATTTAGGTGAATCATTTTAGGAGAAAGAGCTACAGATGACAAAATACTCTGACTCAGTATAAATAATACTTTAACATTTTGTGAATACATTCATGCCTAAAATATTTAGTGAGCCCATACAAACACTAGACATTTTCTCTAACTTACATGGCATACATCTATGGTACTGAATCATGCACAAAAACAATTTAAGCACAATTTCACCCCCCCCCTCTTCTCCAATCTTCCTGACTTAATTAGAATTATTTAAAATTTCTTATTCCTGTTTTCCCCATCTCATCTCCAATTTATAGCCATTTAGTATTTTATTTCTGGCTGTATTTTCAGAGGGGTTCTTGGATATGTTCAACAGTTGGAAAAAGATTTTAAAGATGGCTTTGCTTTTCACTAAATAAACAGTGACTCATGATTTCCCCACTTTTCCAGACTATTCTTGTTTATGCACATAATTTACAAGTAAGAGGGCATGAAACGAGTAACAGAACTAACACAGACAGGAAGAAGGTAGCTGTCACTCTAGTGTTCACGGTGAGCAAGCAGCTTTTGCTCATTGGAGCACAGGAAGCCACCTTAAAGCCAGGTTTATTGCATAACAGGTGCGTCTGTCTGTAAGGTACCCGAGGCCAGGAAGTCCTGCTTCCTCCTAAAAGCAGGGAGGTCTTCACGGGGCTGCATGTTGGTGAACTGCTTTTTCTACCATGTGGAGATTGGCACAGTAAACGAACAAGGTGGAAATAGTGTGAATGAGCTCAAATAAGAGTGAGCACAAAGGCGACGAGATGAGCTCCCTCTTTGGCATTGACTTGCCAAGGGAGATGTCAGCCTTGGATGCAATGATATGAGGCAGATTGTTTGTAGAAAATTTTAAAATAAAAATAACTGAAAGTTGATTTGTATTTTATTATCATCTGCACTTTCAATTCTCAACAATGTCATTGATACATACATCTTGAGAAGATCTTTTGTTCCTAGTTTTAAATGATTACTATGGTAGATATTAGTAATATACATGTAAGCTTCACAGTAACACATTTTCATATTTTAGGCTTTAATGAGTCTTGTCTTCTACATGGAAGTTAATTCAGAAAACTGAGTTAAGTAAGTAGTTGGTGCTCTGCACATACAGACTCAGCTTCGTATGTTGGTTTTGAGAGGAAGTTCATAATGAGATGGAATCTACTTCTCATTTCATATGTGCTTTTTGTCTCCAGTTCTTATGCCCCACCTATTCCTGTGTTTAAGCTGAAGATTTGAAATAAACAATGACAGCACACTGATTATGAATACAAAGAAACAGGATTTAAGTTAAACCATTCTGTGAGTCCATATGACCACTTACAAGTTATTTGTGTTAACATTTAAAACAGTGAGCCCACATATGTACTGTGAGGATGATCTTTTGTTTGGTTAGTGCAAGTCTCAGTGCATGTGAAATATTCTGACCTTGAATGAAATGTTTAAAATGAAAATGTATTCTTTTTTGAATTAATTGTTTTGAAATTAAGGAATAAGGGAAATCATGGTTATTTTAAGATAATTACTGAAAATAATTCTGTTGTATATAAGTGAAAAAATTTTTAAATGGTATTTTAGATGTGAAATTTTATAGTTCCACCACTCTCTTTAGAATTGGGCAGCTTTGGTTGGGTCAAATCCTGAGTTACAGAATCATTCTAAACCTTGGCTTCCTCATGAATGGAATAAGTATATCCTTTGTAGAGTTATTGTGAGAGTAAGTGAAATAATGCATATGTGTAGTAAATGCTCAAAAAGTGACAATTTAGTAATAATACCAGAAATAGTTGTTGAATTTTTTTGAAATGCATTGCAGACAGGCTTTGTATATTAAAAAGATCCAAGCCCACCTGGCATGGCTCAATGGTTGAGCATTGACCTATGAAGCAAGAGGTCATGGTTTGATTCCTGGTTAGGGCCTAAGACCAGATTGCAGGCTCGATCCCCAGTTGGGGCATGCAGGAGGCAGCTAGCTGATCAATAATTCTCTTTCATCACTGATGTTTCTATCTCTCTCTCCCTCTACCTTCCTTTCTGAAATAAATAAAAAATATATTTTTAAAAAGATAATTGGTGATTGCAAGGTAGGGCACAGAATGCCCCTAGAAGCACCTCGGGGTGCTGTGGGAGCAGAGAGTCAGGGTGTGGGGTGGGGGCTCAGGAAATGTTTTTATAGTCGTTCTTATTATGTTTCTATCTTTCTTTCCCTCTCCCTTCCTCTTGGAAATCAATAAAAAATATTTTTAAAAGAGAGGGTCCAAGCTGACATTCAAACAACTAGAGATATTGAGAATTCACTAGAAATAATCTATCATCCTTGTTACAAGGAATTAACTAGTCTCATTCATTCATTCAAACAAAAACCAAAAACTTTTTTGGGTCGTTTAACACAGGCACCATTTCAGGTGATATATAATGAAATAAGACAGACAAGATCTTTATTCTTAAGGAGCCTACTAGTGGAATACAAAGCTCCTTTAGGTATCAATATTTGAACTGTGTAGACCCAAGCTTTATATGGGTAATATTGTGGTGCTCAGAGCAAGTGGGGAATAAGTGGAATCCCAGAGCATCAGTGTGGTTCATTTGAAAGAACATATCCCATACAGTCAGACTGGGTTGAAATCCAGTTTCTCTGCACATGAGTTGTGTGACCTTGGGCAGGTCATTTCACATCTCTGTGATTTAGGTTTCCCATCTCTAAAATGGTGATAACAGTGTCTGCCTCACAGGGTTCTAGTGAAATAGACTAAGTACCTGTTTGCTTTTGACAAAGTACATATGTGAACTTCTTAGGCCAAGTCAGTTAATTACATGAGGAGTAGATCAGTTTTAAACACTGTCGGTCATTGTTATATTCTTTACCAGCTATGGAGAAAGTTAGAAAGAACAAACTTAAGAGTTTTAGCTTGTATTGACTTTTTCTTAAACTTTCACTCCACAGAAAGGAATTGCTAATGAGAGAAAACCTGTGTCCCATATAGACTAATGCTCATAGAGACCCTGAGAGAAGAGGTGTTTTTCAGCAGGGTAAGCCATGTATCGCACTGCCCCATTTTTATACACTTGTATAGTAATAATGCATCATTACATTTGGATGAGATGGTCATATGCTTTCTATGTCATTTGACAGAATAACAATATGCTGACCTCATCATGATTTTTATTGTTTCAAACTAAGAATAATACCTCAATAGACAAACCAATGCTGTCATCTAATGGCTGCCAGAAAGAGGTCGCCTAAGATCAACTAGTCTAAAACCAGTTTCCTGACTTTGGATGAACGTCTTCTGTTAACTATCTTAGAGTGAAGAATCGTATACAGTTGTCATCTTATTTGTTTACTTTCACTTACATTTTGCAGCTAGTTTATCTTAGAGGGTTCATAAGGAAATGATACTTCCTAACATCTGATGTCACTTGGAGGCTCTGTGGATTCTTTTACGGTCATAGTTGGCATTTCGGAACAATAATCGTGAACTTTTTCTTGGCATGTGACATAGAACTTGGGCGTCTTAATCCTTCATTGTCTGTGCACCAGACAAACACATGAACGTAGAAACTTTAACCTATAATAGTGTCTACCTTTATTTACCTCTGGCTTGTAGTGGGTTGGCCTTTAATCCAGGGATATTTCTATGTAAGAAGACATCAATTTCCTGTGGTAGATTCTGATGGTCTCCTTTATCCACTGTTCCATTCTTCCTGAAAGTAATACAATCTTGAGTTTTAGGTAGATATGAGACTGAAAAGAAGAGATTTTATTCCCCAGTCTTTTTTCCATATCACTAGATTTTGGGCAATGAGGATGCAAACAGAATTGATATTACGACTTTTAGATCACTTTCTTTTTTATGAGGAAGCTGTTTTCCTCCCTCCCTCCCTCCCTCCTTCCTTCTTTCCCTCCTTCCTTCCCTTTTTTCTTCCTTCCCTTCATACTTCCATCCTTCCCTCCCTTTCTTCCTCTGTAAAATGGAGCCCACCAGAGCAGCTACCTAGACTCAGAGGAAGTTGCTTGTTGAGGATGGAAGGCCTTGCTGCAGGCCTGGGTCCCTAGATGACTTGTGGGATAGAGCTGCCTACCTGCCCTGAACAACCCTCCTACTCCTGGACTGTTACATGAGCAGAAATAAACTTTAGTTTTATTTAGGTCTCTGTAATTGTGAGGTCTCCTTGTTGCAGCAGCTTATCCTACACTTTAGCTAATATACCCTTTCCCAGGTCATCTGACTGATAAATCATATGGAACTCTGCATAGTTCCACAGCATTGACTGAACCAGTGCTTGTTGCTTTCAATTCACTGTTACTTAATACTTATTAGAAGTTTTTGTGTGGGAAGTAACATTCACAGAGCCCAGCATGTGAAGGGTGTGCTATTAAAGAATTCCTCCAGAATCTCCAGATGTCCTTTTTGGATTAAGACAGACGATCAGAGAATTATACACCTGGGCTGTCTTGATTTGGTTCCTTGGAGAATTGCTCCCTGGATCTAAGCCTTGGCCTTGTGCCATCGGCCCACACTGAGGAGTGCTAGCAAACATCCCTCTGCACCCCACTGCTGCATGTCCCAGAGGATGTGATTGAGGATGTGGTTTGCTACCCTTTGTGAGGACCCCAGGGAGAAGTTTCTTTCAGATCTTGTACCAGGAATAGTCGTGCTTCTCCTGGGCAACTGGCTTGTTTTGTTTTTGTGGACACTCTAAATTGTGTAACCGTCTGTGTCCTTCAAAGCCACCTCAAATCCTTTGGGAGCAAGACAGAGTATAAAATCAAGCTATTCGGAGTCAAGACCCAAGCTCCCTATTTAACTCATTATATTGTTTTTGAAAACGTCATTTCATTTGGCTTTACTTTCTTGGCTTGTAAGTTAGAGATAATGACTTCTTCCTGTGATCAGGGTGTAAATTAATTTAAAGCACGTAGACTTTCCTTAACACAAGTCATTATGGAAACTAATAGTAAATGTTTAATTTCTATGATTCTGCTGTTTTGTACTTCCTATTCTCTTTATATCCTTCCTGAAGTTTTCTTGTTCATTCATTTACTCACATTTGAGGACATACTGGTGCACCAAACATCCTGGAAGGGTACAATTTAATCAGCCTGCATCCTTGCTCTCAAGCAGCATGAGTTGTTGAGGATGTGCTTTCCACTAAAATCAAGATTTAAATAACAAACAAACAAATGGATACACAAGTCCTTTAATTATACAAATTCTGAGGTTGCAATGAAGCAGAAAACTATGTACAGTGGGAGAGAGTAATGATTGCTCTAGAGTGGAGATGGAAGGCACCTCTAAGAAGGCAACCTTCAAGCAAAGACTTGGGAATAAAAGGAACAACTTTTCTAAGACCTGAGGAAATAAGTCTTAAGGCATGAAAGGGTTTAGCACAGTAATGGATTGGATCACAGACTGTGATGGTAAGCAAGGGCAAAAGGGATATTTAGAGAGGTTAGATACCAGGCCATTGAAGGCCTTGAAGGTCAGAGCATGGAACCTGGACCTTCTCTTACCTTCCATAGGATGCCTCTTGAAGCACTTTATGGGCCAGAGAGAAGTGGTATGGATGATGTTTTGAGGAGACAATTTTGTTTGTATGTCTATTGTGTGATAGATAACATCATAATAAGGGAGATGCTGGGGTGAGGTGACCACTGGAGTTAGGATTGGAGCGCCCAGAGGAGGGGCTCTCAGGCTGGGTGTTGAGTGAGATTCCTGAAGTACATGGTGGCTGAGCTCAGTGGTTGAAGAATGAAGAAGAGTCAGCCAGAGGAAGGAAGGGTGAACTAGATAGGGAACTGCATGACTGAATGTAAGAGGCGTGTGACAGCACAGTAGGGATGCTGCTGTATTTAAACATCAAGTAAAACGGAGCATGGGGGGAGCTGGAGCTGGAGAGGAGGCTAAGAATGGGATCATGGAGAACCTTGAGTGCCCAATGTCTTCTTTTCTGTTCCTTGGTTGTTAGGTGGTAAGGAGCTGGGCTTCATCTCTTAATAATTTTAGAATAATTACTTGTGAAAATAACTGTGGCGATATCTTACGTAAAAAACTCACCTTTAAAAATACTTTATTTTTCCTTTTTTTAAAATTAGGACTTTTGGAGTGCAGATGGCCATGAGTGACTCTTCTGCAACCTGAGCTAAAGCCATCGGGAGAAGGTTAGTCATTCTCATTCTTGCCTGAACCTTGTCTGCTTCTATCACCCTCCATTTCTTTCTCTAGCTCTTGTCTTCTCCAGACCTCGCAGGGGGTTGCTGGTGAGTGCTCATTCTCCTTCCTAATGCATGTGGAAGTGCTTAGTGAACTCCACAGATTTGAGGTATTATGATTTATGCTAAGAGCACTAATTTAGAGTCAGAGGCTGGTTCTGGATCCTCTCCTTAGTTGGTGAGTGATCTTGAACAGGTTGTTTAGCTTCCCGAAATGCTTTCCTCACATGTATAGAGGAGAAAGGACCTACCTTCTTGAGCTGTTGATAGGATTACATTAAAAAATGAATATATACAAAATGCTTACATAGTGCCTGTTTAATAAATTGTAGGTGCTCTTATCCTATCTAATAAAAGAGCAATATGCAAATTGACCATCACTCCAACACACAAGATGGCTGCCACAAGATGGCCAGATGGGCGGGACTAGGCCTGTAAGGGAGGGCAGTTGTGGGTGATCAGGCCAGCAAGAGAGGGCATTTGGGAAGGACCAGGCCTACAGGGAGGGCAGTTGGGGGTGATCAAGCCTGCAGGGGAGAGTAGTTAGGGGTGACCAGGCCAGCAGAGGAGGGAAGTTGGGGGTGACTGGGCCTGTAGGGGAGAGCAATTATGGGTGACCAGGCCTGCAGGGGAGGGCAGTTAGGGGCAATCAGGCTGGTAGGGGAGTGGTTAGGGGGTTATCAGGCTGGCAGACAGAATCGGTTAGGGGCAATCAGGAAGGCAGGCAGGCAAGTAGTTGGGAGACAGCAGTCCTGGATTGTGAGAGGGAGGTCTGACTGCCCGTTTAGGCCCAATCCCTCGAGGGTTCCCAGATTGGACAGGGAGCAGGCTGGGCTGAGGGACACTCCCCCTATGCACGAATTTCATGCACCAGGCCTCTAGTTATTCATAATAGGAAAGTAATAATCAAACAAAAAAGCAAATTCAGTTTTATTTCCCAAACACTGAGCATGGAAGACCAAGAAATGGAAAAGCTACTGAAATAAAAAGAGCAAATTAATCTTGGCTGTGTCACTTAAACCCATTTCTTCATCCAAACAGTGGGAACTCCAGTTTTCCTTTTGTGCAATTTATTGGATATTTATAAGGAATGGATGTGATTATAGATGCAAATGTTCTTTGGAAACTGTGTTTTATTTTTTGTTTTATTTATAATATTAGTCTGAATCTGCCAATAAAGAAATTCTAAGGATTTTATTAGGGGAAATACTTGTGAGAGAAAATGGGGTGGGAGCTGGAGAAGCTAGCAGAGCTGGCCGACCTTGATGGGGGTCTGACTTGGGGGAAGAAGAGACAATGGGTAGTAGCATCTTAGATGGATGTGACATTGTTTGAAGACATGGCAAGAAGAGATAACCTTGAACCAAAGCCACCCAAATAGAGGATTTCTGCATGCCCCATATTTCAGGAATGGGGCACCTAAGCTCTCCCTGCTGAGCTTAGTAATTAGCTATGAAGAGCTCATGAGAGGTTTGGCCTTGAATAAAGAAGTGATGGATTTCAGAGCAGCATCTGGGTTCGTTGGTCAGTTTTACTCCCTATAATTGGTATTCTCATCACTACCACATTTATTGTGATGAACAATCTATTTTAATAGTATCATACACTTTTTGCAACCCTGACTACTTATTCTGAGTCCCTTTGATGTGTAAGAGAACTCATCCCAGAATGTCCAATGCCATTATTCTTCCAGTGCAGGTCAACAAGTAGCATGCAGTGCTCTGAGGATGAGCTCAAGGAACTTGTGAACATGAGCATTGCTTTTATCAAAAGTGGGTCCTTTTTGTGAGATAACATTGCTTTATAACATTATGTAAGTTTTAGATGTACAACATTTAATTATATACCTTACACACTATAGTATGCCTATCACCAGGATATAGTTTCCTCTTTTACCAAACAATTGACCTCCTTTACACATTTTGCTCTCCCTCAATCCACTTCCCTTCTAGTAACCATCAACTTGTTGTCTATATCTGTGAGTTTGTTTTTGTTTTACCTGTTCAGTTTTTTGTTTTATGTTGCACATGGATGAAATAATAGTTTTTGTGCTCTGTTGGTTTATTTCACATAGCATAATAGCCCCAAGGTTCATCCGTGTTGTGACAAATGACAAGGTTTCATCTTTTATGGCTGAGTAATATTCCATTATATGTAGGTACCACATCCTCTTTTTTTTTTTTTTTTTTATAAAATCAGTTCATCAGATCTACTTATGGACACATAAGTAGATCCCTGAAAGAGCTAATGGGAATGGTATTATTGTTCTTAGAGCTGGTGCCTTTTGTTTCTTGATACAAAATAGAATTTATGAATAATGATCTTTGCATCCATTGGCTTTTTAAACAGAAATGAAAAGCACTCTCTAAACCATTACTTCACATTTTATACACTTTCATATATATATATTTTCTCATGTGGATTGTCACAAAAATCTTGAGGTGCAAAACTTACATTTTAGAGGCATCAAAGTGAGGATCAAAAGGTTAAATGATGTGTTTAAATTACAGGGCTCATAAATGACTAAGTTCTTTGGAAACTGAGTGTCATCATATTTCAAGCTTTTGTCACTGCAGCCCAGCATTTGCAAACACCTCTAATTTAATGAATAATAAATGTTCTGAATCTTTCTTCTCATTGCTCCCAGTCTGAATGTCCTCATTGCATAAATAATGGGAAAGATCTGGAAAGGTGCCATAGAAAGCATCAGGCATTTTAAATGGGCCCTTGGAGGAGTGCTGAAGGGACTTGGGGTCACTCGCTTTGGAAAAGAGAAAGCTGAAGGTTGGCTTCCTTACTCACCTTATGCTGAAAGGAGTCATTGTGAGGTAAAGATGGACACATCGCTCTCCATCCCCAGAAACTTCAGATGTCAGGAAATAGGGCTTAAGGAGGCAGAAGCTCTTTCTGAGTTGCCAAGGCAATTAAACAAATATGCCACAAAAGACATGGGAACTGGTGGAATAGATTTGCAGATTAGAGCGAGTGCGACTGCCTGGCTGGTTCCTTACCTGCCCTCCATACCATGTGGGACCTGTAATTCTTTCGCATCTGAGTCTACTTGTTAACAAATTGGAATGGGATGACTTGAATCATATGAGAAGCCTGGCATAGCTTGGTCAGCCCTTATGTTAGTATTCTAAAAAGCTCACTGTCATTTTGTCTGTTCTTTCATGCAAGAAATGTTTATTGAGTGGCTACTACTTTCTAGGTATTATTCGAGGTGCTAAGGATCTATATAGTGGTGAGCAGATAAGGTCCCTGGATTTATGGCTCTTATATGTTAGTGAGTAGAGGCAGGCAATCAACAAATAACGAAGTAAATAACAAATTCAGATAGTGATAAGTGCAAGGGAAACAATAAAACACTATAATGTGACAGAGAGAGACTCAGTGGTTTGGGAAAGTCTCTTTGAATAGGTGCCATTTGATCTGAGACCTCGGAAATGAGACCTCAGCCCTGCAAAGATTTAGAGAATGAGCATTTGAGGCAGAGGGGCATCAGTGTAAGGTAACATCGGGCTGAGCCTGAAAGATAGAGTTATAGCAGAGGGAACACAAAAGGGGGGAGGAAAACCAAGAGTTAAATTTGGTGACTAATGAAGCGCTTTCGGGGAATGGTAACTGTTGCCCTTGGTCTGGAGATGGAGTTGGTGTACAGCCATATTCTCACACTTGAGTGTGCTTCCGAGTCACCAGGCGGCCTTGTTACAACCTAGATTGCCGGGTCTCACCCAGAGTTAATGATTCAGTTTGTCTTCCGTGAGGTCTGAGCATTTGCATTTCTAGTGAGTTCCAGGTGATGCCAATGCTGCTTCTCTGGGGATTATGCTTTGAGAATCACTGGAAAGATTCATTACCATTTTGTATCCAATTAACTTCCTAATATTAATAAAAAAAAACACCTAACATTTGCTAAGCCATTACTTTATTCCGTTATTGCATAGACTCTCTTATGGAATCCATAGAACAGCTCCATGGATTACTCCATCCCTTTCAGCAGAGAGAGATCAAGTATCATACTAAAACTCATAAAATTTCTCACAAAGGAAGACAGTGATAGAACGGGGGTGAGTGGGTGGATGGGGTGGTGGTGAATCATGACCATGGGGTTTCAGACCTCCTCACCTCCAACTCTAATTCAACTACAAGCCAGAGACATGGAGAGGCAGCAGGTGGCCGGGTAATTGAGTCAATGTAGAATGAAGGAATCATATGAGGAAAGGGCAGCATGTGTGTTTTGGATCCGGTTGGTTCCCTACTCAGCATGCCTTCCCCATTGCTCTTTTGGGTACCATTTCACCTTTCCAGTTCTCAGTGAAATGTAGCTACTCTGAGTTTGTCTGTTAGCACACAGCATTTTCCTAGTATCTTATCGGTTCTGGATAAACTCTGTGTGATCTGAATTGGTCACATCAGACTAATGGAAGGAAGCCTGTATTCCATGGGTGGGAGAGCGACTTTCTCTTCTTAGGCATGAGCATGGTGATGTGTTTCCCTGCTGTGTTGGCAGCCAGTTTTCAACCACGTAAACAGGCACTCTGTGCAGAAAGCTGATAAACTGAGGTAGCAGAGTGGGAAGATGGGAGGAGCTCCTGATGACATAATTGAACCAAGAATCTCTGCAGCCTGTTGGACTTCTGGACATTGTTAGTGAGATCACCAGTTTTCATGTCACTTGAGCCAGCTTGAGTCAGGGTCCCAGACAGCTGAGAGCTTCTTACCTGATAGAACAAGCACTACAATATGAAGGAGACTGTTATAAATTTAACATAACAATTAGGAGATATTCTAAGTGTGTCAGGGTTTGGGGGACTTAATCTGAGTGCTGTCTGGAAAGAGGAGGTATAGGGAGAGAGAAGGGGAGGAGTGAGATGGTGGAGACTTCTCTGTATTGGCCGTGAATGCTATCTCCAGAATGGACAGCTTTAAAACAACAGTGGCCTTAACGTGTCTCTCTATTATTTCCCTCTTCTCACTCTTTTATCTTAGTATCTTCTCAAAATGAGGGTGGAAGTCATACTTCAGGATTCTGGGTGATATGGTTGAAAGTATTTTGATGAAAAAGCAGTTTGATGAAAAAGAATTGGACAGCACAGTGATGTGGCTAAGGAAGACTCATTTTTGTTTAAGTTGATCATTGCTTGACATTCACATTTCTAGTGATGTGAATTATGGATGCAAAAGTGAGGTAGAAGGGGAAATGTTAAAAGACAAAAAGATTAAATCTGTGGAATGATTTCCTTGTGTGAATATGTGTGCATATTATTTTTTCCTAAAATGAGGTGGAATTTTCTGAAAGATTTTACATCAGAGATTTCCTAGTACTTTAGGTTAACTTCATATTAATATACATGGCATTATGGAATATATAATATATATAATATTATAACTGATGTGCTCTTTATATTCTTTTTAAGTGAAAGACTTGAAATATTTCAATAAATTAATTGATATGAGTTGAACTCCTATTATGTGCACACACATGGAAAAAGGTGAGTTCCTCTTCTGAGGGCTTTGTGGTCTGGGAGGGTGGGGATGGGGTGGCAGAATGGCGGGTGAGGACAAAGTTGAGGGAGGCCAACACATATCAGAGGGAGGGAGGGAGGTACCTAGATAAGGACTGTTTCTCAGAACTTCTGTGAATGAGACAGAATTTCCTAACTTTTAGGAAACAAAGAAGACCGTGTATGGATTTATATCCTAGTGAGAAATCATACCCATAATGACGTGGGGATCTGCGGGCACATGAGCTGTCCCAGCACGAGAAATGGCTTCAGTTAAAAACACTCAAGCACTGAGACATAGGACAGGCATTTTCTGAAATGTCACTCTATAGAAATAGCTGGAACATCATGAAATTATCGGGCTGTCTTATGTGTGATTTTAGTGATTAGGCCTGAGTAAAAGTCACGTTCCTGGGGTTGGTATGTCAGGCCAACTCCCTAATTCCCATCAAGTTGGGTCCTGTGGAGGTGAAGTTTGCTTTTGAGTTTGGGTTGAGTCACTGTCGTGATGACTCTCCATCAAGAACTGTGGCATTTTTGGGGCCACAGAGTCAGAAGAAAATGTGAACTGGTATCTGTGAGTTTTTTTTTTTAAACAAGAAACAGTGTCTGAGGTGGGTAAACAGAGGGGGGAGGATTTTGACAAGAGACAGCACTGGGCGGAATGGCAGAACAACACTGAACTGTGTTCTGAGAATGGAGTAGGGGTTAGAGGAGGGCTAATGGGTAGGTTTTGTTAGAGAAAAATCTTTAAAAGGCCACAAAAGTTAAAAGGCAGCCTTACAAAAAGAATCAGCGTTGTGATTAAGGTATAAATCTACTAATTATGTAACAGAAGGTTGACTCTGTCCAGAGTTATGTGTTAGAGGTAGCACTGTGAATCATGGGGAATTTGGTTGTCACAAACAAAAAAACCAGAGTGGGTTCCAGGAGCAGATTCCTTTAGGGTAGTCAGAGACCCTCCTAAAAATGGCTTAAACACCACCCTGGACAGTGTGGCTCAGTTGGTTGAGTGTTGTCCAATGTACCAAAAGGTTGCCTATTCAATTCCATGTCAGGGTACATGCCAGATTGTGGGCTCAGTCCTCAGTAGGAGGCATGCAGGAGGCAGCTGATAGATGTTTCTACTCTCCCTTCCTCCCTCTCTCCAATAAATAAAAATATACTTAAAAAATAGCATAAACACCAAGGGTTGACTTTCTTACATAAATGAAGTCTAGGAGTCTGGGAGTAGGCTATCCAGCATTGATATGGCAGCCCCACAGAGTTATTAGGGGTTTGGGGCTTGGCCTCCTCCTGACTCCCAGCATTTCCATCCCTAGGGTGTGACCTTGGTACGCATAGTTGAAGATGGCTGGAGCACTACCTGATAAATTTCAGTCAGTGGGAAGGAGGACAAAATCCTTTTCCTTTTAAGGAAATTTTCTAGAAGTACCTTATAGTTCTTAAATATCATTTGTCAGCCTAAATCACAAGGCTATACCTACCTTTAAGGGAGGCAAGGAAATATATTCCTTTGATTGAGTATGTGGTTGTTATAAGTAAGTTCAGGAATTCAGTGTTTTGTTACTAAGGGGACAGGAGAAGAAGTGACCTTGGGAAGTGACTGGCTCTTTTCCAAGGATGTCCACAACTGATTTTGAAAATGGACAGAAGCAGCTACACAGAACATAGATCACAAGTGATAGAAGTAGTTACCATTCATCTCATCTTATTCATTCATTTACCATTTGGCAAGCACCTGTGTGAGCCAGTTCTGGGATAAAAGTATGACTCTAGACTCTACAGTGATTCCTGGAGAACTCTTGCTGCTTGAAAGACAAAAAACTTTGCCTTTAACTAGAACAATCTTTTGGGGGACTTGGGAAAGAAGCTACCTACAGGCTTACATTCTGCATTGGAGTAGACTCTTTGTGCCTGTTATGTTTGCAGAAGAGTTTTAAGTAGTCTTTTTAAAATGATCGAGGTTTTTTTTTTGTCAATGCTAATGAACAGAATTATTTATAAGGCCATAACTTGTACATGAAGAATGATATACTCCTCAGAAGACTTTCAGGGAAACTGAATGTTAGAGAATTTCCTGCTATGATGAGCCAGTTTTATACCACCCCCATCCTTAACCTTACCCCACTACTCAGAACACTTATCCATCCCATTTTAGTTCTATCTTTTGAGAACCACCTAAAACAACTCTTTGCTCTCTCCTCTCCTCCACTCACCATCTTTCTGTTCTTTTCTGAGGCTTTATTTTTCCAGACAAAAAAAACCCTTTCTTCAGCTGTTCCTGGAATAACATGATTTGGGGAAAGGAATATGGAGGAAAATAACATGTTTTAGGGGCTTATCATGTGACAGATACAGTGCCAGGGATTTTATGTATCTTACTGGGGGCCCAGTGCACGAAATTCATGCGGGGTGGGGGGCTATGTGTCCCTCAGCCTGGATTGCACCCTCACCAATCTGGACCCCTCAAGGGATGTCTGACTGCCTGTTTAGGCCCAATCCTACCTGGAGTCGGACATCCCTTGAGTCCAACTGCCCATTTAGGCCTGATCCAGGTAGGATTGGGTCTAAACGGGCAGTCAGACATCTCTCTTACAATTCAGAACTGCTGGCTCCCAACTGCTTGCCCCTAACCGCTTCTGCCTGCCAGCTCAATCACTGCCTAACTGCTCCCCTGCCAGCCTGGTTGCCCCTAACTGCCCTCCTCTGCAGGCCTGATCATTCCTAACTGCCCTCCCCTACAGGCTTGATTGCCTCCAACTGCCCTCTCTTGTAGGCCTGGTTCTGCCCAACTGCTCTCCCCTGTTGGCCATCTTGTGGCAACCATCTTGTGTTCAAATGGGGGCAGCCATATTGTATGTTGGAGTGATAGTCAATTTGCATTTTACTCTTCTATTAGATAGGATAGAGGCCTGGTGCACTGGTGGGGGCCTGCTGGTTTGCCCTGAAGGATGTCCCAGATCAGGGTGGGGGTTCCCTTGGGGTGTGGGGCGGCCTGAGGGTGGCCTGGGCGAGGGGCCTGTGGTGGTTTGCAGGCCAGCCACACTCCCTTGTGACCCAAGTGGAGGCCCTGGTATCTAGAGTTGATTTACCTTCTATAATTGAAACTTTGTAGACTTAAGCAGAGACAAGCCTCCTGCTCACACCTGGCTGCTGCCATTTTTGTTGGAATTTACTTATCTTCTATAATTGCAACTTTGTAGCTGTGAGCAGAGGCCAAGGCAGGCCAGGACTGTAGACCCTTGGCTTCCTCCATTGCTGGAGAAACCCTAGCCTCCTGCTTGCTGCAGCGCCATGGCCACAGCCATCTGGGTTGGGTTAATTTGCATACTTGCTCCTGATTGGCTGGTGGGCGTGGCTTGTGGGTGTAGCAGAGGTATGGTCAATTTCCATATTACTCTTTTATTAGATAGGATTTTATTTCAAGCTTCAAAGCAACACTGTGAGGAGACTGATCTTTATTATTTTGTAAGTGGCAGCCCAGGGCCAGAGAGCTTACCTTAACCAGCCACCTCTCTAGTTTTCACACTCAGGCAGTGTGCAGGCACCATTTGATCCTGATCCAGGCTATGCTTCTATACCATAACTTGCTGCTCCATCTTCCTATTCACATCTTTCTGAGGATGCTTGGTTTCCTCAGTTGCCAAAGAGGACTCATTTCCTACCTGCTTCAGGAAAAGACTTCAATTAAGTTTGAAGCACATGGAAATGAACATTTCTCTGCCCCAGATTTGGGATAAGTACAGAGAATGTGTGCTGGTTGTGCCAATTATCTATACATAAGGGCAGGAGGACATGTAATCAGAACACACCACTTCCCAAACAGCAGAGGGTGCCCTCCCCTCTGTAGGAATGCCAAAGGTTGACTTTATTATATAAATGAAGTCTGGGACACTGGGAGTAGGCTATCCAGTATTGACATGGCAACACCACAGAGTCATCAGGGGTTTGGGGCTTGGCCTCCTCCTGACTTCTAGCATTTCCATCCCTCGGGTGTGACCTTGGTACTCATAGTGGAGATTTCTTGAAGAATAGCTCAGTTAGGTACTGTTATCAATATAGTATGTAACTTTCTGGAGACTTGGAGACTGGGGAAGCCTCCATTGTGGATGATGAAGCTGAGCCTCCAGCACCACACAGTTGCCTCCATCAGCTACATTGTTGTGCCCTTTATCAGCATTAAAGGAACTTGTACCCCTTGCCTGTGTCTATGTCATTTTTCTCTCAGATATTATTGCACTTGTAAAATGCTCTCTGTCCCCACCAAGTAGATTGTAAAACTTAATAGCAGTAAAGAGGGAATCATGTAAGAAATTGCTTCACTAAAATAATGAAGCTCTCTTGGAAATGTTTTCATGTTATTTAATCTTCAAGGATCACTGTATCAGAGGCAGAAGCATCTAATTTTTCTCCCTCATTTTAAAGGGAAGGAAACTGAACCATAGAGCAGGGCTATATAGCTAGCTGGTCATTTGGGGGCAGTTTGCTTCAGAGCCCTGAATCTGAACATGTTACTATAGGCACAGTTTAGGTTTTAGAGACAGTTCAGTGGTCAGTGAAGCCAAGTACATAAAAGTGTTCACCATCCATGTGACTTGGCTGATTAGATTGGTTAACCCTCTAGTTTCCCATCTTAAAATGGGAATGATAAAACTACCTGTCCTAGTCCTGACTGGTGTGGCTCAGTTTATTGAGCATCTTCCCATACACCAAAAGGTCACCGGTTTGATTCCTGGTCAGGGCACATGTACGGATTGCAGGCTTGATTCCTAGTGTGGGATTGTGCAGGAGGCAGCCATCTCTCACACAGATGTTTCTCTCTCTCTCCTTCACCATCCCTCTCTCTCTCTCTCAAATCAATAAAAACACATTTTAACAAAAGTACCTGCCCTAAACAGATAGTGTAAGATAGCAGGAATTACTATTATGAACCAGTTAGGATGATAACTGGTACACATTAAGTGGAATATCAATGGTTATTTAAAAATGAAAATGAACTTTTGTTAGAAGAGATTGACTCACGGATCTGTGAGACTGGAATTTCCTTTTTCTATCCTTTTTGGTTACTGATAATATTTTATAGGACCTATGTATTTTTATAGCTTATTGAATAATTTTACATGCATTATATTCTTTGTCAAACAGAATTGGATCCTCTTACTTCCTTCTTAAGATGAAGATGCTGAGGATCAGAGAGGCAAAGTGATATAATTTCACACATCAAGCAAGTGGCAGAACCTAATGCACTTTCCCACTAGTATTAGTACTGTAGGTATTATTCCCATTTTACAGGTGGCAAAATAGAGGCCCACAGGGGTTAAATAATTTGCCTTGGGTACCATAATTAATGGAGTGATAAGAATTCAAACCAGATCTGCTTGAGACGAGAACCCTGTCTATCCTCTTTACTTCAACACAGCGACCATCTTCCAAGAAAGAAGATGGATCGTTGGATCCTTGGCAGTGAGGGCTTTGGTAACAAAGATTGTGCCTTACTTTTATATTTCCCAGTCAAAGTGCCTGGCATCAAGCCCAGTGTCTGGCATGATAATTGTGAGCTGAAATGAATGGCACTTGGCCTGTTTTTGGCCATCTCCTTTCCTTGTAGCCAGGTAAGGAGGTGCGTATTTAGAAGCCTGGACCTTGGCTCAGCTGCAGCATGGTGCCAGGTCTCTCTTAAATGTAGTTCCTAAAGTTGTTTAGTTTCTTCTCCATCACTGGATATCATCAGATATCACTTCCTCTGCAATCCTTTTGGCCCTTCATTGGGAAACTGCCCAGTGTTATGATTTTGCTTGTCCATAGCAGAACAAGGGCTCAATAATGCAATGATAATTGAATTGTTAATGAAAACAGGCTTTGATGAAATGGAAATCTCAGTTCCTTGCCAGCTGGGAACATTCAGAATGAGGGATATGGGGAACATGATGGATGCATTCAGCTGTGTTAGCAACAATTAAAAAGAGGAGAGGTGGGATAGACAGTGTTTGGAGGGGAACGAGACTGTAAACTTAAACAATCCTTTGGCACTTGGTAGACAAAGGGCCTGGAAGGCAACGACTTAGGTGGATTGTGCCCAAAGGGAGGGTTGAGCTCCCTCACTTTTATATGAATCCTCAGTCCTGCAGATGAGGATGCTGACATCAACACAATAGTGGGCAATATGAAGTCATAAAACAATTTGGTAGCAAGACCAAGGTCTAGGCTCTTCATTCTCTGTCTAGGGCTTTTTTTATGCAAGATTCATAATTGGTAAGCTGTGGAGAGAATGCCCTGAGGATGACCCCATGCTTCTGGCTGTAATGTTGGGGGAAGGAGGGAAAGAAATAAGCCAGGTGTTGTGTTTGATGAGTTTACTCATGTGACTAATAAGGTTGGTTGCTGTTGTACTATTGGTGACCCAATGATGATGTTTCATTGGAGTGTGTGGGCAGCCATATTATAAAGGACTGAGGGCAGAAGGGAATTGAGTGGTAGAGACAACTATACAGATTACACTTTTAATGTGATCTGTGAAGGGAAAAACTGAGAAGTAAGATGGGAGTGGGAAGGGCAAAATAAGTTTGTTTTTTTAAGGATTTCCAAGACTTGAGCTTGTTTGCAGGCTGAGGGGAAGAAGCCAGACAGGTAGTAGATGGGATGGCCAATGGAACACCATCTTGGAAGATGATGGAGGGGAAGAAATCAGGCCCACAGAGCGATGGGCTATCTCTGGAGATGAAGAAGGACATGGAAGAGCAGGAAATTATAAGGCATGAGTGGTGTTATATTTTAATTTGGAGGAGGAAGGCGATATGGTACCAGTATTGAAAGTCATATTCTCTGTAAAGTAGAAAATATTCACGGATAAATTGGGTTGGACTTTAATAAGTTTGTATCACTCAGGGGAGTCAAGATTAGCTAACACTTTCACTTAAGAACAGAAAGATAAAGGAATAATGTATGAGTTAGACAAATTACCATTTGTCTTTTGGAAATGAAGCATGAACAGAAGGTATAGTGCCTGGCTTTGCTAATTGTTTTGTCTCATTTGGGAACAGAAGCAGGCAGTTGATCTTTCGCCAGGATGCTCATAGATGTGTACACCTAACTGATGTTTTCGCATGCTTGTTAAACCTTCCAGAAAACGGAAACTGCCTCTTGCCAGACCATTACCATTCCCTGAACAACCCTGAGCTTCTAATCAGTCTAGACCACTGCAGTGAATTCTGGCTCTCTTCCCATTCTCTGCTGAAATGCAGTCACTCTGAGATGGAGCGTGAAATTGATTATGACAGAGCCAAGAAATTGTCACCTGGAAAAGATGAGGCTGGTGAAACTGGTGTGTGTGTAGGATGAATTCTCTGTCTCCCTGGGGATGGAGAAGAGTGTGGACCAAAGGTGACCTTTTCTAAGCCCTCTGCCCCACTGTCACATGATTCCAACCACATGTCACAATGTGCCCAGTCAGATTTAAAGTCTCACAGTGAGGCTCACAAAGCCTGCATGTTGCATTAGAGTTTCAGTTTGGAGACAGATGGCCTGGATTGAAGTCCTGGATCCATCACATATATCACATATGACATCACATGTGATCTCTTTGAGTGTTAGCATGCTTCCCAGTAAAAGGAGATGATAATGTCTCCTCTGGTATCTACAATGGTTTGTTGAGAAGAATCCATAGGATTTTATATTCCTTTAGGGAATATAAAATGTGATAAGATAAGTGCTTTAATTAAGAAGTAGGGGAAGGAACTATTATGTATAGAATACCATTGGTGTGCCAGGCTCTTTGTGTGCTCACTAAGTATTTTTTTTATGGTCATGTTTTATCCTGTGGAAAACTCGGAGGTTAGTTTTATTTATCCCCACTTTACAGATGAATAAAGAGTGAGGAGACCCCTTATCCCTTTTTGCTTGGCATAACCCTCCCTGGGTCACATCTATTGTCCCAGTGTAATCATTAATAAACTGCTCTTTCATTCTCAGAAATTTGGAATACAAAGTATCTGATAACCCTATGTGAGGATGGGGGTCTGAGGCTGGGTAAAATATTTTTCTCTAAAGGTGTGGGTGGGAGGAATTTCCTTAGTATAATTTTTTGTGCTCTATTTCTGCCCTGCAAAAAGGCAGCACTTTTCTGCCTTAAAAGCAAGAGAAAGACTCCCGGTTAATCCACTGAGCCTAGCCTGGGATACTCTAGCAAGACCAGGACATCTAAGAATAAAGGTTAAGAAACAAAACTATAGTAAGAAGGAACAATTTGGTTATATGTATATTGGATTCATCCATCCACATATTTCATTCATTTACTCATATGCTGACTCTTTGCTATTGTAGGGCTCAGAGGCAGGTACGAGAGTGGGAGGATAAGAAGATGAACACAACACAAATCCCATAATCGGGAAGCTTACAATCCTAATGGCGGATGCAGTGGACTTAGATGCAAGGCTAAAAGTGGAGAATTTAAGGAAATAGTCAGTTAAGAAATAAAACTGTAGGAAGAAGGAACAATGTATCACTGGGATTTGGAGAGAGAGACCACTTCCTGCATAAGGTGTAATTTGGGAAAGTTACTTATAGGAGGTGGTCTTAGGGCTAACTTTGCAGATCTGGTAGGCTGTGAACTCCACAAAGTCAGGGACAGGGCTGTCATGCAGCTGTATCACCAAATGCAAGGCATGAGATCTTAAAATCAGGTGCCAGGAGCAGCTTAATTTTATTAAAATGCAGACTAAAGAAAAGGGAGTTGGAGTGTGTGCGTCAGAAAGTTTGGTTGGGTTTATACCATGGATGGTATGCATTCTGGACTAGAAATGTTTAAATTGTAGTCTGCTTGTGGTGGATATGTAGATCACTCAATTAATTAGTTTATTTGTTGCTCTATTTTGAAGCAGAAGGGTGAAATGATCAAATCTGATAGTTCAGTAGAGATGGATCCAACATAAGAGAGACCAGAAGTATGGAGACTGTTAAATGTGTTGTCTAAACAAGGAAAGCTATCTACAGAAGAGAATGATAAAATTAATCCAATTCCGATATTTTGCAGGATATTACAATTTTGTTTACATACACATGGACATGAAATTTTAGATATGGCATGCTTAAGCGTATTGGCTGCTGGAGAGATGCTTAGTGGAGTGAACCAGGAAATATCATGTAGCTGTAAATGAGGATCTTTTCCAATTCAGACTCAAAGTAGGAAGGCACTTTTTGAGCCAAGAAGGAGATTAAGCTCCCAACATCATCCACAGCATAGAGGACACTGATCAGGGCAGAGAGATGGCAGCTGCTAAATGGAGCATGAATATGGAATTCTCAGGACAAAGAGACAGACATTCTGATTGACAGCAGAACAGTGGTTCTCAAAAATTTTATACCAGTAGTAAGAACATCATGAATATAGTCAAAATGGTAGCAATGCAGTTGGTTTCTCAGGAACCAAACAGCAGAAAGAAAACCTAACTGTAATTCTATAGATCTTGGTAAATCAAGAGCACAGGCAACTCGAGATCAGAGTCAACTTAAGACTATAATGCTAAAGCTCCAGAAACAATGCATTCTTTCTGAAAATTGCTAGAATTCCAACCATTTGAGTTGGTCTGTACACAGAAAGAACTCTGTCTTTGTAGAAATAGCCAGACTTGTTTGGTAACCACTGAATTAGAGTTCAGCACATTTTAGCAATGTACTAATTTTAACATATTTTAATCCCCAATTTTAGTAATCATTCATAGCTCAGTAGGTGACCAGTAAGTAGTCCTAGATATACATGAATATGAAAATTTGTGGAATAGTGTAGTATTTGCCATGTAGAAACAGTTCATTACTCATTAGGAGCCACTTTGGAGTGAAACCTGCTAAAGCATTTTTTACAGCAAGTTAGAGGCAAGTGCTGCCTCCATGGAAATAAATTGTGAAGAATCAATCACTTGATCAAGAATGTAAGCAAAGAGTATGACAAGAATCAGAGTCCTAGATATTTAGACAAACAACAACAACAGCAAACAACAAAACTCACCCAATCTGACCAAATGGTGTGAGAGCTAGAAGAAAGGTCAGGCACACAAAAGTGCATCTGGACCTGCAGGACATAGCGATGTCCCTGTAGCCAGGCTGAGTGTGGGTCTTCTCCAGGTTCTATGCAAAGGCTTGAGGGTTGAGATTAGAACCTATAATATCTCCCATAAGGGACAGAATAACCAAATATAGCTTTCTTTCAGATCATGGGCTTGGCCATGGTCACCAAATATTTTTCCATCTTCATAAAATTATAATCCTAAAAATACCAAAATAACTCTACTCTCCTAATACAGTAGTATCCTCTTATCAGATACTAGAGGCCTGGTACATGAAATTCATGCATGGGGGTGTGTGTCCCTCAGCCCAGCCTGCACCCTCTCCAATCTGGGACCCCTTGAGGTAGGATTGGGCCTAAACAGGCAGTCAGACATCCCTCTCACAATCCAGAACTGCTGGCTTCCAATTGCTTGCCTGCCTGCCTTCCTGATTGCCCCTAACCACTTCTTACCAGCCTGATCACTCCCTAACTACTCCCCTCTGTCCTGATTGATGCCTAACTGCTCCCTTGCAGGCCTGGTCAACCCTAACTGTCCTCCCCTGAAGGCCTGGTCCCCAAAACTGTTCTTCCCTGCAGGCCTGGGTCCCCCCCAATTGCCCTTTTCTGCAGGCCTGGTCGCCCCGAATTTCTCTCCTCTGCCGGCCTGGTCATCCCTAATTGCTCTCCCCTGCAGGCTTGATCACCCCCAACTGCCCTCCCTTGCAGGCCTGGTCCCTCCCAACTGCCCTCCACTGCTAGCCATCTTGAGGTGGCCATCTTGTGTCCACATGGGGGCAGTCATCTTTGACTACCTGGGGGCAGTCATCTTGTGTGTTGGAGTGATGGTCAATTTGCATATTACTCTGGATGGCTTTTAAAAAAGTTGATTAGCCCTGGCTGGTGTGGCTCCATTGGTTGAGCATCATCCCATGTACCGAAAAGTCACTGGTTCAATTCCCATCAGGGCACATGCCCAGGTTATAGTCTCTCTCTCTCTCTCTCTCTCTCTCTCTCTCTCTCTCTCTCTCTCTCTATCTCTATCTCTATCTCTATCTCTATCTCTATCTCTATCTCTCTTTCTATCTCTCTCTTATTCTCTCCCCCCTCTTTCTATCTTACTCCCCTCTCCCACTCTATCCCTCTCAATTAAATAACACATATTTTTAAAAAGAGTCATTTTTTTTTAAAAAAAGAGAGGTTGGTTAAAGTGGGGATAAAATGATACACATATACCATAAGCCATTTTAATGTAGGGAATATACATGTACATACTTCTACCAGTCTTTTGCTGTTAGGCCAAAGCTTTTCTTTGAGGATGGTTCACTGACTGTAGTCCTTCTTCTTTCATAAACCACAACCATCATGCCCAATCGAGTTTCTAATTCTGCTTTCTTTAACATGGAATCTGTAATACTAAAAGCATATTATGTTAATTAAACCGTACATCCTTCTGGATGATTTCCAGACAAAGCTGGGGCTGTGAGGGAAGCCTGGGTTCCGGATGCCAGAGAGAAGCTGGTACCATCAACTGGGGGAAGGAAGGCCTACTCTTGCACGAATTTCGTGCATGGGCCTCTAGTAAGAATATAAAAACTTTTGTGAAGCAATGTGGGTGTAGAATCCTGGACTTTCATGACCCGCTCCCACTATTGACAGTCATCTCACACATATTTATTTCCAAAGCATTTATTTAGTGATTCCTCCTTATGGAGTATTTTCCAAGTATTGAAATTATTTCTCATAGATATAAATCTTACCACATTCATATTTTATTGGATTTCAAAAATACATAAATTATGTCATTTTACTAGTAAGTACAATTGGAATAAACACATTTGGATTGAATATAGGTGATTCTGACTAAGCTAACAGCAGACTGGTGTACTGCTCTGGGGAGTAACCTGCTGTGTGTTGTGTGCTTTGGGTGTCTGTCTATATGTTTGTCAGAAAGATTGGCGAGTGTGATGAACTCAGTAAGAAGGTTAGATGGAGGGTCTCAGGGCAGGCATATAGTTCTCTGTACTTGAAATGTTCCTCTGCCTAAAACATTAAAGATATTAGTCCCTAGGATGGGAGACCTGGATGAATACCTACTACCACCTATGTGAATGGGGATTATTCTTATCTGGGTGAGTGATGTGTTATAATAAGTATGATTTTTAAATGCTAAGTGGAACATTTCTTGGGGCCTTAATAGTCCTCTTATATTCTTAACTCCTAAGTGAAGGCTCTGTAAATTGTAGGTTCTTGTCACATATTGGTTTGATGATTGAGTGACTTCCAAATATCTCCTGCTTTAATGAAAATTTCCAAGCTATTTCCATTCCTTTCAGAATTGGAGTGAAGGTCTAATTATTCCAGCAGTACAGGTAAAGTAACGGAGACTAAAATATCAAGAGACTATCCAAGAACACTAGGCAGGGTAAGTAGAGGAGGTGGAATGCCTTCTCTGTTAATTGCCACACCAGTGTCTTTCAGCAACACATCTTTCAGTAGCTTACTCTGGGTTTGAACCTGCCACTGTCAGTTACTAGCTATGTGACTTGGGCAAGTAACAAGCTGTATAGTGTTTCTGAGTTTCACTTAATCTACATGTAAACTAAGGATAGGAATACCACTTGTGCAGTAGGACCAAATGTCATCAATATAGATAAAGTAGGTAAAATGTTCAGCACACTGCCTTGGCACAGAACAGATGTTCAATAAGGGGTGATTTTTTTTGTAATTAATAAACAATGCAGTGTCTTAGTGCTGACCTAAAAGGAAGGGACTTTATGTTAACAGTGACTAGCAAGTGTTTTTGAAAGACTTCAGTGTTTCAATGGACCACAGACCATTGTCCCTCTTCATCACTTTCAAAGGTCATTCCAGAGTTGCACTGTTTTTGATTGAACTATACATCGATCTCTTGTTCTACATTTTGCAAAGAGCTGGAACCATTCTTACTTTTTGAGCCACTGGAACCTTCTTGTTGGCCCCTGACAGGTCTGCAAGTATGACAGTACCTATCAGAAAACCAGAGTTACCTGTTGCCTGGAAAGGTTACGTTGAAGTACTTTTTTGAGCTGAGTAAAGAAAGACTGCAGCTGATTGAAACTTTGCTATTTATGTTTCTCTGAGGCAGAGTGAATATAGAAACCAAGAATGTTGTGCAACGAGAAAATACAAGCATGAAGCTGAAGCAGGAAGTTAAAGACAAGGAAAACACCAGCTCTCATTCCCATCGCTGGGAAAACAAACAAGCAACAAACATCTCAACCACCATTGGAAAATTCTAGAGTGTACCTGAGATAAATATTTGCCTATGGACAAAAGCCCAACCCCCTAGAACTATACATCAGGCTCCTTTAGGATTTGGCCCTGCCACAGTCCTGTTCCATTATTAGCCCTCCCTCCTCACTTTACCTCTTTCCAAAGTATACAGTGCTTCAATCAAACCAATCCAAAACAATCTACTCCAATCCAAATTAAATAAAATAGAACCAAACCAAACTAAAATAAGCCAAACCAAACCAAACCAAACCATATCAAACCAATTCAAATGAAACCAAACCAAACCAAACCAAACCAAACCAAACCAAACCAAACCAAACCAATCCAATCCAAACCATTATCCTAAAAACCCACTGTGTGCTTTCAAGCTTCCATGAGGTTGAGGATTCTATCCCAAAGTCTCTTTTCCCCCATTTTTCATCTGGTGAACACCCTCACTCTTTAAATGAAATCTTTACTCTGTATCTTTTTCTAAATATCTTCACCCTTACCCTTAAACATTTGAATGAAAGGTTTGAATTCACATGGTTGACAATTGATAGCTTATTATATATGCACTTACAATCATACTCACCACATTCTGTTCTTTCTCCTCTCTTTCCTTTCCTTAATATTTTTCTTTTTAAAATATCTGTCTTTTATTCTAGAGCTGTGCTATATAGGAGTCATATGTGGCTATTTAACTTTAATTTAATTAAAATTAATTACAGGTAAAAGCTTCCATTCCCCAACCACATATCAAATGTTCAGTAGCCACATGTAGCCAGTGGCTACCACATTAGTGTGAGAGAATATTTCCATTATTGCACAAAGTTACACTGAATGAAGTTGTGATTGAGTATGTGCTCCCTGAGGGTAGGAACTGTGTCAAATTTTCTTCTCCAATTGCAGAAATGAGCAAAATGTGGAGTTTAGAGAAGGCTTTAGACAATAAATGAAACTTAGCCGAAACTATGGGCTCTGACTAGTCTAGTTCCTGGGCTTTTCAAGAAAAATAGCAACTTCCAGTTTTCTTCCAACATCCCCAAATGTATCAATTCTACAAATTTCCAGTGCAGAAGCAGAAAAAAAGTGATTTGGATAGAGTCTCACATTCCGACTTCCATAATGCTTCTTAAATTCATTTTCCAAGGTGATAGAATCTTGGACAAAATAAGAGTGATAGGAAGGAAAATGAAGGCAGGTTTTTACCTTAGATGGATGTCATGTGTAATCCCACATCTGTTCTAAAAGGCTCATTTGTGGGGAGAAGCTTTTGAAATCCCGAAACCTTGTTTTGACAGTTGGTCACTGAGGTGGCTGAGTTTATCTTTGCCAACATTCTCATCATTTTTGAGGAAAGTGAAATATGCCTTCATTCCCTGAAGGGAAGCAAACATTAAATGAATTCATTGTAAGCGTTTGAGACAAGAGCTTTAGAAATCTTTTGCAGAGTTAGTGAGATTAGGATCGATGTAGCACATGCTATCTTTAAGAAACAGCTTTCATGTAAGCTCACATTAGGCCACTTAAATGTGTTGGTCCTCTCTTCAAGATGATGCCAAAGTCATGGAACTTATATCACACAATTCACCAGGGTCCTAGAGCTGATTGGCTATAGAGTCTGGTTGGAACTCAGGTTTTCTAACTCCAAGGCCAAGGCTTTTTTCATTATAGTAAAAGTTTTTAAACTCACCTGAATCACCTGGGATCTCTTGTTAAAAATAGCCACACTTACTGAATCAAAATTTCAATACTGGGAGTCTGAGAGTTGTATTTTTACCAAATGCCCAAGATAGATCAATATAATTAAAATATAATGTGTCAATTTACCTTTGGGATTAAAAACTTATTTTAACATATGTGGATCTTGCTATAAAATATCTTACTATTTAATCACCTGGCTGGGATTTAAAGTTGAGTCAGGTTATTTCACACAGATATAGGATCACAGACTGAGTTGAGAGAGATGTGGAGTTTGTTTATTCTCATTTTCACTGGACACAGAAATTATTACTACCGCATTCCTGGCAGAGGGTCACATAACTGTTGATTGAATAGTTCATTACTCTAGGGAAACACTTTCATTGCTGGCTGTCCCTCTTATTGGAAAGCGCTTCCTTCTCCTGATCTAAAAATCTTTCTCCCTCTTGGTCTGGTTAAGGCTTCCATAACAAGGAAGTGATTTAGTTCTTAAGGAGCTGGCTGTCCTGCTGATGGGACCTCAGAGGTCAGATCACATGATTGAATCCCTTCATTGTTTAGACGAGGAAATTGATGTACATTCTTTGAACATTTAACAAATACTTATGGTACATGTACATAGGGACAAGAGTGGACCTGGAATCTGCTGTTCTGGAGGTTATAGCCTATGAGGGAGACAAACAAATGCTGGTTAAATCATCACAGAAGTATGTCATTGTCAGGTATCATTATATGCTGTGGGGAAATAAAGTGTGGGCAATGAAAATGTCCAATGAGAGTCTGTCTGATCTGGGGGACAGGGAAGGCATCCTCAATAAAGCAACTCCAGAGGTGGTCATAGGATGAGGAAGAGTTTGAAGAGTTGATTAAATAAGAGAAGAGCCTTTTAGGCTGAGGAACAACATCTGCAAAGGCTATGAGGAGGGAAGGTGTTTAAGAAATTGAAAGGCTGGCTCTCAGGGAACAGTGGGAAGAGGTGTGGTGTAACTGGGGTGGGGGCAGAGGTATTGTGTGCATGTTAAGAAATTGTTTTTTTACCCTAAAAATAAATGTGAGAGAGAGAGAGAGAGAGAGAGAGGGGAGATGGAAAGGGAGAGGGAGAGGAGGAGGAGAGAGAGGGAGAGGGAGAAAGAGATTCAGTCTGGTTGTAGTGCAAATCTTAGATTGGATGCCAGTCTGAGTGGGTGTGAGAACACTAGTGCCGAGTTTAGAACTTACTGCATAAGGTCAGGTCAGAGATGGATTCATCGAGGGATTTAGTGGTGGAGATGGAGAGAGGAGTGTTCATATTTGAGGCAAACTCAAGAGGTAGAAGAAATAAAACTTATGGATTGGATATCTAGGGTACTAGAGGGTTTTAGGGCAGGATAGAGGGGAAATGACTTGTTTAAGATCACATAGCTAGAAAATTCGGAGCTGAAGAAAGAAATGATCCTAAAGTCAGATGTGGTCAGGGTGCTGCAATGCCAACAGACTAGGCTTTGACAATAGGTCAGCCAGTTTTGACCACTGGCCTTGTTGCTAATAAGCTCAGTGATCTGAGTAGTTTTCTTTACCTCACTGTGATGGGGATGAGATGATAAAGATACCTCTTATATAGAGGACTGTGGGGAATTAAATGAGCATAGTATTATGCCTATCACATACAAAACACCCAAATAGTAACCTAGCTGAGGTTATTGTTTGTATTATTAAGGACTATTATATCTTCCTTGAGTCTTCTTCAGACCCATTTCCTTTACCTCGGTTTCAAATGTCATAACTTCAGAATTATTTCACATCATAGCCTTTGCACCAGACATGCTGTGAGGCTCCAATTACACAGGATTAAAAACCTTGCAGTGTTTGTAAGTGAAACCAGCATGATGCTGAGTTTTGTAATAAGTTGGATGAGATGTAGCCACTGACTCTTCCTCCAATGACCAGGAAAGACTTCCTAAGCTGATGTTTAGCTCAGCCTCAAACGATGAGTAGATATTTTCCAGACGAAGGAGAGGCTGGAGATGGTGGTAGTGGTGGCGAAAGTGATGGTTATGAGGGGCATCTTATTCAGAAGAAGCACTGAGTAGAAAAACACAGAGATGTGAGAGAGCCTCCTTCTCTGAGGACCTGCAGGAAGGTTGGCATGGTGAAGTGATGACTTATGGCTGAGTGGCAGAATGGGGCTAGGCTGTAAAAAGATTTGTAGGTCAAGATGCAGATCTTGAACCCAAATTGGAAGATAATTGGGAGACCCTGAAGCTTTTTAAGATGAGTGGAATAATCAGAATTGCATGTAAAGGGGTGTTTTTCAAGAGATTGAGTTTGTAAGTTTGTAGTTTTTTTTTTCTCTAGTGAGTCATTGCAAGTAGTCCCTTTAGAAGGGTTGATGCTGGAATTATTAGGGAAATATTGTTTAGAAGGAGGTAGCCTTCATCATAAAGGTATCTGGGGAAAGAGAATTTAATCTGATTTCCTGTATTTTTCAGTATTTAATGAAAAGGCTGCCTGCTCCCAGGGGGTTGATTGCTGGGAAATGGGATGATGGGATGATGATTGTGGATTCTTATGGTGGTGGGTTCTGGGACTAGTACTAACCAATTAATATGGACTCAAGCAGTTAATTGGGGACATACAATGTGACTATATTTGTACCAAAGCTTCTGGATAAGCACACATGGGTACAGGTATTTACCAGGCTCAAGATCCTCTGATACATTTCCCAGCAATCTAGAAAGAACAGAGGAGAGAATGTAAACATCAAACTGCTTGTAGTATCTGAAATAAGGGATGTTTATCCCACTTGATTTTCCTTCTTGAAACAGAATCTATTAGACTAATTTATAAATAAGAGTTTTCTTAAGAGGGTGTTTTATAATAAGTTCTCTTACTAGTTCTGTTCTTTTTGAGCACTGGAATCTTGACGATTATAGCTAGGTGTGTTTTATTCATAGCAAAGAGGTACTTTATGGAGAAGAAAAAATGATTTGTTGACAATGACTTAACTTCCATTCTGAAATTAAGGACAGGATATACTTTTATTCATGTTTAGTATTGATTTAGAGGTCCCATTTTGCTTGGTAAATTATCTTCATGAACTGGGCATAACCATTTATGCCACCCAACTTCCAAATGCTGGAACTAGTTCTGGTTCACCTACCTCATATCTGTTTAGGAACTTTGTGTCCTATCATTTTTACCTGGTCATGAAACACAATGTTCAAGTGTGTGAAGGAAACAAAGGGACAGATCATCTTGTTCTCAATCATTACGTCGTTTACTATGTGAGACCTGTAAACTCCAAATAATGAACTCATTTAAGAAATAAGGGAAAACATAGGAGATAGATCCTAACTCTATAAACCCATACATTAGGTACAAACCAGGGATGCTTTCTTTATGGATAGTTTAAAATTTCTATTTAAATAGCAATGATGGATAAAACATAAACAGCAATGATGATACTGACATATTCTAGATAAAGTAGTATATACCAGTGGTAGAGGGCATTGGTTAAAATTTGCAGGGAAAGGAATATTTCATTGTACAGTCAGTAAGCATGAGTTTTGTTGTTATTATTATTATTTTTTTTTGGCACACATTTTGGGAAGCACCCTCGTAAAGATGGTCAAACACCTGTCAGTGTTGGGCGCCATATTCTGTAATCCTCTGCTCATTTATAGTCCACTTCCTCAATGATCCACATTCTTGCTGCTGCTTTATGATCAGATTTGATAGTTGTATTTGGTCCATGGTTATCAGGTTTGCCATGTTCTCCCCAGGGTTCTTATAATTTCTGGGCATCCAATACAAAGTTTGAGAGGAGAAGGGACTAAAATAGGAGTGAAGAAAGGGAAAATATTCTTAATGGGAGATGGGCACTGAAACGAACAGAAGGGATATTCAAAGTGAGATGAAATGAAAAACAAAAATCTAAAAATACTGGTTGACAGTAACCTTCAGTTAACTAAAAGATCAATTAACCAGACTCTTCATCCCTCAAATATTTCCATTAACTTTGAAAAAATTCTAAACAAAGTCATTAAAAAACAAAACAGATGGATGAGATCTGGGACTTCAAAAGAGGCAAAGTTTAATACAAGATTTTAATGGGACCCACCTGACAAAACAAAGACAGGACTTGAACTTGTACTGTTGGAAATAAAGAGACGAAATAGAGGCACACAGGGCAATGTCTGTTGGGTTGCAAGAGCTTAAGTTAAGCTTTAGTACAATTTATAAAGCACCAAAGCATGCACAGGACCTAGAAGACCTGCTTGGAATTAACTTCTGATGTTGATGACTTCAAAGGCAATCAGGATACAGACCCTAAAGAGGCAGATCTCCCACAATGCTGTTGGGAGGCATACTTCATGGCCAGGAATCCAGCAAAAGAGATCATTGATATAGATCAGACAAGGAAAATGAGCGATTTCTCTGCATTGTAAAAGACAGTTTTCCAAATTACTTGCCAGGTCCTAAGCAGAACATTTAAACCCCAGATGCTGGACCTGAGGGTCAGAGGCCACAGCAGTGAGTGATGTCATTACTAAAAGGCACAGCCAAATTACCTGGATTTTTATTGCCTTTTCTCACAGTTAGTAAACCTTACTGCTTAACCAGTTATTGCACAATTGACTCCAATACATAAATGGAACCTCAATGGGTAGAAGATTCAGGCTGTGGTTTGAATCATAACTAGACTGTAGGATTGACCCAAAACACAGTACCTAAAAATACTTTCAGGTAGCTTCCATCTGGGTGTGGATTGACAGCCAAATGTGTTCAGCCGGGTAGCAGAGCTTGACAGCAAGACAAAGCTGGCCAAAGCTAGGCAGGGTGTCAAGGCCACAGACCACTAGTTAGTGTTAAGAACTAGGACTCCACTCTATAACAGTGAGTATGAACTCTTTCAGAGAAGAAGCTCAGCTGGCTAGGCTTAATAATTATGTAAGAATTGTGATAGGGAGCAGCCTCTATTATATAATTGACCTAGGTAGCTAGCCTAATTCTGGAACTTCCTGAGTGTATTGATATACTGGTCTGGTTAACACTGGCTCAGTGACCAAGTAAGCTCTTCAGTGGCTGCTGCATGCTAAGCCTGGGGAGGGGTGTGTGTGTGCGGGGGAGGGGTGGTAGTTGCCCCAGACCTAGACTTAGCACAGACAGGCTTAGACAAGCTGGGCTGCTTTGTACCCACCCGGAGCTGAGGCAGTGGGACTCAGAGGTATTGGCTGTATTTTAAACCTAGCAAGCATGGCTCTAATGTAGGGAGGTTGTACGCCAGGGTGTCGAGCTGGATATTATTCTCTCTTTGTGTGTCTCGATACATCGAACACCTTCTCCACCCTGCTCTGTGCTCCGGGAGCTGAACTCAGTGGAGTATATCAACCCAGCTACCTTGCCCTCTCTCTGCCTGCTGGCTTGGGTTCTGCTGTTGGGAAGCCAGAGCAGTCAGAGAGCAGGTGGAAAGAGAGGTTCAGTTCTCCCCTCCCCTCTTTGGCTCTTTTCCTACTGAGCCATGGTTTGGGAATGGCTGTCTTCCTCACTCAAGGCCACATTCCCTGTACCATTTCTCCTCCTTCTACCATAGCCCTCACTGGGTTCCGGTAGCCCTTTGCCTGGTTAACTGCGGCTTCCCTGCTGTTTCTGGCTCCATCCCTTTTTATCTCACCATCTTGGTTGGTTTCCCTTAAACCTACTGCTACTTTTGTAAGTGCTCTTCATGAAACTACTTTTGCATCTGCGATTCTGTCCCTGATCTGACTAATACAGGGGCATACCCAGATTTAAGTATGAGGACTTTTTAGTTTTGTTACTTATACTAACAAAAAAATGGAAACAAACCAAATTTCCATTGATGGAGGATTAGTTAAATTAGTTATGATATATTCATATCATAAGGTGTTATTTAGCCAATAAAATGTTATTAAAATATTTAATGCCATGAGATAATAGTCAATATACAATATTAAAGAGAAAATTGGTATCAAATGGTGTGTACATAATGGTGTCATATACTCTAAATACATATATTTATACCAAGTAGAAATCAACAGGGATAAAATATAGGCAATTATTAAAAGTGGTGATCTCTGGTACAGTAGAAGG
This sequence comes from Lasiurus cinereus, assembly GCA_011751065.1. Taxonomy (NCBI): domain Eukaryota; kingdom Metazoa; phylum Chordata; class Mammalia; order Chiroptera; family Vespertilionidae; genus Lasiurus; species Lasiurus cinereus. Next base: position 3,239,022 of record JAAGEH010000226.1, read on the forward strand.
TAATATTTTGTTTTGTTTTTGTTTTTTTACATTTTTGTTTGTTTATTTTTTCATTGTTTAAAATATTACAAATAGTAGTACATATGTCTCCTTCCCCCCCCCATTGACCTCTCCCTGACCTCCCCTACCCCCTAGTACATGCCCTCACCTACCCCCCACTCCAGTGTCTTGTATCCATTGGTTATGCTTATATACATGCATACAAGCCCTTCGGTTGAGGCCTCCCCTGCCTTCTTGCTATAGTTTGAAGTCTGTTCAATGATCTTTTGCCTCTGTATCTGTTTTTTTCCCTCCCGATTCTTTTTTTAAGCATACTACAATGGAAATTTATTCCTTTATGCTCAGAAGAAACATTATAAAAATAAAAATAGGAGAACTACCTGGGGGTAATGTCATATTTTAAGCGTTGTCATAGTGTACTTGGTATACATTCCTGTGAGTCATCACTGTCGGTCAAGGTTATCAGTCCTTTCTATGAAGTGACTGGATGGATGTCCCTTCTCCCATCAAATTCAATGGAGACATGTTATCTTCCTATAATATTTATCTTGTTCAGCCCTTTAAAGATAAAGTGAGTCTGAACATGTGACATGCCTAAAATCTCCCAGGGAAAATGCTTGCCCTAACTTAGTCTTTGTGCTGTAGTACAAAGGAGCACAGTTACCACATTGGATGACAAAGAGCATAAATAACAACAAGGAAGCAGGAGTCAAGGGACACACTTCCATATGAAAGCAGAGAAAAATAGAAGATCATTTTTAGTGTTTGAGTGTGTGCTTTCTATTTCTGCTCTTTTGAAATATTGGTAATCAGTTGCTTATGGGATGCACCCTCACCTGGAAATGTCCAGTAGGTGCCTGGTGTTTTAGCAGGTCTCATATCAAACAGATTAGTTTTTGTTTCCATTGTTGCTCTTTCTCTGTCTTGGTGAATGTTACTGTTATCAACCATGTTACAATGCTTTCAGGATGATACACAGTTAAAAATTCAAATCTGATTATTTCAAATTCCTGAGTTTGCTCAGACATGATCTCCCAAGGCACTGAACTAGAACTTTTAAGGCTTGACATTTATATTTGTGCTCTTCTTGGGTGGCTCAGCAGCCTTAAATATCATGAAACCATTAATAATGAGAAGATGGCACCCCAAAACTAGTGGGTTAAGGATATCATTGTGGTTCTCTGTCATGTCATTAAATCGCATGTGATTCACACCTTCATTAATTACATTGTTATCAATTCCATCAGTTCTTTCTTCTTAACAGGTACTGACTTTGGTCTAAGAAGAAAGAGTCTGAAGTGGTTAAATTATAAAAGAGATTGAAAAAAAAACATTTTCCCTCAATATTCTGCACATAAATAATCCCATGCATAATTATGGACTTGTGTTTTCATGAAATGGGAGGTAGGACAAATGGGAAGCATCTGTGGTTGTATGATAGTGGTGTTCATATAAGTGATACCTTTTTATCTTTGGATCTTCTCACTGTGGACATCTTGCCTCCAGGAAGATTGCTGGGCTGCCTTGAGCGCTCTACTAGGATGTCCTCGGGCCCCTTTAAGCATCCTCCAGGTCCTGCATTGGAATTCACACTTTGCTGCTTTCCAAGTGAGGCTCATCTATAACATTTTAATGAGTGGGGCAATTACTCATGTGCATGAGAAAATCTCTTATAATGCTCACTTGAGTCCTTTCCAAGTTTGAGGTAAGAGATAATTGTGCCTCTGGTTGGGAACTCCATACTCTGTTTATGGTATTTGGGCTTTGTTTGTCTTTCAGTAACCGTGATTTCCCTCCCTCCCTCCCTCCCAACTTTTATGGAAATGATCTTCCTGCTGCCTGAAGTGTGTCATTCTACGTCTTGCCAAGAAGAAAACCTCTCCATAGAGAAAATGACCCATCTCTTCCCCTCTGCAGCCATCTGACTTAATTATGCACTGTGCTCGGCCCCTGGAGAGCCCAGCGAGGAACATGAGGAAGTCCTGGCTGGATCGCCAAGCCCTAGGGTCTTTGTCAATTATCATCTGGCACCCACGAGTCTGGCCAAATTTACAGGCATGTCTGTCTCTCAAAACATGTCAGGCCTGAAGAGTGAATCACTTTTTTTATTTTTATTTTTTGGAGCCACTATAAGTAGAACAATCTTTTCCATTAAAACCCACTTACTCTCTTCTCAACACCCCGGAGCCTCTTGAACACACCTCTACTCCACGTGCGATGCCTGGGAGACTGCAGTTGAACAACATGAGTCGTTTCCCAGGACTCCTGGCACGCACAGAGGCGTTGCAGGCTGCAGGGAGGGACATGGGCTGTGCAGGCAGATGGTGGTGGGTTGGAGAAGCCCATTCCCCCCGCGGCTGGTTGTGAGCCGTTAAGAGACCCACTTACCTCTCTGAGTCTCCATTTTCTCACCAGTACAATGGAGATAACAGGACCTACTCCCTGTAGATGTTGTAAAGCAAAATGAAGATAATGCATGCCAAGGTAATTTGAAAAGTAAAACACAATAAACATTTAATGAATTTAATGAAGACTAAGAAAAGCAGCATTCATTAATCGTCTTCCTTTATCCCTCCCCACTCAGCTCTCTAAGGGAAAAAGAAAATAGCTTTGTTCTCATCTCTTTTTATTAAGGTTTCATCTGGAAGATTGCAAGAATCCCTTCCAAGGCATGTTTTCCTGACGAGTTTTGAGACCTGGATTTGCAGTGCTGACAAAAAATGTCATAAGTTTTGAGATGCCTCTTTTGACTCTGACCTCCAACATTTCAAGTGAATGAATGATTTCCCCACCTGACTTTGAATGTTTTCATCTTTTTTTTGAGGGGGCCATAGCACCAGTCTGTTCCCCTACCTATCATACTCTCGGCATCATGTGCCAGTCTCCTCCACTAGCTCCAAGGTGAGATAAGGCCAATATCCCTGGTCCCAGCCTAGAGGCTGGTGCAAAGGAGGAGGTCAGCGTGTGACTGTGGGAAGAGGAAAGAAGGAAGGAAGGCAAGACAGGAGAAGGAGGAAAGGAAGGAACAAATCCAGACTCTGTATTCTTATAAGTATAATCAAGGGACACTCGGGACGTCCTATGAAAGCAACCATACTGGGAAAACCTATTATTACACCCTGGCTTCAAGTGTTGTTTTTATATTTGGGAGGAAATGCATTATTTGTGTTTTGGACTAGCCCCATCAATCTGCTCTCTCGGTCCTTGTTCCAGACTTCCCCTGGAGTTGTGTGGGCAGAAGGAGGAGGTCCCTGGTCTGAATCGGTAACTCAAGGCTAATGAATGTTTTCCTGCTCGGAGCCTGTGACTTGCAGTTGCTGATGAGGTGAGGAAAATTCTCCAAGTCAGAATTCTTGGGCTTCTGCCTTACCCTCAGCTCTGCGTGTAGCTGCCTGTGTTATAGGAAGACTGGGAATTTGAAGATGATGGCCAGATACTGCTCTAAATAGGTTCATATATTTTTTTAAATGTTATGTTGGTTTGATGTCAGGTATCTACTTTGGTACATTTCCCCACTGAAGTGAAATAGTTGAGTATTTTGCCTTGCTTTTCATATCAGAGGCCACTTCTCCCTGCCTTAAATAACCTTAGCCAAAATGTGCAACCAAACCAGTGCCACATGGCAGTGATGGGAAAAGGGCTTTGGGCTTAGTCTCAGGGGAGTTGGGTTCGAATTCCAGTCTGTCACTTACTGGCCATGTGACTCTAAGCAACCCTCTAAACTTATCTGAGACTCAGTTCCTTTCTCTTCAAAGTTGGGTCAGTAGTAGCTATTATTCTAGCTTGTGAAATTTAAACTATTTAATGTATGTAAAGCACAATGCTTGGCCCACAGTGGGTCCTCAGTATGTGTTGTGGAGGAGTAGGGTAGAAGGGTGATGACCTCTTTGCCATCTTTTAAGGCCTACAAGTGGCCTTGAAGCGGGAATGGGCTGCAGGTCTCTAATCCTGTAGGAGAGACTGACAGGCTCCAGGTGGCTATGGAGCAGGAGCAACCTCAGGTGGACTCCAGGTTAGCTGGCTAATGGCTGGAGTCATCTGTCTTGTCCTTTACCATACACCAGTGGGGGTGTGTTTTTCTTTCTCCCTATGACAGAAACAAATAAGCAATCAGAAGAACAAGCTTACAATTCCTTTTCTCTGATCAGTTACCCAATCATGTGTTTTCAGATTCCTTCCTAACCCTGATCCACATGTAGATATTTGTTTTATACACTGGTGAAGCCAGAATGCAAAAACTTGTTAAAATTCTTCTTTTTAAGTTAACTCATCTGCTGAACTGGCTGATAGCCTGAAGTCTGGGCAGAGCAGGTAAAGGGCCAGACCCTCTGCATTGCTCCCAGAGTGAGAACAAAGAACCAATGGGTAGCTCGCTACATCATGTTTCTCACTTGGGGCAGTTGTAACAGCACCTTGGGATGTTTGCAGTCCTCTCAACTGTGGACGGTGGGTGGACCACTGGCATCTAGTGTGCGGGGACTGGGGATGCTGCTGAACATCCTTGCATCCACAGGGCAGATCCCCACAACAATTCTTATTCATTCAAAATGCCAGTATGGCTGAGGTTGAAGAAGCCTGCTCTAGAGAAAAAACTGGAGGCAATGAAGTCAAAGAACCCTTGAAAGTGTATATAAAATTTGTGTGTACAGGGATTTCAGGGAGTCTGAGCTTCTGTGAAATTCTCAAAGAGCCTGCCTAGTGTGAGCAAATGGCTTCCAGGCCTGTGAAATTTGGCTGCCACAAAATGGCTGGCCCATGTATGCACCCAAGAGAGGAGGTGGTGGTCAGTGTGGGGCATAGGAAAACCAAGTCAGGGAGGCACACTTGGGCTCTCTTCTGGGAATCTGTGCTCTGACAAGCAAACAGCTCTTTACAGTCTTCCTGCCAGGTCTGCCTCTCAGATAGAGACCGACATCTGTATCTGTCAGGGCTTGGCGTTATTAAATATTCAGATCACGTTTACTGTGCTGGCTGTGGGTCTGTGCTCAATAGGGATTTTCATTTTTTAAAATCTAAGTGTGATTATGATGTTATTGTAAATGCATCACTAGGCACCTATGGGACAGGAGCTGGGTATTATCTATTCGTATTTACATTGCTTGGAAGTAACTGCCATGGTGTTAATAGTCGATATCTGTGTGCTATAGTGAGCAAAAGAATTGAACAGATTTTGTCAACACAAACATGTTACTCCACATTACAGGGATGTTCTTATAAATGAGCATATCAGTTTTCAGCCTAATGCTTCAAGGTTCTATAAGCTTGGTTACTGTGAGTTATCCTCTGCAAATCTGACTGCTTTGGGGACAGTGACAAGATTGAATTTCAGAGTCTGAAAGTCTGAGAGGCAGATGCAATTATGCTCTGTGTCCATTGGGACAGTGTTGCCTTGTGGGATATCTTGGGAGAGGGAGGGCCGCATGGCCTTTTCCTAGTAACAACCTGACAACTCCGCATACTTTCGTTAGCACTAGCATTGGCTACCCCAGGAAGATTCAGTGAGGCTGATATGCCAGGCCTTGGCTTAGCTGCTTGCTCTCAGATCTAGTCCTGTCCCTCCCCTACTCTGCTCAGCATCACGGGAGGCTGACCCTGAAGTCTGTGTTTCCCAGGCTCTCCTGCCAGCTGCCTTGTGCTGGGGTTGGCCAGTGGGAAGTGCTGGCAGTAAATTGGAAGGTGGACAGAAGGGAGAAACCTGGGGATTTCTCCTCATCTTAGCTTTGGCGACATCAGCAGCACTGGGAATGTTTTCCCCATGGTTTGTGGAGGACCCAGGTTTTGTGAAGACTAAAGCTTATGTAATTTGGGGGTCCCTTTAAAGGAAAGAGAATACAAAATTAGATCTAAGGCATTAGAAGAGGCCCGGGAAGGCAAGGAGCCCCAACGTTTAAATCTCATTAGCTTTATGGTATATCTCCCTGTCAACAAGGTTCTAGCCTTTACCATGCTGCTGGTCCCTCCTTTGTCCTTCCAGCCTGGAAGTGGTAGCAGTTTTCTGCTCCCTGGGTTACTTCTCCATCATCTGCTTAAATATCAGAGCTTCTCCATCACCTGGATTATTAAACAATTGATTATTGAATTCCATATGTATTAAGTAGAGTGATTTCTTGTTGGATCCTAACTTATAAAACAAGCTAAATCAAAGTAAAAAAAAATTGAAATTATTTTTGTTATCCACAATACATGATGAAAAGACTTTCTGCCTAATGTGAATAAACAACCAGTTAGAAGCAGCTCAGTGCCATAGAACTTAGGATAGGGCATTCGTCATTACTCAACATTTTGGAATGCTTTGGTAGACTTACATAAGTGCTCTGAAGGAGCTCTTCACCCTCAGATAATCACAGAAGGGCATTTTGATTTCAGAGAGCAGGGCTGGATAAGCTGTGTATTGAGTGCCTTCTGTGTGACACATGGCCACTGAGGAACAGTTGCAGTCACTAAGGAACTTATGATCCAGTAGGAGATTCAGACTCCAGGGCATGTTCCCTTCCACTGTAGAGTGTTGGATGCCATGCTAAAAAGATGGTGTGGGGGCAGACAAGGCTTTTGATCTGAAGGTATTAGTCTCAGTGCTGTAGAAATACAGTAATGAGGAGGAGTCTTTGTCAAGGGCAGAGAAGCAATCAGGAAGACTCGTTATGAAGTAATGGCAAAAGCTCAGGCGAGAGTTTGGTCAGGAGCTGGGGCAGGGAGGGTGGAGGGAGGGAATTAATTCAAATTAGAAATATGGAGTGAAATAGAAGGAGGGTCAGAATGCTTGAGCTTTCCACTACAGGTGGAGAGGATGGTGGTGCCACCAACCAAGGCAGCAAGCATAAGCCGATGAGTAGGTTCTGATGGTGAAGTGGATAGTTTGGATTTGGACAGCTGTGTTTGTGGTCAGTGTAGAGCAGTGGTCGGCAAACCGCGGCTCATGAACTGCAGTTTGCCGCTCTGTTGACTAATGAGTTTGCCGACCACTGTACCAGACTAAATGTTACCTTGTAGTTGGAAGCTGTGAGGATTAGGCAATTGTGGCACATTGTGTGCACATTTGTGAGCTTCAGTTTGCTGACCACTGGTGTAGAGCAAGCAGGGACGGGTTCCCACTGGAGAGCTGGCTTTGCTATTTTAGACTCAGGAGAGAGAAGGTTGAGCTAGTCAGAGAAGGTTCTGCATTCTTGTGGGAATAGGAGGTCTCTGGAACCAGAGAGGGCAGGTATGGTATCTCCTAGGAGGAAGCTAATGGAAAGGAAAGGGGCCCTAGAAACAAAGCTCCAGAAGGCCTACATGCATTCATAGACAGAGGAAGAGGGGTCATCTTTGGGGGGTTGGGAGGGCACACTCTCAAGAAGCCAAGAAAGGGGCAGCTTTCCAGAAGTGACAAGTGATCAAAGTGGAGAATGCCAAAGTGGGGCAGATAGGGCGAGACCCTGTTAGATTTGAAAAGGCCATGAGTGACTTGCTCAGAACCTTTCAGTCATATGGGGGCAGCAGAAGGAGATTTCCAGGGGCGAAGAGTGACTACCAGGGGCGAAACAGCAGTGGGATGGGGTATTTTGAGCAACATACAGTGGTGGAAGGAAGGAGGCTGTTGGTGTGTGAATTGGACCATGAGAAGTTTCCAGAATGTTTGCAAGTGAGAGGATGAAAGTCAAAAGATAAGAGGAGAGATAATAGTTGGCACTGAACAAAATCTACATCCATGATTGCCCTCACTTTCCAAGCAAGTGATTTGGAGCAGGAATCTCAATCCTTTCTGAAATGGGCTATCAGAACATTTGAAACCATGAACCCTAATTCTAGAACCCAAACGGATCTCACACAACAAATTAGCTATGTTGTCTGTGAAGCTATAGAGATTCAGAGCTTTGGCCCACAAAGGTGGTGCTGTTGCTATCTTGAAGAAGAAATTTGGCCTCTAGGTAAGTTAGGACGTAAAAGGTTGATGCATATGTGCATAAAACATGTATCAATGCCTCTATTCTGCGCCACAATTGCCCTCTTAGAGAAAGGAAAATTGTCAAAGAATTCTGGGGCCTTGTAGATTCCAATTGGAAGCTGGGCACGAGGCCAGCGCAGCTTGTCAAACCAGGTTATGTGGGAATGTGCCCAGGGCTGCTGAGAATAGGCAGCTCTGATCGGTGTGTATGGGCTTGTTAGACTCCGGCTGGTTTTTGCTTTCTTTCAAAGGGACACCTGAGCCTCTCTGTAGGCAATAACTCTGGGTTTGTCCCCATTCTGTTTGCTTTGGTTACTGGTGCTCAGCAGAGGAAGCCTCTGTCATGGTGAATGGATTTTTCTGAGAGCATTCTTGGCAAAGGAAGGCTTTCCCACTATAATAATGGTGGCTACCACTTATAGTGGACCTGCTCATTGCTCAGTGCTCTGCCAGGGGGACCTGTGCATATCTCTTGCTCACATTCTGACTGCCATCTTACACCAGATGGTTCCAGGAGGTGGCTGAGTTTCCCAGTGTCACACAACTGATGAGTTGCAGAGCTGAGGTATTTGTTCAATTTTTCTCCCCCTAAGACCATTTGGTGCTGCCTGCCCCTCACTCAGCACTGTGTCCTGATTCTACATTGTGAATCCACTTAACCTGGTGGTAAACAGCCTCCAGAGTAGCCCACGTGGCAGTTTATGAAACCACATGACTTAATCCTCTATTGTTCCTCCTAGAACAGATGTGCTACACAGAAAGAGCAATAAAACTCCTCCGAACTTGCTTCCTTGCCTCCAGTCTCTCTCCCGACAATCTGCCTTCTCAGTGCCCCAGAGGGAGCTGTCTTAAGTCCGCCTCACTCCTCTGTCTGAAAGCTCTCAGTGGCTCCCCATGGCTATTGGAGAAAGTCCAAGCTCCTTGCCTTGGCACACAGGGGAGCTCTTTTTTGACGGCTCTCACCCACACCTTTAGCCGCAGCCCTCAGAATCTCTGCCTCCACACAACTCACGATTTTGCTTTTTTTCAAGCTAGAAACGGAGTATATGCCCATGTTTTTTTAATCCCACTGAGCCTTTACTCAATATATTCCTTCTTCTTGACATATTCTTACCCTCTTCTCTGCTTGCTAGACCAAATGACACTCCCTCTGTAACACTGACTGCTCCAGAGAAACTATTGTAGAACATTCCATATTGAATTTTCCTTGATCACATGTCTGACTTCCCTAATGTTGGTGAGCAAAGGCGCGAAGTCCTGCATACCATGCTCTATTTGAAGCGAGCTCTGGGCCTGCCATGCAATGGGTACTGGGTTGGATGCACAGGGTATAATGTCTTTACAGATAGATGCTTGGAGGCTGATGAGTGCAAGGAAATTCCCTTCATCGTGACGTTTAAAACTGAAATGGGCTGGAGGAGGCTAGGGTGAAGAGAGGGCATCCATCTAACCTTCAAGCGGGACTAGGCTCACTTTATCCAGGAAGAACTACAATACTGATTCTATTTCTCTTCTACCCCCAAAGATGCCTTAGGAATCATATTGAGAAAGTTTTACAGAAGGAGCATTTTATGGTCCCCTGAAGTAAGTTAGCATACACTTAATTATACAACCTTAATTAAGGTTCCATAGTTTCTTGGTTGATCATTGTTCTCATGGAGGTGGGGCCATAATGTCATTTCTTTTCCTTTTGCTTTTGAATCTTACCATGATATTACACATCTGTCACTTCAAATAGCTTAATCTCTTATTTGAGGTAGGTGATTCCTAAACTTTCACTAAATTGCAAAGCTCTGTTCCTTCAAAGAAGTGAATAATCTTATTCTTAGCTAGGGATGATGGAATGGAAGTTGAATTCAATTTTCTAAGATCTTATTCTTTGTAGATAAAGCATTATTTTTCATTTTTCCACTTGTAGCATTGACTTTTATCATAGCCAGAAGTCCATCAAATGACCATCACATGTCACTCTCCTGATAGTGTCACTTCCAGGAAACAGAGATGGCTTCCTCGTGCGTTATGACTCTGATCTTTACTTTAGGAACTATATACCTCTCTGTGAGGGTGCCGGCTGTGCTGATCCCTCTTGATTTTCACTTATGAATGTTAGTGTCTGACATATATTAAATGTTCTGTACTGTGTCTCTTTCTTCCAGAACTGCCTCACCTGTCCCCTTTGTTGGGTTTCTAATTTAAAATATTTTTTTTCAAGTTAGCTTCTAGGTTTTAAATCTGCTCATGGCCAGACTTGGAAAAATCCTTCAAGCCCATCTGGCATGGCTCAGTGGTTGAGTATCAACTTATGAACCAGGAGGTCACATGCCCATGTTGCAAGCTTGATCTCCATTAGGGGGCATGCAGGAGGCAGCTGATCAATGGTTCTCATCATTGATGTTCCTATCTCTCTCTCCCATTCTCTCTAAAATCAATTAAAAATATTAAAAATAAAGAAAAATCCTTGCCCTAGTTGATTTGGCTCAGTGGATGGACATGGGCCTATGGACTGAAGGGTTCCAAGTTCAATTCCAGTCATGGGCACATGCCCCGGTTGCAGGCTTGATCCCCAGATACTCAGTAGGGGGTATTCAGGAGGCAGCCAATCAATGACTCTCTCTGATCATTGATATTTCTCTCTCTCTTCCTCTATCTTTCTCCCTGAAATCAATTTTTAAAAAGCCTATATAATAAAGAGGTAATATCGAAATTAACCCTCATGCCATCACAAGATGGTTGTGCCCACAGCAGAGGCAGGGTTCCCATAACACAAGATGGCTGCACCCATAACTGAGGTGGGTTTCCTATAATGAGTGGTCAGCAGGGACCTGAGGTTGCGTGGTGCTGGGCCAGGGCAGGGGATCTGAGGCTGCGCCCTCCATCTGGCAGGGCTTGACAGGGGACCTCAAGCAATGCCCCCTACCTAGCGGGGCTTAAGGGGGAATCTCAAGGTGGCCCCCCCTGGCCCAGGCTGGGCAACCTCAGACTGCGCCCCCTACTCTGGCGCTAGTCTGGGGACCTTAGGCTATGCCCCCCACCCGGCGGGGCTTGACAGGAGCCCTCAAGCTGTGCCCCCGACCCGGGGGGCTTGATGGTTAACCTCAGGCTGTGTCCCCAAGCCTGGTGCCCGGCTGAGGGACCTCAGACCCTGCCCTTTGCCCCCCGTCGGGGGATCTCAGGCTGTGCCTCCCTACCCTGGCGCTAGACCATGGGACCTCAGGCCTTAGTTCCTGTATAGTGCTGGGCTGGGGAATCTGAGGCTGTGCCACCCCCCGCCCCAACCTGGTGGAGCTTTATGGGAGTGGGGCTGGCTGGGTCTGGATCTCACCCAAAGGGGATGGGACCAGCCAGGTCTGGGTCTTGCATGATTTTGAGGCATGCATGGGTGGGCAGGGACTTGACTCTAGGTCCTGCAGCACACCCCAGACTCTGACAAGAGGAAGATTTTACTAATTTTTTTTTTCATCTCTGATACTTTTATTATAGAGAAAGGGCAAATAGCAATATTAAAATATTTCTTCTAATTAATTCCCTTTTAATGAGCATAAATTTCATGCACTGGGCCACTAATATAAATATAAATATAAATAAATAAATACACACACACACACACACACACACACACACTCATAAAGTGGGAATATGCTAATTGACCATCATTTTGAAGCCAAGTTCCCATAAGGAGCCTTAATAAGAAATCAGCAGGGACTGGAGGCTATGCCCTCCCCTGCCCCATAGGGCTTGACAGGGAACCTCAGGCCTCAACCCCCGCCCTGGTGTCAGGCTGGGGGACCTGAGGCCATACCCCCGCCTGGTGGGACTTGTCAGGGGACCTCAAGATGCACTTCCCGTCCTGGTGCTGGGCTAGAGGACCTCAGGCTGCTCTCCTGCCCCAGTGCTGGGCTGGAAGAACCTCAGGCCATGCCCTCCATCAGGTGGGGCTTGACAGGGGACTTCAGTCTCCAGGCAGGGGCACAGGGACAAAACAGAACTGGGCCAGGGGACCTGAGACTGTGCCCCCCTGCCTGGTGGGGCTTGACAGAGGACCTCAGGCCATGCTCCCCACCCAGCAAGGCTTGATGGGGGACCTCAAGGTTCACCTCCAGTGCTGGGTCCAGGGAACTCAGGCCACGCCCCCTGCCCAGCGGGGCTTGACAGGGGACCTGAGGCTGTGCTCCCCACTGGCGGGTCTTAACAGGTGACCTCAGGCCATGCCCCCCAACTAGTAGGTCTTGTCAGGGGACATCAAGGCATGGCCTCCCGCCCTGATCTGAACTGGGGGACTTCAGGCCATGCCCCGTGTCCTGGCACCAGGCCAGGGGACCTGAGGCTATGTAACCTGTCCTGTGGGGCTTGACAAGGGTGGGACTGGCCAGGTTTGGATCTAGCTCAATGGGGGCGGGGGCAGGCTGGGTCTGGGTCTCATGCAATTTTGAGGCACATGTGGGTGGGTGGGTGGGGACTTGATCTGGATCCTGTGGTGTGCCCCAAACTTTGACAGGAGAAAGGTTTTCATATACATTTTACTAATTTTCTTTCACCTCTGACACTTCTATTATAGAGAAAGGGCAAATAGCAATAATAAATTATTTCCTCTAATCCCCTTTTAATGTGCACGAATTTCGTGCACTGAGCCACTAGTATATGTATATGTATATGTATATGTATATGTATATGTATATATGTATGTATATATGAAAAACTCTTCAATTATGCATTCTGATGAGTATTTGGAACAAGTTGGAGAACGTTCATTCCAAATTGAATGGAACATTTCAAAGTGGCAGCATTTTGAGTGGCTCCAATGCTGCCTGTTCTCTTCTCTGGTCATTATGCAAATTAAGTAGGTATAGCATTATTTCTTGGCTCATCCACTATCACTGCTGATCTCTGCATGGATGGTCTTTCAGTATCACCTGACTTACCAGTGCCATTCAGCTCTCAGAGTCCCACCATAGAAATGGTGTTGTTTTGTCCATTCATAGAATATCCAACTGGGAGGGCCCCTAAAGGCTATCGGGTCCATTGCTCCTCATTTCCTAGAGATAGCTCAGTGAAGCTTGGATGGGAGGGATACTCCTGCAAGGTACATGGGGGATAGAGCATAGTCATCAGTGGATATTTCCTCCTCGTCCCAAGCCTCACACTGCTGCTGTTTGTATTCTTTCTACTTTTCCTGACTTTAGGTTTATATTATTCCCTTGTTATTGTCAACCTCTGATGAATTCCACAGGGAGTGAGCATCCCAGTCAGGGTTTTGTCCCTTCACCTTTGGGGAATTCTGTGCATGTACAGCTCCTGCATTGCCATCTCTGCTTGTCTTTGATTCTGGCAAAAAGAAAATGTGATTTCTTTCAGGCATAGGATGGGGGCGGAGTAATGGGTGATAGAAAAGGCTGGTCTGCTCTGCTGAATTGGAAAGTACTAAACTGAAGATATACAGTTTGATTGAGGGGCCTTCCAAAACCTTGATGGTAACTGCAGTGTGGATTCGGATGGCTGCCTCTCTCCCATGATTGTATAGATAACAACACTGAAGCATGTGACATTGACTACAATCAAAAGGCTGCTTTTCTCTCAGGTCCAGTGAGATCTGTGTGCATATAATGTTTTCCAAAGAACGCAATCAGAGAATTAGTCTCAAGAACCACTGGTCTTGATAAGATATTACCTGCAAAAGGAGCTCTTGGGTTTCAAACATGTGGCCTGCATGGGGTAGGTAGAACCCTGTTAAATGAGAGAATGGGAAAAAGATTCACAGCTAAAACTCGATCCTAAGCTTTGACTGAAAGTCAAAGACATCTGCTTTAAAAAATTCACTACAGGAAAAAGAAAAAGTGAAAAAGATTTTGATTGACTTTTGTTTTTCATTATTTTCCCATTTCACTCATTTCTATACTTCTAGCTTCCAACTGTGACTAGGGAAAGTGCCAAAATATCAGGCGAGGTAGTCCCCCTGGAATTCAAGTCTGACCAAAGGCTGAAAGTATGAAAACTCCACCAAATGAAAGAACTCAAATTCCAGGCCTGTTGTGCACACCATGAGTTTAGAGGCATTTTTCTCAGATTTTTTAAAGGTTATTACATTTTTATGTTTCACCAAACTTAAGTATTTGAACATTTTCTAGTTCATTGACAGGTCTTAAAGGAAGAAAATAGGTAATCAAAAGAAGTGTGGGGAGGCATAAGGAATGACCACTATTTTTTAGCCCTTATTATATATTATTTCATAGGATAATATGTAATATTCTACATATATTATTTCATAGAATCCTCATAAAGTTTTATGAGGATTTTGCAAGTGGGGAAGTTGAGTGTGAGTTTCCTCATTGAGTGTGAGTCTCATGTGGTTGTACAACTAATAGGAAGCAGAACTGGGATTCAGAACTGTTTGATTCCAACAACTCATGCTCTTTCCAGTTCCTATTTCCTGGTCACCTATTTGGAAAGAGCACAAAATGTCATCCTCTTTCCTTCTTTGCTATTCTTGGTAAGCCCGAGCTCTGGTTAATTCAGTTTGGTATCTTAAATTAATAGTAATTAATTTACTCTAATAAATAAAAGAACATTGGCCAAGGCCTGAGATTCTTAATCACTCAGATGCTAAATTCATACATTTAGATGCTGAACTGGAATCAGAATTATGGCATTTTCTCTGTGATTTAACATGACTTCCCTTTAAAATCATGATATCATACATTTTGGAACTACCTTAACTTAGTCAATCTGGTGTGGGTGGATAAGCACTGACTTTATGGTCAGAAAACCTAGTTTAAATCCCAGCTTTGCTATTAACTTGTTGGGTGACCTTAGTAAAATTTCTTTCTCTTCTCTGGATCTGAATTTCTCTACCTAAACAGTGAGAGGGTTGAGCTGTAGGGTCTGCTGGCACATAGTTGACATTTAGTATACACTTACTAAGTACACGAACAAATCTGCTTTCTTTATGTACTCAGTATAGATTAGTCAACTATTATTTGTTGAGCACTTATTATGTGCTCAACATTGTGCAGATTACTAGATACCCTTGGTTCTGTTTTTTACACGGCTCACATTATATACTATCTACTATATGTATGTATTTTTAAATTTTTCAATTATAGCTGACATTCAATATTTTTTAAGTTTCAGGTGTATACCATAGTGGTTAGATGGTTTATATAATTTATGAAGTGATCCTTCTGGTAAGTCTAAACCCACCTGACACTGTACATAGTTATTACAATATTATTAACTATATTCCCTATGCTGCACTTTATATCCCTGTGACTCTTTTGTAACTGCCAATTTATACTTATTAATAAAAAATATTTTTATTGATTTCAGAGAGGAAGGGAGAGAGAGATAGAAACATCAATGATGAGAGAGAATCATTCATTGGCCTGCCTCCTGCACACCCCATACTGGGTATTAAGCCAGCAACCCGGGTATGTGCCCTTGACCAAAATTGAACCCGTGACCCTTTAGTCCACAGGCTGACACTCTATCCTTTGAGCCAAACCTTTTTTACCCAGTTCCTCAACCCCCTCCTGTCTGACATAACTTTCTTCTGCATTATCTGTCAAGTATTGTTTTCCTTTTAGGCCATAAAAGTGGTCTCTAAAAACTGTCAATATTTAGACTCGGTATTACTTCAATACACACTGATCTGTAATTAAAAAAAAATCTTGGGAAACGTTGGGCTAATTAAAAATAACCATTTGATTAATAAGAACTTTTAAAAGATGTCTGTTCTATAGGAACTTCTTAGAGCCTCTAATATGTTAATATGTATTAGGATTTCTCTGAGAGGGAGCTACAGAATGAAACCTGGACATCTTGAGAGTCATCCAAAAAAGTCTGGGGAGGCATAAGGAATGACGAGATCTGCAACTGTTGAACTTAGTAAAATACAGTGGTTCCATTAGAGAATAACTGACACCATTAAATCTTAAAATTTCTGTGGTATATAATTGGAGACACTGAAACCCAGCAGTGGCAATGGGAGAGGTCATGGTTTAGGTCTTGGTTACTGAGGGGTGGAGCAAGGGGATGTCCCTAAGTTTTAGTTGTCATCTTTGCATCATTTGTCTCTTACAAATTGCAAACAATTCATGATGCAGAACCATCTATTATTAGAGGGCAAGTCACCTAACTGCTCAAACTCCTTATCTGCAAAGTGGTTCAGGGGAGCCCACAATTATTTTCCAGCTCAAATGGTTCTTGATTGCGATTTGCTTTCTGGTTATTCATTAAGAGCGGGCCCAACCTTGAATGCCTATGGGAATTAATCATGTCATGGGGAAATGAAACAATATTTGTTTTCATTATGCACTGTTAATTAGGTAAGGTTCACGCTGACCCTGGCTGCATGATGCATGCAGGGGCTTGTAATGTGAGAAATGGACCCAAATGGGAATGTATTAATTGAGCAGAAAGTAGGATGCACTTAAGTTCAACTCTTTTGAATAGGGATGTGACTAGGACAGTTTCTGAAAGGGTGAAACCAACCCTGGTGATGTATAGGACTGCTGAGCTGGTGCTTGTAGCTTGAATATTTTTATGTATGCCATGGTCTCTGCCATCCATTTTTATTTAATGCAGTGCAAATAATAAAACCAATATCATTGCTATAATTTTTAGAGTCCTCCCCTACCCCCACTACATGTTTTTCCTTCTATCTTTTTTTCATACTGCAGATAAAAATGCTTGGGCTGTGGATCTCATCCATCCATCCATCCATCCATCCATCCATCCATCCATCCAATGTATATTAAATACCTATGGCATACTAGGAATTGTTCCAAGCAATAGATAAAGAGCTGCAAATGAAAGATGATAATATCATTTTTTTTTGCAAAATTTTCATTTGTTAGCAGGAGATGAATAATATATGAGTCTAAGATATGTTAGGTGATGATAAATGTTTAGAAGAAAAATAAAGTTAGATAAGAGACAGTGTGATGAGGTGATTTTAGATAAATTCATTAGAGAAGCACTCTTTGATGTTTAAGCACAGCCCTGGAAGAATCCATGTGGATATCTGGAGGAAGAACATGCCATGGACAGGGAAAGTAGGAATGAAGACCTAGAGGTAGTAATGTGTGTCATATGTTAGAGGAACAGTAGTAGGTCTGTATGACTGGAATAGAGGGAACAAGGGAGAACATGGCAGGAAATGGTGTTGCAGTTAGCTGTGGCTACGTAACAAATGAAAATGAAGTAAATTGACTGGGATTGGCTGGCTGGTCTTTCCTGGGGGTCTGTCATGTGGCTATACTCAAATAGTTGGGGATAAAGATAATCTGAAGACTTACTGGACTGGGAGTACAGGATGACTTTTTTACATGGCTATGCTTGATAATGTTATGGTTATTGACTAAAGGGCCTACCCATGACCATGTTACTACCATGTTGTCTGGGTTTCTAACAGCATGTGGCCTGAAGGCTTTGGGCTTCTTACATGGTGGCTTAGTACTCCCAGACACTGTTCTGCCAGTCAAAGCTACTCAGCCTGGAACTGGTATAGTGTCACCTCCATCATACTCTTGATCATAAAGTACTCAGATTACAGGGCAGGGAAATAAATTCTACCTCTCAATGTGAGGAATATCAGAGTGGCCAGCTTTCATCTATTACAGAAGAGATTAGAAAAGCAGGTCCTATCATAGTGGGCTTTGCTGTCCATGGGGAGGATTGTGGAAGATGCTTCTCTGAGTATGATAGGAAGCCACTGACGGGTCTTGAGGGAAGAATCACATGACTTAATTTAGGTTTTACATGTATCACTTTGGCTGCTATGCAGAGATCAGTCTATAGAACAATGAAAGTGGAAATAAGGAGGCCAGTTAAGAGGCTTTTTCAAGAGTCCAGTGATAGATAATGGTGGCTTGGATCCTAATATAATGGGATCCAATTCAGCATATAACCTGAAGATGGAAACATCAGGATCTGGTGGATTAGATGTGAATGAACAGAGAAAGAGGGGAGTCAAAAAATACTTCTTCTCTGGTTGTTTTGGCTTATATGGAGGGAAGACTGGAATTACCATTTTCTTTTAAAAAATATATTTTAACTTATTTCAGAGAGGAAGGGAGAGGGAGTGAGAGAGAGAAACATCAATGATAAGCTCTCTCATCTGAGGCCAAAGCCTTGTATGTTCACAGGTTGTGAAGATAAGGTTCCAGCAAATGTGTAGCCAGTGAGATAGAATGGCCAAGAGAGACTAAAATACGAAGCTCCTTCAAAGAGGGGGGAGTGATTTGCTGTGTCCAATGCTACTGAGAATTGACCATTGGTTTTTGGCAACATATCACCAGAGTTTGTCTGAATCCCAACTCTGCATGATCTTGAACAATTTATTCACCTTCTCTTCTCCTTAGCTTATCTTCTGAAAATGAAGATAATAGTACTGATCTTACAGAGTGATAACAATTAAATGAAATAAGATCACACACACACACACACACACACACACACACACACACATATATATGTATATATATATATGACATATACATACATACATATTTATATATAACTGAGGATATTATCAAGGCTCCTGACATATTGCAGTGGAATAGTGTTTAAAAAGATCAGTGTCCACTAATTTTTCCTTTATAAAACCTTTAAGTAATTTTGAACCACAGGAAATTGCCAATTTTGAAACATTTTTACCTATGAATCACAATGTCATTTGGTTCCACTCAGTAACTGAATTAGAATTCTGTCTTTCTAAAAGGGTAGACTTTAGCCTATTTGCTCGTATTAAGTTTTCTACATGCACATTTCCCACTTAATAAATTCTCCAGGAGAAAACTCTCCTACTAAGAGTTTCTAAACTGCTTTCCAATTCTGCCTTTGTTGCATATTCACTTTTATGTTGGCACCACATCAAGGCCACCACAAGAGCCCAGCTTCCTCCACAAATAGCACTTAGCGATTAGAATACAGATATAGGAACTCAACCCTTCTCATCCACATCCTTCGGGCTACTGGTGATGCTCATCCTTTTTTTGGAAGCTCTAGGTACTCTTCTCGAAATATGGAGAAGTTGCCACCAAGTAGACCATGTTTTCAACTCTAGGAGGGACCCCATCCACTAACCTGCTGTTCTGCTGGAAGGGTTCTCTCCTCTGGTGCAAGGTCATTGACATCTGTGGGTTTCCCTACATACAAATGCTCATGGATCAGATAAACTAGCTGCCCAGTTTCTTTTCACATCTTAGCTCAGGAGAAACGTAGCAAAACAAAATGAAACTATTTTCTACTCTACAAAATTTGGCAGAAACTAGAAGAGAAAGTGATTAAGGTCTATCAACAGCATGATTTCCCAATGATGTACTTTTTTCCTGGCTACCTCTCTTTATCTTAACTCCTTGCCCTGGAAACTTGGGTTTACTAATTAGCTTCCATACTTTTAAGCTAACTCATTAAGGCCTGAGTTGGCCACTGGCCTTGCCACTCATTCTAAAGGGCCCCCTTTAAATGGGCTATATTCCTTTCCCACAAAAGAGCATCTGAATTCATTTTAAAAACAAGCCTAAGGGGTTCAATGAAAAAAAAAATCTCTATCATTCCAGTGATAGGAAAAAGATTTTTAAGACTTTAGCAAGAAAGAGTGAAAACTTTTAAATAAACGATTCTACTTGGTGTATAGAATTATCCAGAGTTCTGGGAAAGAATACATACTAAGAAAAAACTTGCAAACATGTTCTGAGCTTCCCATCCTTAAACATGTACAACCATATTCAAAGGAAGTAGAAAGACATAATGGGAGGGAAGGAAAAAGCAGCTAATAAATACTGCACTTTTCTGTGGGCCAGTCTGTAATCCTTTTTATATCTTAGACAATCCTGAGAGCAGGTAACATATACAACTTACAGATAAGAAGATGAGGCTAACATGAATTATGTAATTGGCTTGTTAAGAGCTGGTATGTAGCAAAGTCAGAATTTGAACACAGGTCTGTGATGGGATACCAGACCCTGCTATTTTCCCAAAAGCATTAAAACAGTGGAAGAATCTAAAAGCAGATTCTAGAGGCTCTTTGGATATATTTTTTTCTTTTTTATAAGAGGTGCATTATGATGCGAGAAGGGTTTTGATTTTCAAGCAACTATCTGTAAATGGCTTGAATCTCCAAGAGAGCCAGACAGAAGCAACATTTGCCATTGCCCACCTAAGACAAATGGCACAGTGTTTAAGAGCATGGACTCTGGAATGGAGCTGAATTACTATGCTAGGTGAGCTTGGGCAAATAATTTAATTTCTCTGATCTGCAGTTTCCTCATCTGTGAAATGGGGATGGTAATTAGTCTCTTCATAGAGATTTTGTGTGAGCATTAAATGAGTATAAAATGTTTGATCTCAGTATCAGGCAATAGTCGGCCATTTATTTATTTATTTATTTATTTATTTATTTATTTATTTATTTATTTAAATGTATTACATGTGTACATACCTTCCCATTGCCCTCCCCACCCCACTCCCATACATGCCCTCACCCCCCAGTGTCTGCATCCATTGGTTATGCTTATATGCATGCATACAAGTCCTTTGTTTAATCTCTTATCTACCCCACCTCACCCTAACCTTTCCGTTATAATTTGGCAGTCTGTTTGATGCTTTACTGCCTATGTATCTACCTTTTTTTTTTTATCAGTTTTTATTATTATTTTTAAAAAATGTATTTTAGAGAAGAAATGGTGTTCTTTATTATCCATAAATGAGTGAGATCATGTGGTATTTTTCTTTCATTGATTGGCTTATTTCACTTAGTATAATGCTCTCCAGTTCCATCCAGGTTGCTGCAAGTGGTAAGAATTTTTTCTTTTTTATGGCAGCATAGTATTCCATTGTGTAGATGTACCACAGTTTTCTGATCCAGTCATCTGTTGATGAGCACCTATGCTTTTTCTAAATCTTAGCTATTGTAAATTGTGCTGCTGTGAACATAGGGGTGCATATATCCTTTCTGATTGGTGTTTCTAGTTTCTTAGGATATATTCCTAGGAGTGGGAATACTGGGTCAAATGGGAGTTCCATTTTTAGTTTTTTTTGAGGAAACTCCATACTGTTCTCCACAGTGACTGCACCAGTCTGCATTCCCACCAGCAGTGCACGAGGGTTCCTTTTTCTCATCCTTGCCAACACTTGTCGTTTGTTGATGATAGCCATTTTAACAGGTGCGAGATGCTATTGCATTATCATTTTGATTTGCATCTCTCAGATAATTAGTGAATAGTCTGTCAGCCCTTTAGTTATTCGTGCAATATGTGGTCAAGATATCAATGTTACCTAGCTCTGGTTATGCATAGAGACCAAAGGACAAGGTCTTCTGCATGATTATTGAACAAGTTTTAATGTTGATACATGTCTCTTGGTCTTCTTTTGCTTCAGGAACTCAGGATAACCAAGTGCTTTAGGAAGCAAATCTTTTTCTTTATTTTTTGTTATTATCTAAAAAAATTATTTTAGAGAAGAAATGGGAAGAGAGCACATGAAAGAAAATTAATTGGCTGCATCCCACATGCACCATGAAGGGGTATTGAGACTGTAACCTGGGCATGTGCCCTTACCAGGAATCAAAATGGCAACCTTTTGGCGCACTGGATAATGCTCAACCAACTGAGCCACACCAGCCAGGGCTAGGAAACAAATATTTTAAGTAACTTTTAGCCTACTCAACTTAGCACACCTAAGAGAAGGAAAATCCCTATATGTGAACAGACTCTCCAATTCACCTCCAATAGATGTGGATGAAGAAACACTTAGCCTTGGGTGTTGTAGACATACATCTTTCAACCATGATGGAGGCTGGCCTTAGCCCAAAGTTGACCATGCAGATGGAAGAGGGAAAAGATAGGAGAAGTCAGGCTCTTGACCACATCATTTTATCATCAAGCTACCTTGAATCTAGCACTGTTTATTGGATTTTCTGTTATAGAAGTCAAACATTTATTTTTACTGTTAAAATTTTGCAACTGCAGGAAAAATGAACAGACAAAAAACAAAACAATGTCCATCCGACCTAATTGGAGGGAAATAGCCTGTGTTGTGGGGCTTGCTCCACTTCTTCCTGCCAGCCTGATCACCCCCTAACCACTCCCCTGCCAGCCTGATTGATGCCTAACTGCTCTGTTGCCAGCCTGTTTGCCCCTAATTGCCCTCCCCTGCAGGCCTGGTCCCCACAACTGTCCTCCCCTGCTGGTCTTATTACCCACAACTGCCCTCCTTTGCAGGCCATCTGTAGTGGTTATCTTGTGTCCACATGGGGGCAGGATCTTTGACCACATGCGGGCAGCCATCTTTTGTGTTAGAAAGATGGTCAATATGCATATTACACTTTTATTAGATAGGATAGAGACCTGGTGCATGGGTGGGGGCCAGCTGGTTTGCCCTGAAGGTTTTTCTGGATCAGGGTGGGAGTTCCCTTGGGGAGTGGGGCAGCCTGGGCGAGGGGCCTGTGGTGGTTTGCAGGCTGATCATACCCCCTGGTGACCCAAGTAAAGGCCCTGGTATCTGGGATTTATTTATCTTCTCTAATTGAAAATTGTAGCCTAGAGTGGAGCCAAACCTCCTGCTCACTCCGTGGCTGTAGCCATTTCTGTTGGGATTTATTTAACTTCTATAATTGAAACTTTGTAGCCCTAAGTGGAGG
Organism: Lasiurus cinereus; assembly: GCA_011751065.1. Classification (NCBI taxonomy): domain Eukaryota; kingdom Metazoa; phylum Chordata; class Mammalia; order Chiroptera; family Vespertilionidae; genus Lasiurus; species Lasiurus cinereus. The sequence goes on from JAAGEH010000226.1 coordinate 3,261,581, forward strand.
TCAAGGCAGGCCAGGAAAGCTTGGCTTCCTCCATCACTGGGAGCAGCTATAACCTCCTGCTCTCTCCAGCTATGTGGCTGTCACCATTTTTGTTGGAATTTATTTATTTTCTATAATTGAAATTTTGTAGCATTGAGTAGAGGCCTGGCCCCCATCACCTGCCAGGGTATGCAGAAAGCTTGGCTTCCTCCATTGCTGGGGAAATCCAACCCTCCCTCCTGCTCATTCTGTGGCTGTAGACATCTTGATTTGGGTTAATTTGCATACTTGCTCTTGATTGGCTGGTGGGCATGGTTGGTGGTATAGCAGAGGTATGGTCAATTTGCATATCACTCTTTTATTAGATAGGATGATAAGCATCTAGCCAGTGGTGTGCTATTCTTTAATTTTGCTCCACCTAGATTTTGAAGTTTAAAGTTGAAGTTCTTTCTATGAAGGCTTAAATTAATGTGGTGAAAGCAGTGGTAGTTACAAAGAACCAAAAAACTCAGCAAAAGGAAGTCAAGTATCTTTGACATGAAAACCAAGAACAATAATAGAGATCATTTTGTAGCATTAATAAGAGGATTTTCTTGGTGTGAGAAAGCAATGAGATGGAAAGTTAAGTTCACTGAGTATTCATCATATGCCCAGCACTGTGAAGGTACTTTCCTGTGACATCGAAATTAACCTGGTAATGAGCCTTTTATCCCACAGTAAGGGGCTTTTGCTAAATCTCAGACAATATAGTCAAGAGAAAGAACACTCAGATTTGTGATATCATTCATGACCCAATGTGAAGGCAAGATAGAAAGATGAGCAGTGTCGTACTCAGAAACACTGGGTTCCATTCACTTCACTTCTTGGAGCCTCAAACTTTCATCTGACAAATGGGCATTGTAAGTCTATTACTGCCCATTTCACAAACCTTTGTGAGGATTAAGTGGGGCCACATTTATTAGGCACTGTGATATGCTACACATTATCATCATTTTTATTAATGTCAGGTAATAGCAAACCTCTTAAGCAGCTGTCCCAGTCAGACCCTGCAGTTGTTCCTGGATGCCTCTTCAGCTGGTCCATAACCAGGATTTGATTTATCTGCCATTCCGCTCTTAGTCATCTCTCACCTGCACTCCCCTGTTGTCTTCATAACATCATGCCATAGAGCATTTTCCTCTGAGCCTTAAGATTTTATAAAAGGACCTCAGATACCATCGTGGGGTTGAGAGAAGGCCAAATAGACATGGTTCTTGGTCCTGGACTCCTACTTCTACCAAAGCAGCTCTGCTTTTATCTGTTTTATTTAATAAGACCCCACTTTGACTTGAGAGATTCTTCTGAATAAAAAAATAAGGAGGAAAAGCATTTTCCCCCCTGGCTTTCCAGCTTCTAGGCTTTTTTCCTTTTGTGTCACATTCCAAACACACACAAGAGTCCAAAGTGAAAAATCTGACCAAGTCCTATTCAAGTTTAAGACATTTCCTTATATCCCCACTGCCTGTAGGGTAAAGGTTAGCTTCCATATTGGGACTTGTATGACATGACATGACTCTTGCTTGTCCTTCACCTTTCTCTTAATACTGCCCTCTCACAGATCATTTTCAAGTCCCCCAGAATTTTCAAGCATTTGATCTCACTCACAATTTTCTCTTTTGGGAATTCCACCCTGCTGCCATTGATCTGGTAAATGCCAGCTTCTCTTTTAAGACTTGGTTAGAAAATCGACTCTTGCCCTTACTGGGTGGCTCAGTCGGTTGGAGCATTGTCCTGTATATCAGAAGGTGGCAGGCTCTATTCCCGGAGTTTCTCTCTCAGATTGATGTCTCTCTCTCTCTGCCTGCCTCCCTCCTTCTCTCTCCCTACCTTTCTCTCTCTCTCTCTCTCCTAAAGAAATTGAATACTTAAAGAAACTAATTGCCTCTTCTCTGAAGCTTTCCTGGTTGCATCATTAGAAATGGCGATTCTTGTCTTTTCCCATTTTCTGTGCCTTGTATACAAGTACCTGAAACATGTAGTGCTTTGAATTGTGTACTTGTCTCTCTCCTCCATTCCACCATTAGCAGAAACATGACCATCTTGGTTGTATTTGTAATGTCCAGTGACCAGCACAGGGCTTGCTCTACAATAGGTGCTCATTAAATGAGTAGTTATAAGGAGTAAAGCTGTGCAGATATGGTGTTAAGCCCTTTGAGAGAGGCTCTAGGTGATATTTTTCTATAACTTTCCCATGTTGGAAATAGAATACATAGCAAGCAGCAGACATTCTGATGGCTCCACATTAGTTTATAAATACCTTTTTTTTCTATGAGGCCAAAACAATCAAATCAGCTTCTGTCTAGTTTCTTTGGATTTGATTTTTGGATAACATCTTAGTACCAAAAATAATGGTGATAAAAATATTATTTTTCCTGAACTTTCTAACTACAAACTATTTTACTTACATTACCTTGTTTGATATTTATAACCATCCCATGGGTTCAGAAGAGCAGATATTACTCCCATTTTATAAACATATGGAACCAGATGTTCAGATGTCACATGACTTGTCCAAAGTCACACAGCTGGCAGTGAATAGAGTCAGATATTTAAGTCTTATTTAAAGGTCAGTTGACATCTATTTGGGGGTCATACTATAAGGAGAATCCTCCTGATTCCTTGATAAATGGGTCATTGAGGTCAGATAAAAAAAAATTTCTTGTTGACACACCTGTCTGATGGTGGGTCATCACAGAATGGGGTTTTCCACCATTTTATTTATTTGCACTCCCAATCCTTTCCCCAAGGCTCTCCCGTGTCAGGTTGCCAAGACTCTGCAATAATCTCTGACATTTGTTGACAAATAACAAAAATGCTCCTTGTCTTGCTGTCAATTTTACATCCTCTGGGTTTGCCAAGTGAGCCTGACATGCCAGGAAGGGCTTTGTTGTGGTCTCTGACTCACTGCGCTCACTTCTCTGCCTCTCCCTGGGTGCAGGCGATTACAATCTGCCCATTGCACAACCTCAGAACATCTCAGCATGAAGCGGAGGATGTAAAAAGAAATCCAACAGACCAAGGACTCAGCCACAGCTCCGTGCATCAAAAGGCATTCTACCTATTAAAGCTGATCTAGTCTCATCTGCAAATTGCTCTGTCATCATCTGGAAATTCAGCGGAGGCATTCCCCACTAGAGGGAAATGGTTCTATCAACAGGGACTTGGGATGCCCTTTGGAATAAGGGATGTGAGTAGGAGAAAGGGCCCCTCTCACTATCAGAAGTAGTTCAGTTCAAGTCCTATTGATGAGAGGTGTGGTTCACACAGCTTGCTGAGAGATAACATGTGCTCACAGTTTAGGTTCGTCTCCTCAACAAGTCCTTAGTGTCATCAGGGTGGGGAGAAGTCACATAATCAGTATACCAAAAGGATCATTTGTGAGCTGAAATTCCAATATGAAACAAAGCAATTTAGTTTCCCCATGAATAATGTATTTGGAATAAATCATCAGTTGTATATAGATGGGACAAGATTTTATTTTCATTGCCAATGTTAATTGCTACTTTGCCTTTAAAAGATCTTTAGTAAAACTCTTAGGCTGGAGTGGTAAAGTGAGTTAGTATCTGGACCTGGTGAGTGTCCTCTCATTTCATCATCTGTTTCATGAATTCACTCATTGGCCATTGGTTAGGGTGTTGCCCTATGCTAGAGGTCGGCAAACTCATTAGTCGACAGAGCCAAATATCAACAGTACAATGATTAAAATTTCTTTTGAGAGTCAAATTTTTTAAACTTAAACTATATTGGTGGGTACATTGTTATTAACTTGATTAGGATACTCCTTCAATTGCACTGTACATGCACGCCCGCACGTGGTATTTTGTGGAAGAGCCACACTCCAGGGGCCAAAGAGCCACAGTTTGCTGGGCACTGCCGTATGCCATGCTCTAGAAGCCTGGGGGTGCACAGTGGTGAATAAGGCACAGTCCACATTCTCAAGAAGCTCCTCATGTGGTGAGAGTGACAGACTAAGTACAGGTAACAGTGATCCACTGGGCTAAGTGCAGAGGTTGATATACCCACCAGTTGCTTGGAGAGTGGAGTGGGACAATGTCTAGCTTGGGGAATCTGGGAAAGCTTTTTAAGGGGGGTGAGGATACTTGAAATGAGTCTTGAGCAGAACTGCCCTTGGATTTGTGCAAGAAGGGCCCCTTCTCTGGGTTTCAAGCTTTAGAGGGCCCCTCTCTGGCCTCTTTTCAGCTCCCCGTGGGTATTCTGAATTCTGAATTTTATGCCTAAACAACCCAGAGCCTGCTTCTAAATCCTATGTCTCCCCTCTCTCAGGCCATTCTCCCTTGAGCTTACTGCAACACTGAGTGAACTCCTAGGCCTGAATGGTGGTGAGAGAGTGGTTGTTTGCGGAGGACATGAACAGTGTTTGGACATGTGGGCTGGGGCAGCCACTAGTGTGCACAAGGAAAGAGTCTGTTTTCCCCAGGCCTCCTATCTCTTGCAGATCCCTGAGGAGTCCTAGAAATCTACACCTGAACTTGGCCTTCCAGATCATTGAGAGTATATTTTTCAAGGTCAAAGGATATTTTATTTAACAGGAAACTAGCTTGACTTATATCTTGTCAATAGTTGAGACATCCATTACTTGAGACTCTGTTTGTATTCTTGACTTGGGCCCTGCTGGCCTGATCTCATGACTGAGTGTGGTGTCTCTAGGATGCACGTTGATTTAGGTGAATGAGACCCTAAGCCTCAAGGGGATCCGTTCATTAGGGATACAGCAAATGTCTAATCACAGTAATAGTATTCTGAACATCATAGTAACAGATACTGAGAGGTCAGTTTGTACATAAGTCATAGAGAGAAGAGAGATCAATTCTATTGGAGTGATGAGAAGTATGAGCCTTTTGACCTGAGCCTTGAAAGACAAGTGTGTGAGTCTAGTGTGAGATGAGGGAAGTAGGGAAACATGACATGGAACTTGAGGAAAAAAAGAAATAGTGCAACATAGAAAACTAGAGGCCTGGTGCACGAAATTTGTGCATGTGAGGGCTGTCCTTCAGCCCAGCCTGCTCCCTCTCTAATCTGGGATTCCTTGAGGCAGTGGTTCTCAACCTTTCTAGTGCCACGACCCTTTAATACAGTTCCTCATGTTGTGGTGACCCCCAACCATAAAATTACTTTTGTTGCTACTTCATAACTGTAATTTTGCAACTGTTATGAATCGTATCTGTGTTTTCCAGTGGTCTTAGGCGACCCCTGTAAAAGTGTTGTTCGACCCCCAAAGGGGTCGCGACCCACAGGTTGAGAACCACTGCCTTGAGGGATGTCCAACTGCCCAATCTAAATACGATCGGGCCTAAATGGGCAGTTGGACATCTCTCTCACAACCCAGGACTGCTGGCTCCCAACTGCTTGCCTGCCTTCCTTCCTGACTGCCCCTAACTGCTTCTGCCTGCCAGCCTGATCACCCCCTAACCACTCTCCTGCCAGACTGATTGATACCTAACTGTTCCCTTGGCAGCTTGTTTGCCCCTGACTGCCCTCCCCTGTGGGCCTGGTCACCTCTAACTTCCCTCCCCTGCAGGCTTGGGTCCCTCCCAACTGCCCTCCCCTGCAGGTCCAGTTACCCCCAACTTCTCTCCTCTGCTAGCCTGGTCACCCCTAACTGCCCTTCCCTGCAGGCTTGATCACCCTGATTGCCCTCCCTTGTAGGCTTGGTCTCTCCCAGTTGTCTTTCCCTGCTGGCCTGATCACCCATAAATACCCTCCCTTATAGGTCTGGTCCTTCCTAACTGCCCTCTCCTGCTGGCCATCTTGTGGTGGCCATCTTATGTTCACCTGGGGGTAGGGTCTTTTGACCACATGGGGGCAGTCATCTGGTGTGTTGGTGTGATGGTCAATCTGCATATTACTCTTTTATTAGATAGGATAAAGGCCTGCTGGTTTTCCCTGAAGGGTGTCCTGGATCTGGGTGGGTGTTCCCTAGGGGCGTGTGGTGGCCTGGGCAAGGGGCCTGTGGTGGTTTGCAGGCCGGCCACAACCCCCAGTGATCCAAGCAGGGGTCCTGGTATCTGGGATTTATTTATTTTCTGCAATTGAAACTTCGTAGCCTGGAGCGGAGCCAAGCCTTCTGCTCTCTCCCTGGTGGCAGCCACTGAAACTTTGTTGACATAAGCAGAGGCCTGGGCTGGCCAGGGTGTGCAGAAATCTTGGGGGCAACCTAAGCCTCCCTCCTGCTCTCTTTGTGGCCACAGTCATCTTGGTTGGGTTAATTTGCATACTTGCTCCTGATTGGCTGGTGGGCATGACTGGTGGATATAGTGGAGGTATGGTCAATTTGCATATTACTCTTTTATTAGATAGGATAAGGAGGAAGAGGAAGGCAGAAGCTGGATCATGAGAGGCTAAGGAGATTTTTATCTCAAGGGTTCTAAACAGGGACTTGGGGTATTATTCCCCTTTTAGAAAGACTTCTCTGGCAACTGAGTGGAAGCAGATTGTAGGGTCCAATTTTGGGTCTCAACCTCTCTCCTCAAAGTTGCTCAAAGTCTATTTGTGTCCAGCTTTTACCCATCATATTTCTATTGCACTAGTTCAATGGTTTGCACCCAAGCCATTCATTGCAATCACTTGGAGGATCATTACTCAGCCCCAGTCGTAGGCCAATTTAATTAAAATTTTGGGGGTTTGGTTATTTGTAGTTTTTAGATTCATCCCAGGTGATTTATGATGTACACAGGTTATATAACCACAGAGAGCTATATTTGCCACCACATGGATTAGTGTGAGCTAAGTATACTTAGGAGGTGAGCACTAACCCTGCTCCTGCCCCGACTATGCAAATTCTTGTGCTTTGGTGAGTGGAGGGATGTTACTAACACCTCTTATTTTACTGGAAGAAAACAAACTTCTTGGTTTTAGGGTTATATGGCATGTCTCTTATCAGAATCCAGCTCTTTCTTTAATGGTACTTTGCATCTCTCACTTGCAAATGTCTCTCTAAGCTATAGAACCTGGGAATGAAATTTTCCTACTTGGCATTCTTTTGGGATTTTGCAATTTAACTGTTTCACACCCACCCATCAATAGGCTCTCTTCAAAACTGGATGCCTCATTTCTTAAAGGAGTGCTTTGCCCTTTGGGTTTAATGGAATGTCCTTGCATGCCAAAGCACATGAAAACACTGTGGTGGCAATCTCCTTTCCACCTACCTGGAAATGAGTGAGTAATGTGTGAGGCTGGTTGCAGGGGAGTATTCCAATTCCATCGGAACTGAGCTGGAACTCAAGGGAAATTGAGTGGTTGCCCCCATGATGCCATGGTCATGACCCCTGTGTCCAGTGTTCTCATGGGCACTGTGCTTCTCTGTAGGATACACTCTGATCATTATCTCCCATGGGTGCTAGGTCCTGGAAAAAGGTTCTCCCAGAAAAACTAACTCTCTTCCATGTCTGAGCAGATACAGTGCTTTACAGAGGAGGCAGAGGAACCAGAGAAGGTGATGTCAGGGGCTGAGTCCACCATGTTTAACACTTTGCATATATTAGGGAAGTGAATGTTTATAATACATATCCAGGGCACTTGGCCACCTTGTGGAGCAGGGTGGTTCCATTAGTGCACAATCCTGACATCAACTTTCTTTCCTGTTCCCAAGGTTCCATCCTGTCCCCAAGGATGTTGACCAATGAAGGACCAGGTCAGGATTTCCCATGTAGCTGGAGCAACAGAGACCTCTGCAAGATGAGAGTCTAACTAAAGTATTTAATGCAGTAATCAGAAATTTCCTCCAGTTTCAAGATTCCACAGCTCTCTAGTACACATCAAGGGAATTCCTTTGGCCTCCCTCCCACATGTTCCTAATGTGAGCTTTTGTCTTATTCATGCCAGGAGTCCCCATTTTCTTGTGTTTTTTTCTTTCACCCTGTTGAATCTACTTCTTCCAACATGGAGATGGGTTAGTTCCTACTTTTTATTTTATTTCAAAACATATTTTTCTGATTATAAAGTAGTGAATATTGAATATGGAAAACAGTGGTAAACAGGGAGAGTATAAAGAAAACAAATTAAAATTTCCCATAAAATCACTGACAGATAATGCTGTTATTCATATTTCCTTTTAGTTTTTTTTTTCTATGCGTGTAGGTATACCAAAATAAAATCAAGATCTACATAAAAGTTTGTATTCTACTTTTTAACTGTACTGTGTCATATTTTCCCCATGTCATCAGTTATTTTTGAAATGGTTAAAATACGTTAACTATGTTATTAATGCATGTTACCTATAGAAAAATAGGGAAGTAAAGATAAACAAAAAGATAAAAATATAGTCTCAACAGCCTGTGGTAATTATTATTAGTTTTTAATATTTTTTTGTCAATCCTTATCTGAGGATATTGTTTTCCATTGATTTTCAGTGAGAGTGGAAATGAGGAAAGGAAGGAAGGAAGGAAGGAAGGAAGGAAGAAAGGAAGGAGAGAGAGAGAGAGAGAGACGAAAGAAATATTGATTGAGAGAAACATCGTGACCAGTTGCCTTCTGCACATGCCCCAACCAAAACTAGGAATAGAACCTGCAACCTAGGTACATGCCCTTGATGAGAATTGAACCTAAGACCCTTTGGTACATGATCCAATGCTCTGACTATTGAGCAAAACTGACCAAGGTGCTATGAGTTTTTTAGAATCTGTCTCTATATATAATTTTTATGAGCAATTGAGCCTGTATGTACATATAGTAATAAATGCACATGGGAAAAATTCAGGCACTACAGAAAGGTATAAAATGATCAATCTCCCTTCCTGCTGTAAGAACTCACACACACACACACACACACACACATTTAGGAATTGTTTTGAAAGTGATGTTTTCAAATGTTTTGTCCTTTCACTCAGTAAAATATTACTATTTTCCTAATTAATAAATATACTATAATATCTTTCAAGTGATTATATTATATTCTATTAGATATATGTTTTTCAACTGATTTCCTATTGTTGGACATATAGATTTACCCCTTTGTCTTCCTCCTTCCCTCCCTTTCTTTTTTCTTTCTTTATTTCATTTACTTCCCTCCCTACTTTTATTTCCCTGGTTAAATTTTGGGAAATAGATTTTTGAGGGCAAATATATTTATTATTTATCATCACCCAAGGATATTGTTCCATTAATTTTTAGAGTGGAAAGGAGGTGGAGAGACAGAAAGCCATCTCTGTGAGAGAGAAATGTCGATGTGAGAGAGACACATCCATTGGTTGCCTCCCATATGCACCCTGACCAGGGCCAGGGATCGAGCCTGTAACACAGGTACCTGCCCTTGATGAGAACTGAACCTGGGACCCTCAGTCTGCTGAGCAAACCCAGTTAGGTCAAATATTTTTAATTTTTACTATACTAATAGCCAAATTGCAATTGGGAAAAGCCATACTAATTTAAACTTCTGCTATCCTATCTAATAAAAGATTAATATACAAGTTGACTGCACATCTACTTCACCTACAAGCCATGCCCACCAATCAATCATGAGTGAGTGTGCAAATTAACCCAACCAAGATGCCTGTGGCCACAGAGAGAGCAGGAGGGAGGCTTGGGTTTCCCCCAGCGATGGAGGAAGCCAAGCTTTCTGCACACCCTGGCTGGCCCAGGCCTCTGCTTAAGGCAACAATGTTTCAATGGCAGGCACCAGGGAGAGAGCAGAAGGCTTGGTTCCGCTCCAGGCTACAAAGTTTCAATTGTAGAAAATAAATAAATCCCATATACCAGGGCCTCCTCTTGGGTCGATGGGGGTGGGTGGTGGGTGGGCGTGGCCAGCCTGTAAACCACCACAGCCTCCTCATCCAGGCCATCCCACACCCCAAGGGAATCCCCACCCTGATCTGGGACACCCTACAATGCAAACCAGCTGGCCCCTACCTGTGTACCAGGTCTCTATTTTATCTAATAAAAGAGTAATATGCAGATTGACCATCACTCCAATACACAAGATGACTACCCCCAAGTGGACACAAGATGGCCACCACAAGATGACTACCAGGGGAGGGTAGTTGGGAGGGATCAGGCCTGCAAGGGAGGGCAGTTGTCGGCGATCAGGCTAGCAGGGGAGGGCAGTAGGAAGGGACCAGGTCTGCAGGGAGGGCAGTTAGGGGTGACCAGGTCTGCAGGGGAGGGCAGTTAGGGTCAAACAGGCTTGCAGGGGAGCAGTTAGCATCAATCAGGCTGGCAGGGGAGTGGTTAGGGGGTGATCAAGTTTGCAGGCAGAAACAGTTAGGGGCAATCAGTAAGGCAGGCAGGTGAGCAGTTGGGAGCCAGCAATCCTGGATTGTTAGAGGAATGTCTGACTGCCTGTTTAGGCCCAATCCTACCTGTATTGGACCTAAAAGGGCAGTCGGACACCCCACAAGGGGTCCCAGATTGGAGAGGGAGCAGGCTGGGCTGAAGGACACCCCCACCCTGTGCATGAATTTTGTGCACTGGGCATTTAGTCAGTACATAATCATGCTCATTTCTTTATATTCTCAATCTACAAGTTTAATGCTCTTTGATACTTTCTAATTTTATAGTTGATAACCACGGTGTTTTACATTGCATTTATTTAATTAATAGTGATAAACTTTAGTTTTTTTATATTTGTATTTTATATTTTGGACTTGTTTGCTCTTTTCTGATCATTTTAAAACACAGATCCCTATTGATTTGTAAGATCTGTATTTTATGGGTAGTTATGATGTCATGTATATTGTAGATAATTTATCCCAGATATCAGTTGTCTTTTAACCTTGTGATGGTTAGATTGTACAGAAGCTAAAAATTTTAAGTCAATTTTATCCTTCAGGTTGTGCTTTGAGTGCTATGTGTAGGAATGTCCTTCCCTCTTTAAGTTAATACATATATTAATATGTTTTAGACACAGTTAAACATTTAAGCTATCCAAAACTTGTTTGTGAACATTTCCCAATTTACTATCCAGTTAATGCCATTTATTTAAAATTTTTCTCTTCTTATTAAAGATCGGGTCTAAAACTAATCTGTTTTTGAAGATTGATTCCTTTTTATTGATCTGCCTTCTTTCTTCTGCATCATCACTACCCATTTATTGTCCCGGTGGAAAATGTTTTAACATCTCATTGGACAAGTTCCTCCTCAGTTCTTTTCTGTGTGTGGACACAAGAGGTAACATTACAACTAGGAAGTGGAAGTATCAGGCTGTGAGTTTTGGCTCATATAATAACTTAATTATAGAGTTGGTAAGGGGAAAGGAGGAGGGAGGATTATAAAAAATGTAAAGAGCCATGAAAGACACAGTAGCACCAAACTATTATTTTCCTTTTGAATAATTAAAACTTTGAAAATATTTGCAAAGGGAGTGATATTCTCACTCTGTAAGAATATAGGATGCAGTTTAAATGATCTGCCTCAAATTTTCCCTCTAGTCTAATACCTGTTCCTCACCTGGGAAGACGGGGTGATTCATAGAGTAATTATGAGGATTAATGAAGATTAATTACTTATGTGACCTACTGGCACATTATTCGTGCTTAGTATATGGTAATTATTAAAGATATAATAGGTAAATTCAGAAGGAGGCTGTCTTCCCCTCCCTCCTCATTTCCTGGTGATGTTTCAAGAGCATAGCAGGGAAGCCTTTCTCAGGCCTGAGTATGCACAGAAATCATCTGGGGTTTTTGTTCATGCAGTTTTTGATTCAATAGGTCTAGGGTAAGATTTGAGGTTCTGCATCTCTCACAAGCTCCCAGGTGATGCTGTTGCTGCTGGTCCATATGTTTTAGTGACATGACTGTAGGGAGGATTCAAGAACTACAATGGCCAAAACTGGTTTGGCTCAGTGGATAGAGCGTCAGCCTGCGGACTGAAAAGTCCAAGGTTCGATTCCGGTCAAGGGCATGTACCTTGGTTGTAGGCAAATCTCCAGTGTGGGGCGTGCAGGAGGCAGCTGATCGATGTTTCTCTCTCTCTCATTGATGTTTCTGACTCTGTCTCTCTCCCTTCCTCTCTGTAAAAAAATCAATAATACACACACACACACACACACACACACACATATATATATATAAAGAACTACAATGGAGGCTGGACTAGATGATGTAAGACCCCTTTTGGTCTCCAGATCTTTTGAATCTGTGCCTAGAGAGACCATTTACAGTTTCACAAATTGGAACATCACCAGGGAGAGGGGGTACATAAAAACTACATTGGCATTATTTTTTTATAGATGGTGTTTATGCTATAAAATGCTTGTTTCGTAGCCACCCTGATAGTTTCTTACAGAAGCACTCATTATTACCAGTTTGTGTATTGTTTATTTCCTAGAAGTAATTTATGCAGTACTATTGTTTTTTTCCAGAAGTAATTTATGCATTATACACACACACACACCCACACTTTTTTCCTATTACTTTTTAAACCTTGCTTTTTACTCAAAATATACCATATAAATTATTTGATATTAATACAGATGGGACTGCTGTAACTAAAAATAACAGCAAGTGGATATACTAGAAGTTCTATTTGACCAGTATTATTTCCAAAATTTTGCTAGCACAATGTTGCAGTGAGCGCATCTCATTTCAGAAAAGTAGAATAAATTCTTAGAAGTGAAACGGCTGGATCAAAGGGCCTATGTGTTTAAAGTTTCGGTGGATAGTGCCACATTGTTCTCCATAAGTGCCTTGGCAGTCCAGGGCCCCACCAGCCACATACATGAAGCTGCTTCTCCCACATGCTGGCCAAACGTTTTGATCTTTGCCGAAATGATTGGTGATAAATGATATCTCATTGTGGTTTTAATTTGCATTGCAGATTATGAGTGATATTGAGACATCTTCACAATCGTATAGAGGCATTCACATTTCCTTTCCAAGACCTGTGCATCCTTCTTTCTTATTGATTTTTTAGGAGCTCTTTATAAATTAAAGAAAATGAGTCATTTATTTGTGACATGAGTTCCCCCAGCTTCCCCCCATTATTTTTCTTTTGATGTAAAAAAACCCCCAAAAAACAGATATAGCCGAAACCAGTTTGGCTCCGTGGATGGAGCGTCGGCCTGTGGACTGAAGGGTCTCAGGTTCGATTCTGGTCAAGGGCATGTATCCTGGTTGCGGGCACATCCCCAGTAGGGGGCGTGCAGGAGGCGGCTGATCGATGTCTCTCTCTCATCGATGTTTCTGGCTCTCTATCCCTCTCCCTTCCTCTCTGTGGGAAATCAATAAAATATATTAAAAAACAAACAAACAGATATAACCATTTTGATGTAAACTCATTAATCAGGTGTTTGTTTGTTTTTTTGGTATTTTCTGTCATACTTAGAATCACACTATCCTCCACTTTAAAATATAAACAACAATTCTACTGTTTAGTTTTTTTCTTTCTTGTTTAAATCTTTGATATATCTAGAATTTATCTTCATGTAAGATGTGAAGATGTGAAGAATGGATCAACTTTATTTTTCTTTCCAGCTGGCTACCCAGTTGACAAAAATACTACTTACTGAATAATTTCCTTCTATTTATTGGTTTAAAATGCTACCTGTTTCTGTATGTATTATACTCTACATTTGCATCTATTACTGAACTTTTTACTCCATTCCATTAATCTATCTGTTCTTAAATATTAAAAAAAAAATCCTCACCTGAGGATATTTTCCCAATTGATTTTTTGGAGAGAGAGAAAGGGAGGGAAAAAGGGGGGATAGGGAGAGGAGGAGGAAAAGGAAGAGGGAGATAGAGAGAGAGAAACAGAGAGAGAGAGAGAGAGAGAGAGAGAGCGAGAGAGAGCGCATCTATGTGAGAGAGACATATTGATTGGTTGCCTTTGGCATATTCAATACCGGGGCTGGGTATTGAACCTGCAATCAGATATGTGCCCTGACTGGAAATTGAACAACCTTTTGATGTTTTGGGATGATGCTCCAAAGCAACTGAGCCACTGGCCAGAGCTCAAGCTATTTTAATTTTTAATAGCATTCAAACATTACATATCTGGTAGGACAGGTCCATACTGATTACTCTTTTTTGTTCACCCCCCTTCCCCTCATCCGCCCTAACATTTTCTTTTTATTACTCTTACTTATTTATTTCTGATGTAAAATTTTAGAGAATGCTTGTCTATGCTTGCTTGGTTAAAAAAGAATCTGATTGTTTTTATTGGAAGTGTGCTAGATTTATTGATTGATTTAAGATAACTGATGTTTTTATGATACTCAGTGTTCTTATCAAAGAACAAAGCATACCTTCCATTTGTTTGCTTTTATTTGGTCTCTGAGTAGCATTTTAAAGTTTTCTATATATATATGTTATAAACCCATTGTCTTTATCTAGATCGTATTTATTCCTAGGTCTTTTATCTTTTTATTGTTTTACCTTGTATTTTCCAGTTTACTGTTGTTTGTATATATAAATAAAAGCTATTAGTTTCATTATATTGATTTTGTATCCATCTGCCTTAATGAATTTCTCTCATTTCTGAAAATTTGTCATTTGTTTTTCTTGGATTTTCTATTATCTACAAGTACTCATAACTCTATCACCTCTTTCCCAAGTTTTATACTTATTACTTCTTTGTTTTACTTATCTATTGTGTTGGCTATTATTTTCTAAATAAATTTAAATATCAGTGGTGACAAAGAATTTCCTTGTCTTCCAACTTTAGTGGAAAAGCTTCTTGTACTAGTTTACTGGTAAGCATGATGGATGTTTGGTTAAATAGATATTTTCTAATGTTGCATGAACAGCCTTCTGTGTGGTGATAGCCAGAGGGAAAGGGGAATTGGGGAGTAGGTAGAGGTGGGCAAAGGAGGGGAAATGGGGATGGAAAGAGACTTTGCTTGGGGTGATGGTTGCACGATGCAGTGTGCTGATGATGTTTTATTGGGTTATATACGTGAAACCTGTATGGTTTTGAGGACCAGTACCACCCCAATACTATATTAAAAAAATTGTTTTGTTAACAAATAATCAAGAATGGCTTTTGAATTTTTCAAACACCTCTCCAGTGTTCATAGGGATCAGCATATGGTTTTTCTCTTTGACTTGTTATTATGATAGCTTATATTAAACTGTGAATATTTGAAATCATCTTCCTGATACCTAGTATGGGAAGGATTTCCCCTACGAACCTGTGTCATTTTCACTGTACTACTAGCTAGCTTTCTTTCAGGCTCAGAAGGTGGATTATCCAGATTTATGTCTCTGTGGTTATATTAGTTTTTGCTCTTTCAACTCTGAGGTTTCCAAATGCCCCTAAATGGGACCCTTTAGGTCAAGCCACATGTGCGGCTTAAGTGTGATTTCTTCTCCTAGAGCCATTCATTTTCTGTGGCCCTTTTCAAACCCTTGTCTCTTCAATACTCAGAGAGAGGTGTAGGGTGACGAGCCACTTCTTGAATTCCTGTTTCTGATCACCCAGAACTGCTGGGCTTCCTCCTTAGCAGCTTTGCACATGTGCCTGATCAGTTACTTACATCAGTCAGTCATCAGCACCCAGGCTCCCAACACTGCCTGGGGCACCCACTGATTCATCCAGCTCAGCCTGGAGATGTGGACTCAGCCACCAGGCTGGTCTGACCTGCGCCCTCAGCAGTTTCGCTGAGTGCCGAGTCAGCCCAGGTGCTGGTCTTCCGTGAGGCCCGTGATCCTTTGGTATGGAGTCAAGTCTCCTCAAGTTCTTCTATCTCCCCATCTCATGTATGGAACCCGGGGCCATGATGGTTTTCCAGAGGCAGCAAAATGATATCCTGGGAAATGTCATTCTTACAATGGGAGAAAGTGTCAATTCAGTATAATCCAACCAATAGTTATTGGCTTTATGTATCAGCTCAATGTTGGGTGCAGAGGGGGAAGATAGAAGGAAGAATAGAGCCACCATTGCTTTTGACAAGTTATCAACTTTTTTTTCTTTTTAAAAAAATATATTTTATTGGTTTTCCACAGAGAGGAAGGGAGAGGGATAGAGAGCTAGAAAGATCGATGAGAGAGAAACATTTATCAGCTGCCTCCTGCATGACCCTCACTGGGGATTTGCCCACAACTAAGGTACATGCCCCTGACCGGAATCGAACCTGGGACCCCTCAGTCCACAGGCTGATTCTCTAGCCACTGAATCAAACGGGTTTTGGCAAGTTCTCAATTTTTAATTGAGAGATCTGCTTATGGTATATAACTAGAACAAATAAGTGTTCATTGAATGCTATGGATTAACCTTCCTGCCTCCAGAGTCCCTCTTTACTCTTCCTTTCACCTGGCTTCCAGAGAGATCTTTCTAACTTAAACTCAGTAATGCCAACTCTGTGCTTAAATATCTTGTATTTGCTTCCAAGATAAACTTCAGAGTTAACCTGACACACAAGGCCCTTCAGAACCTGATTTCGATCCTGTTGAACTGCCTCATCGTCCTCTTTTACAGTAACAGTACCCTTTCGTCTGAACACAGCACACACTTTCAGCTCTGTGTCTTGGATAAGCTATCTTTCTTGTGTAGAATGGCCCCTCCCCTTTCTTTGTCTGATGATCTGCTCTTTTTTCAAGACTCAGGTCAAAACCAATTCCTCTGATGTCCCTTTCCAACATTTAGTTCCTCTTTTCTTACTAAACTATGTTCACTTTTCTCCTTAGCTCTTTCCATAGCATTCCCCAAATCTTCTATTCCATTGATTTCCAAAGTTGGAAAGGGAAAGAATAGAAAAAAAAAACTCCCATCTTTGTGTTTTATATGCTTTATAATGTGCCTGAAGTATTGGTACAGTAGTATACACATAAACTTTATGATTAAATAATATACCTACATTATGGTTGTATGTTCAAAAGTTGTTTTAGTGATAGGGGATAATAATATGAAAAGTTAGAACTTGGAGGCCATGAACCCTATCATATTGGTAGGAACTCAATAAAAATTTTTGAATAAGTGAATGGCCTCTATTATGATTGAAATAATGATAAATGCTTCAGATGAGATACAAACAAGATGCCAACGGTAGAAAGAGTGGAAACATAATTGCGTATTTGCTCAGAAGTCAGAGAGCCTGACTTCTAATTATTTCTTTAAGAAGAATCAAAATACCTGCTGTACTATCTTAGGTGTGTTACTCCACTCATCTTTCTAGACCAGTTGATAAAGTTTCCGCAAAGAGCCAGATAGGAAATATTCAACTTTGTGGGCTATACAAATTTCTGTACAGTCAAAGGCAATAGGTAAATAAGTGGATGTGGCTGGCTGTATTCTAATAAAAGATTTATTTATAAAAACCAATGACTGTCTGGTTGGCCCTGTGTCAACTTCTGTTCTAAACAATGATTCCTAGCTTGTATAATCATTGTATTATATGAGATACCTTTGCAACATGCCCAGCCCATGATTGGTTCTTAAATAAATGCTCAAAAATATCGGCAGTGGTTAGTTCTGATTTGGTGTTTTACAATAAAAATGATGGTTGAGTTATCTTTAGATCTGAGTCTCTTACAGGACAGGCATGTGAAATAGTCAGTCTGGGGAAGAGCACTCATGAAGAAGGCCTTGATGTCCCTGGAGGGGACCCTGGACACTGCTGCAGCATTCCCTGGCGATGGTATGGCAGACACAGCAAGGGGTGGACTGTGTACTAGTACCTTCCTGGTAAAATGGAGTCAATAGCAACCTTTTTTCCTATAGTTAGAATCAGAGAAATTGCATGTCACATACCCTGTGCTCGGCTATGTCTCATGACCTTATGTGGGACATCTTTTGATACTGACTTCCACCAACTGTTTGATGCCACAACTGTTGGCTACTCTGCTTTGCTGAGTATGTTTCATATGTTAGGGCAATTTGCCCCCATTCTGAACTTGAACCTATCATAATACTTCATGCCCCACCCCAGTGAATAAAGATCAGTATCACTCTAACATCTGAAGTCTGGAAGAAAAGGGGCTCTTTGACCTGGATTTCTCAAGGTACTGTCTATCGAGCACCTGGACAGTGGCCATTAAAATGGGGTGTGCTGGCCCGGCCTAGAAGTCTCGAATCAGGATCTCTGCTCTAGAGCCCATTTTACATAGTAACTAGTACAACACCAGAATTGGAGACCTGCTGTTCCAACCAAAACATTAAAAAAATTATTTTTCCAAGTCCTCCCTTTATAAACTTTCCTTAGTTGAATGCTTAGCTCTTTGAATCCAGTGTAACCAGTAAAAGATAGGAAATTAAGTCAACCACTAGCTTGCTGAGGTTTCCTCCATAAAATTTATTTTTAAAATAATTGTACAACGAATAAGTTTCCATCTATGTGGATCTCAAAGTTGCAGGACTCTTTGAACATGCCACTTATTAATCAGCCTGTGCATCCCAGGTAGAAGCTGCGCACAGAACTTCCCTGGTTAGATAGCTCCTGTGAGACTTCTCTTACCAACTTCTGAGATGCTTTCACATGCGGTCTCCCTGGGATGGAGATTTCATCTTGGATTTTCCTAATTAGAACTGTCATGTGCAGACTTCCTGGTTAGCACCCCCAGGGAGCCTTTGATGACCTCATCTCAGGGGTTCTCTGCTTAGGTGATCTTTCAGTCCAGCTAGAATTCAGTGGGATGTGGATTGTATTTACCACGTTAGAAAAGGCACAGCCATCCATTTGAAAGGTAATATTGTTATCTTCAAGATTATAGGATTAGCTCCCAGATATTTAATCAATGATTTATTATTGATTATTCACGTATGACTGGTGTCACAATCTGCATAATAATGACTATGTCTATATTTGTGTGTGTGCATATGGATGTATGCACATTTATTTTAATGATTATGGATATTTGCAACCCACTTGCACATTAATGACCTTACTCCTTAATTGTAAAAATTTCCTGGACATGGATAGGGCAGGTTATTCTTTGTCTTTCAAATGAGCAAACTGAAACACCAGGAAGTGCAACGAGGCTGCCACCCTGATGAACCAGGCTCCCTGCAAAGCCATCATCCCACTTCTCAGTTTGGGCCTGGACTCTGTATCCAAATTAAGTCAAGACTTGTAGATGCCCTGGGAGAAGAAATCATGGGACATTTTGCAAGTTAAGTTGGTCCAAATAATAAAACGTCTTGGGATTCTGGCACCCTGTCAAATCTCTGGCTACAGCTGAGACATAATTGGGACACACCTCTGGAAAAAGCCAAAGAAACCACTAGATGGCAGTATGTGAACATTAACCGGAAGAAAGGATACCACTCTTGAGTTTGAATACCTTGGGACTGCCATGGGGAAAGCCTTGGCAGGGATATTTCATTGGAACTCGCCTTCCAAGAACAATGAATTCGAAGATCATTGTGACTTTAGGCTCCAGCCTGAGGCAGGATGGCTGTGCTTTGGTTCTGTGAGAAGTTAGGTGAGCACTTCTCAGCCCAGCTTGCACATTAGAATCCTCTGGCATTCTGATTGCACTTGGTCTGGGTTGAGGGCCCAGGCATGGATATTTTTTGTTAAAGTTCCCCAGAAACCCCAATGTGCTCCCAATGTCGATAACCTGTGCTAGACTGAGGCCACCTGCTCCTGGGTTTTAAGAACCCAATGAAAGCAGCACAGCGCAAGCTCCTTCATGATGTTCTGGGCCCGAGATGCAGAAACAAATGGAATGTTAAAACATGGTCTCTATGCTCAGGAAGCCACAATTCCAAGGGGACTGAGATTTAAAATGTCGACTACCACCCAGGTGTGTGGGGAAATAATCCTGCAGTGCAGTCCCAGTTCTGCCCAGCCTGATTCTAAGTCACTTGGTCCTCCACAGCTCACTTTCATCAGTGTGTTTGAAGAAATTCCTCATTGGGAAAATGAGAATGATGAGCCAGGTGCCTTCAAGGATCCATGAGCTATGCTCCTAAGGGCAGTGTCTTTTCTCAGTCAAGTTCTGTGTGTGCCCAGGAGTAATCTGGCTGCTTTGGAGAGGGATGGAATCCCTCAGCCTGGCCTAAACTCAGTATCTCAAGCAGGACAGAATTGCTGCTTTTGGAACTGAGTATTCTTACTTCCAATGGTAGCATTTTAGTTCATTGCAGAAGAAATTAGTTGTCAAGGATAAAGCATTTAAAAACACAGAAGTTCCATATGCTTGCTTTCCGACTATGTGTTCCAGGCAAGCTGGGACTGGGGATAGGAGAGCGCATCTCAAACCATAGAGCATCCCTCTCCCCCATTCCTATTCTCATCTCCCCATCTCTATTTCTAGCTTAAACACACTGCTGGGATTTCTCCTAGGATGACCTTTAGGAGGTTGCTTCATAATCTCTCCCTTTCATGGGAGGTTGATGGGGCATATTTAGGAATTGGGACGAATCAACAGTGATAGCCTGCGAGTCCTGATCTGCAGTTTATGCTTAAGAAAGACTTGAGGAACACAGACTAGATCTTACTCATCTAACTCATTTTAATACCTGGCACAAGGCCTGGTACAGAATAAATGTGAGTGTTTGTTAATGGTTTCTGTAGTTTGAAGTATTTAACTATGTCAAGCTGATATTAAATATTCAGATCTGAGCATCAGAAATAGCTTTGATGCTATTTGTGTCTTATTCACAGATAATCATGAAATAGATTGTTTTTCCCTCTTTGCACTACTTGCCAGGAGGCTCAGAGACATATTAGTGGCCCACCTCTAGCAAATAATTAAGAAAGACCTTATACTACATAAGTGATTATATGATCAATTAGATGGTTATATGCGATTATATAACAAGACCTTATGTAGTTGTATGTGGTTATACAATCAATTAAATGATTATATGTGATTATATGATGCCTGGCTTCGCTTTATTTTTCTCAAAGTTGTACTGAATTATTTTTGCAATCTGCCTCAGATTCTCTTTGGAACAAGGAATGGGGAAACTCATTAAATCTCAGACAATGTCAGGGACAATTCCTGGTGCTTGGTAGGAGCACAAAATATTAAGCAGATGAGTGAATGGTATTTTTATCTGAATCTTAAGATTGAATTCAGTGTTTAAAGAAACCTATCAATCAACCTGAAAATCACAGTCTGTTAAAATAAATGGGAATAAATGGGAAGATCTTCTGGACATTAGACCAGAAAGGCAGAGTGACCTGTCTGAGATGACACAAAAATCTAATAGCTCCGAGTTAAGCTCGGTTATTTTTCACTCTTGATCTAGAGCACGTTCCATTGCCCTAAAAACATTTCTTTTGACCTTCAAAAAGAGATACCCATCCTCAATACCTTCAGAAATGAAATGGAAGATGCTCATCTGGTTGTCCCTCAGGTAAAACTGGTGCTAAAACAAGAGAGCAGTACCACCTGTATTTGATGGACTAGATTATTCCGCTTATTGTTTTTCCTTTGACCCAGCCACAGCAGCTCATTTAGTGACCCATGATGTGATTTCCTTTCTGAGCTTCAGAAAGAGAAAAAGTTAGGGAATGCTGGTAGCCCCATTCTGCGGTCTCCCGGGAGGGTGTGAAGGGATAGTTTTACTGACAATGTTTATCCTGGACAGAAGCCAGCAGCAAGGCCTGCTGGCCTGAAGCATAAGCTGCTTCGTCTTGTCAAGCATCTTTGTCCAAAACATGGTCAAAGGAGAAG
Organism: Lasiurus cinereus; assembly: GCA_011751065.1. NCBI lineage: Eukaryota > Metazoa > Chordata > Mammalia > Chiroptera > Vespertilionidae > Lasiurus > Lasiurus cinereus. Next base: position 3,283,114 of record JAAGEH010000226.1, read on the forward strand.
TGAGGCTGCTGAATTTTGATGGATATTTATCTCTGTGGAGAGCAAGAGAAGGCATGCTGTATGTAACAGCCTGACCTGTCTACTTTCACAGCATTTTCCAAACGACTTCCCTTCAACTCCACCATTTTTACTACTCATAGCCACAGAGGAATTCTCTGCCCAGCAAACTCTCTTTAAAAAATACTCCTTAACTAAGAGAAGATGTCTTTCTCTCTTTTTTAAAAAAAAATATTTTTATTGATTTCAGAGAAGAAGAGAAAGGGAGGGAGAGAGAGAAACATCAATGTTGAGAGAGAATCATTGATCAGTTGCCTACTGCTGGGGATCGAGCCTGCAACCCTGGCATGTGCGACCTCCTGGTTCATCGGTTGACACTCAACCAGTGAACCACACGTGCCAGGCTTTATTCTCTTTCTTATTAATTTTCCTTGTGTATTTATATAGACATGGATAGATGTATATAATTTTTTCTAAAACCAAATTTACATCTTTAGGACAATCAGTTTTCACTGGTATTACATCAATAGAAGGCATTAGGTTTACCTCCCAAATCACTTTTGGTTTGGGGATTATAATTTATAGATGTTTTATTTTTACTTTATTCTATAGGTGAGCCTATTATTAGTCTAAATAACTGCAACAAATGTCTTGCCTCCTATCTTTGCTCAAGCTTTTTCCTCTGGCTGGCATCCCATTTCCTTTCTGATCAACCCGGAAGCTCTAGTTCAGATGACAATGATGCCCAGGAGAGCCCACCACAAATCACTAACAGTTTTCTTCTCTGTGCTCCTGCAATGGTCCCATCTCCATGATGGGATCACCACATCATGTTCTCACCGGAGCTTATGTATCTGTTTTCCCCGATGCACTGTGAGCTTCTCAAGGGCAGAAGCCATCTCCATCTGCGAGCCTCCTGAGCCCACCCAAGGGTGTGGTGGGTGCCCACATGTATATTTACTCATCCTATTGTTGATTCATTGTGGTTGCTCCTGTTGTCTAATCAGATTTATTGCCTTTCCCTTGAGGAGCGGATTCTGCAAAAATTTTGCCCAGAAAGCAATCTGATGTGCTAGTCAGAGCAGCTCACCTGTTGGCTCACTGGTGTGAATGTGATGTGACAATCACAGAGTCCAAAGGCCTAGGCTCTGCTCACAGACACAGAAATGTCCTCTGAGTCATGCTGGGCCCAAGTTAGTCTAGGCATCGACTCCTGCCTGCAGTCTCTTCAGCTGCTGTTTCTTAACTCCTGACCTTAGTCTTCCCTGGAGATTCTTCCAGCTGGGCTCAGGCTTGCTCTCCATTTGGGATGAAACTGCTGAGGCAGATACATTTGGGAGAGGAGAATTTGTCCTTTTTGAGTCTTTATTTAATCCAGGGTGAGAGTATGAATTCTCAGCTGCAGCTCAGGCCTACCAGGCAAGCCTCAGAGCTTTCTCAGGCCAGAGATGTGGAAAATGTGATTGTCACCATGGCAGAGACAAACCGTGTCTGGGACAAAGTGTTAAGGCAGGGGAATTGAAAAGACAAACCAGGGGATAATTGCAATTTTGCTTATTTTTCATTTGAGAGGACAGAGAAGAAATCTTTGATTTAGCAAAAGAGAATTCCAGGGAAGGTAGAGGCCGAGGACTCTATTTGGAAAAATGCCCTTGGCATTTGAAGATTGGTGTTGGGTATCTATTTGCCTTAAAGCTATGGGCTTTTTAAAATTTGGATGCTTCCCCTTCTCCCTCTTTATCCTATTTTTAAAAATCTATTAGGAGGATCATAAATCAAGATCAATACCCTGGCTCCCTCTTGCTTGAATTGATCCTGTGAATTGGTTCTTCAAACTAAATTTAGACACTCTCTTTGGCAGGCTACCCCCAACCCCTCTCTCTTCCTCTTTCAAGTCTAGGAAGCCCATTCTTTACACAGCACTGTTATTTAAGAAAGAAGTTTCTCCTAATACTGAGCAGACTTCTGTCTCTGTTGTAGTTCCTACAGATTGTTTCAATTCTACCTTTCAGGGCCACATATAACAAATAAGTCCCTTCAGCTCCTACCCCTAAGCCTGGTGCTCTTTTAGCCGAAGAGCCATTTCTTTAAGTTTCCCTGCAGCACCACCTCGGGACTTTCACCATCTGAGCCACTCTTCTTTGAACACCCTTCAGCACGCCCTTTTGAAGTGCATGTAACCCAGACAAAGCAGAAGGGCTCATACCACACTCAAAGAAGCCCTTGTCAACAACCAGAAGTGATTGAGAAGAGATTGAGATCTTTAACAAAATTAAATGAAAACCCCAAAGAGTTAGTTCATTTCTTGACTCACATCAAAACATGAAATTCACATTTTCCCTCTCTCTAGTGCTCTCTGCTTCTCCTTTAGTCTTTCATCTTCCTCTATCAAAATTCAGAGGCAGCTCCCCAAATCATGCTATTGGCTGGGTGGGTGGGGGATGAGGAGGAAGGGTGAGATAGAGGGGAGTGGTTGCAGACCCATAATTAAAAAAAAATTTGTACATATGGATTTAGAATTTATCAGAGTAAATGATTTGAAGTGAAACCTGATCTATGCAGAGTGGAACAAACCACCTACCTCCTGTCATCTTAACACCCCACCTTTAGTAACAGAGCTCCCAATGTCCTTGGCTTTGGGGGCATTTCAGTTCTCATAGTAAAAGTCCCATGAGAAGTCTTCCAGAGCTTCTCTAGGACCTGGGCTCGAGGTGGCATAGATTCTATCACAGATTCTATAGATTCCTGGTTGAAGTTTTCTAGAACTGGTATGAGGAAGAAAGGTTAGATTCTTATAGTTTTATTTTGTTCAATTTAAGGTCTAGTTACTTGGAAAAGGCAAACTACTAAGCAAAGAATCATCTGTGTATTACTGGACAGCAGAGGTAACTCTGGTGACTCCCAATAGATCCCATCCCTCCATCCCCTGCTAACCTTAGCCCCATCTTGATCTCTTGGACCATTGTAGTTCCTAGAAGTGATTTGTAGATATGAGGCCCTCTGCTGTTAAAGGCCCTGTGTTCTGTATTTGTCTTGGGTGGTAGGCTGGTCAGCAGTGTCCTCAAATGGCTGTATATACCCTATACTTGGCAGAAAATCCTCATATGTTTTGGTCAATTAATGGCACCATTCCTGAGGTATTTTCTTATTTTTAAAATGTTGTTGGTCATTTCACATGAATTGGGAATGAGCAGGATATAATTCATGTACACAAATGGGTATCTTTAATTAGATGTATTCAAAGTTCCATTTCAACTATACTGGGTGAGGCAGGGTGGGAAGGAATGATGTACTGTGCTCAGGCTGATTGTTTTGATGATCACAGTGTTGCTCTCTACATATGTCCAAAGCATTTCAGCATACGTTATTTCATTTTATTTTTATGACACAGAATTGTGTAAAAAATGTTGCAATTATTATCTATATTCTGCTAAATTATAGAAACTTTTTCAAAAGAGTTAATAATTTACCCAAAAGTAGAAGGCTGAGGAGCCCCTCAGTTCTTTTACCTTCTAAGACTTTATCCACTTAAGCTAGGTACTTGGATGCCATCCTCTATTTTTGCAATATTCACATATACCTGTAATAACATTACCTCATTGTTTTTCTTTAAACTGACTCATTTTAAACTTAAATAAAATCAATATATTTAACAAGAAAACTTCATACTAAATAAAAACTAATGTCACTTTCTATAACTGGAAAGTAACCATGAAGATAAGAACAATGAGAAAGAAGCAGTCCCTTTATAGTTTAGGTAGTTGATTCCCATTGAAGTCTCTGAGCCCAAGTCCTGTTGTCTCCCTGTTAAAAAGAGAAATTTTAGCATGTTTTTAGGGAGGCATTGAAGTCATATGGCATCAGACTGACACTTTTTTTTATATTACCAGAAGGACTAAACCAGAATTGGAAAAGGAGTAACTTTTCCAATATGCAAATCAATGCTATTTAATGCTGTGTCCCTGTAAAATTCTCTCACACATAATTTTTAAAATTTTCAAGTTGTTTCCCACCCTGTGTGAAACACTACAGAATACATAGTTACATGATTAAGGAGTAAATATTGACTGTAAGTTGGGTAATTCTGGTAGACGACATGGATATTAGTAATAGTTCTGCTAGTTCATTTCTATAACTCAACATTTATCTCTTCATCCACTCAGTAACAGCTAATGAGTACCTACTATGTGCTGACCAAGCAAAGATGAGTAAGACACAATCTCATCCCTGAAGGATGTCTATTATCTAATGCTAATAAGTTTATGAGCTTATTAGCATTAGCAATGGTATGATCTTCTATGTTCTGCAATATGAGGTATATGTCCTCAACCTTGCGTAAGGGTGGAAGCACCCAGATATGTGGTGATATATGATCTGGGTATTGAAGGATAAGGGTTTATCAGCTGTAGATCTCCCAGAAGGAGTGCAACTTTTACAAAGAAACAATGGTAGAAAAAGACATGGTTGTCTTGAGGAGCAACTAGTGTCAAAGTATAGAGTCAAAGGAGAGAGAGGTAGATGTGGCAGGGAAGTGTCAGAAAAGGAGGCAGGCGTGGTAGACCCCAGCCAATCGGAGAACAGCTCTGTGTCCCTTGCCAGAGAGTTTGGAATGGCCCTGTAGACAGTAGGGAGCCATCCAGAATGTGTAAGGAGGGGAATGACATGCTCAGACGTGCATTTTAGAGAGGTCTTTCTGGTAATAGTGAGGACAGATGAGAAAGGAAAGAGGGAGATGTCAGCACAGATATCTCCTTGGGATGCCAATATTAGCTTAAGTTATTCCATGCAAATTCTATTCATTAGCTCTCCTTGTTCATTTTAAGCATTTTGGCAGCCACCACTCTGGCCACTATGTGCTCTGGATGGAGGGCATGTTGCTCTGGCCTTGGCAGAGTTGCCCTGGGATTTCTACCATAGTAGAACTGCTTTGTAAAAGTGGTCTAGTCCATGTGGGCTGTTTCAAGTGTGACTCAGGAAAAACCCCACCAGCAGCCATTTCACAACCAAGCAATGAATAGTTTATCTTACTTTTGACTTTGAATAACTTAAGTGATTAGGGACTAATTTTATGTGCTGTGCGTTTCTTTGCAATTCCCTCAACTCTCTGATGTACACAGCATGACCAAACAAGGAGATCTACATAATTATCTAGCCAACTTTCACACCAGCCTGAGTCATGGCAGGTCCTTGATCACAGAAGCAGCTCAGGAAAGGATCACAGGTATTCTGCATTAGTGGTGCCGTTTCGCCTACACCATTTATTCTGTGAATAAGTTTAGTTTTCCTTCAATATTTTGTATTATTCCTTTCTCTCTACTTTATAAAAAAATGGAATTTTAACCGAACAAATTGGAAAGTAAGTTCTCTTTTGGTAATGATAACATGATGCAATATAAAATGAATTGGGCACTTAATCGAAGTTAGGATTTAAGACTTGGCTGGGCCATTCCTATGTATGTCATCTAGGATAATTCACTTTTCCTGCCTGAGGTTCATTCTCTTCATCAGTAAAATGGATGCCTGCGCTATCCAGGATGACAGATAGCTTTCCTTTTGCGTGCCAACTTCAGGAGTTGATAGGGATTGTCCAAAGTGGGGGTTCTTAACTTCAAACGGAATTTTTGCAGACTTTCCTAATTATCCCACTGCCCATATAATTTTAATGCCACTGAATATCTGCTTATGTACTCTCACCCTTTGGAACACCACAAACAACTGTAATATCTAAATTTTGTTTATCTTTCTAGAACCAGGTTTTGGCCCCTAGGGTGCTGTACTGCCTGAAACATATGACTCAGAGGGCTCTGCTGATAGGGATCATGAAGTCACAGTCATATTCAGCAAGAAAGATACCTGGCTGGTATCTGCCAGAGCATGGGAAAGGCGAGCAGCAGAATGTGGGCTTTATATTGGGCTAAGTGGTCTGCATCACTACGTGGACATTCTGAGATTCCATATGCAGTATACATATAAGCTATATCTACCTAGCTCCTTGGTCAGCAAACTGTGGCTTGCGAGCCACATGCGGCTCTTTGGCCCCTTGAGTGTGGCTCTTCCATAAAATACCATGGCCTGGGCAAGTCTATTTTGAAGAAATGGCATTAGAAGAAGTTTAAGTTTAAAAAAATTTGGCTCTCAAAAGAAATTTCAATCAAACTGTTGATATTTAGCTCTGTTGACTAATGAGTTTGCCGACCACTGACCTAGCTAAAGGCAATTAGCTATTGCATTTAATGGTTTACCTATTGGGTGTTGATTAGGTATTGATAAAACTTGCAAATCTGAAAAAAAAATCTCAAAGTAATCAGTTTAATATTCATAAGCAGACAAGCTTTATTTGTGGAATATTTTTTTGGTAATCCTTAATACTTTCTTGGTAATTAAGATGTTCTCCTAAGATATGCCTACATGCTGTTACAATATATTAGTAATTATTCGTGTTTGTTTAGCAGATTTCTCAGGATAAGAAGTATCTGTTTTTCAGTGAAATAGCAATAAGATGATTTGTCTGAAGACTTCCAATGCCTAGGTTGAGCTTGATTGAATAGGGCCTCTCTGTAATGGGAATGCTTGGGAACCCTGTACTACCTTTCTGCTGAATAACTGATTGTATTCCAATCTTACTCTGAGTCTTGAGATATAAAGACGATGGTGGAAAGATTACCCACTCTCAAGGAGCTTCCAGATTTGTGAAGGCTGTCAGAAGAATAACTAGTACAACTAGGCTCTTTCAATCTGTGACTTTAAAACAAGGTCATATCCCTTTAATACCTGTTACTATTGGCTTGAGCCTTCATCAGCTTTGTCGACCAGTGTGTCTCTGGCTTGAAGTATTCTCAGTTGGTTTTCACAGTTCCTTTGCACACGGGCTTAAGTTTGTAAATAAATAGGCTGCCAGTGTTGACTCCTTATCACCTCTCTGCCATGCTGTGGAGCTACTGTTGCTGCCAGTCACTGTTCCATTGGGTGTTACATCCTCAGTTGACCATCATCACTGCTGCTGCCTGGTTTCAAGAAGGGGCTTTACTCTTCTCTTTATTATTTCACTGAAATATGGAGCAAACTTTTCCCTTAATTTATCACTCACACTTGAGCCTAGGTTGTAAATTTTGAACACAACTTTGTTGAATGTTGGGTATGAAAGGAAGTAAGTACAGGCAGAAAATATTTACAAACTGCTGTTTCCTGTGTCTGCTTTCAAGGATCGTAGGTCCAGATTCATGATCCATAGGCTCTGAATGATCATTTCTCATTCTGTCTAACTCAAAAGGCCACTTTACTTTATCTGTGGGAGCTTCTTCTCTGACCTACAGTATATCCTTCACCAGAGTGTGGGCCTCATCTTATGAAAGCTCAGAGTGAGAAAGGAGTTGTATTTCTCTGTCCCCCTCTCACCTGTCAGCCTTACATCCTTAGTCCTCATATGTTGTCCTTCTCTTGAGGATAATGTACAGCAAGGACAGCCATTCTTTTCAGGGGAAACTCTGCCCATGGGCCCATGGTTGCCAAAAGACCATCACATCTGAATGCAATATTTCATCATCATTTCACAAAGCCTATGGTATTGAATAACATCACAGTTTAGTTCCAGATGACTTAAACATAGCCAATCTAATCTCAACTGTAGCTTAAAGTAAAAGTAGTCTTCCACATTTTTTCTAAAGTCTTTTTGGTCTGTACTTTCAATCTCATGTGAACAAACTCCAGGAAAACACACTCTCTCTCTCTCTCTCTCTCTCTCTCTCTCTCTCTCTCTCTCTCTCTTTCTCTCTCTCTCCACCCCACAAGAACAAGCAATAATATACAATCATAAGGAAGATTAAAACAAAAGAAATGCCTTCTCTAGAGAAGCTACAAAGTTTACAGAGACATAGCTTTGGTAAAGAAAACATCTAACTTATATGTCAAAGAGAATTCTTTACTTCTTAGTATAAACATTTACTTTTAGATTAATGGTGACTTCATTTTTTCTCAAATATAATGGCAGGGTATATTGCTTTACATCTGAGTAATTAAAGGGCCCACTGGATTCATTTCTCAAGAACAAAGGAGAAAGTGTGGTATGACCCAAAGGTAAATTCAGTTCATTAGGTCCTAGAAGATAAAAACTACTGAGAACTGTAAGATGGCTTTGTTTTTTTTCCAGTATCAAGACCTATATTAAAAAGTGTTAGTGTCCAGCTCAGTGAGAACATCCTGTTGCCTTGGAGCAGGTGTTGGCAAACATTTTCTGTAAAGGGCCAGATGGCAAATATTTTAAGCTTCGCAGGCCATGTAGTCCCTGCTGCACCACTCACCCCTGGCGCTGTAGTGCTGAAGTGACCACAAGCAAATGTAAATAGATGAACATGGCTGTGTTCCCATAAAACTTTAAGACCCCCGAAATTTGAATTTCTTACAGTTTTCACTATAAAAGAGTATTAGTAAAAATTTTTTTCAACTATTAAAAAATGTAAAAACCTGTCTTAACTTGCAGGTCATACATCAATAGGTGGGCAGCCAGGTTTGGCCCACAGACTTTAGTTTGCGGACCCCTGATCAGGGCCAGGTATTACATGATGAAGTTATACATTCACATAACATAGAGGAAAACACAGAGCCCTTTGGGGCCATGCAGAATCAATAACCCAACTTGGAAGCACCTCTACCTATTCAGACTTTGCATGTGAATCTAACCACATCTAATTCCTTCCAAGAGCAGCCTGAAATCTTCTGCAATTTCAATGTGTTTCCCTTTGGAAAAGACAACTTCCTACACATCAAAAGCCAAAAAAAAAAAAAAGATCTTGGAAGGCTTCTGGCTATCCAAACTCACATGTGAAAGACATATTTTGATGAACTAGGCAGAAATAAGGCAGAAGCATATGGTTTAAATTGTATTTAACAGAGACATGTGTTTCAATCCTGCCGTCTTGAGACGTGTGGCCAGTGGTCCTCATGGCTTGTGAGCACTCCTGGGGCTGAGCCCACAGAAACCTGTTGAGTGGGTGCAGGTGTGTGTAGAGGGCCATTCTGAATATGGATAACACGTATGCCTGTGTACATATGTGCATGTTATGGCGAGACAACTAACACTTACTAATCATTCACCTTTGATAAAATATTCTTCCTTCACTTCCACCTGTCAAAGCCCATTCCCTTATTAAAGTTGAAATCAAATGTCATGTCCTTTGAGAAACCAGCCCCAATTTCCAACCACCCTCCCACCTACCTATCCCATTACCCCATCAGAATTAGTACTTTCTTTGTTCTTCCTTACTTGGAAGCTAGTTGAATATCACAAGATTATGGACTCTTGAGGTAAGAATAATTATTTTTTTCCTCTTTAGAGTTTGTTTGCCTTATACTGACTCCATGGTAAGCACAGGAAAACCAATTTGCTAAGTGTGGCAAAATGACCATGATTAAATGATAATTCTTTTATTTCAAAGACCTCATTTACATCCAAGAAGGTTCTTTTGACATTTGCCTGTCTTTCTGATTGAGAGGAGGGGCCCTCTTGGGCTCACAGAGCCTCCTCCTTCCCATCTGAGAGGATGCAGAAAGTCCTGATTCCTGGCCGTGCTAACCGTTCTTCCCTCTGGGAGACAGTGGGCAGCCTGATGATTTGAGCAGTAAGTCTGTGCACACCTGTATACCTGCCTGGCCCGAGAGTGACTCACCGGGCTCAGGCCAAGGTGCTGTCAGGCTGAGGCCCCATTTCTGTGAATGTGAGTTTAGGGTGGGAGACAGGGAGTGGAGGATAGGATTCGAATGCAGGTTCTGGATGCTTGATGGCAAGGTGAACTTGGGGGCAGGAGCCCAAATCAGATAGCATCAGAGGTCATGTGATTCAGAGGTGCTTCATTGTTCAAGTGGGAAGGCCAGGGGGCAAGTGACTGCCTCACATCCACGTGGCTTATTGCTGGGAGAACTGGATGCCAATGAGCCCCTTTGTTTCCAGTCTAAGATTCTTTAAAATTACCCAATTAAATAATTAATTCATTAACCACACATCGCTGCGGCTTACCAGGCATCAAGGGACTCAAATGACTGGGCATGCGCCCTGTCTTCTCATATCCTGCCATCTAGTTGGAGACAAAGTGTAGCTGAAATGGTGCTGGCTTGGGCTTCCTATAGATTTGGGTATGAGCTGCACCTCTGTCCTTTTCTGATTGTGGGAATTAGAAAAATCAAATACATACGGCTGCCTCATAAAGCTGTTGTGAAGATATAATGAGATAATTCATGTAAAGCACTTAACATAATACCTAGTACCTAAATAAATGCTCAATAATTTGCAGTTACCAGTGTTATAATGGAGACATTCCATAACTTGAAGTGAAATGTGCAGGATGGCAGGCAAAATATTTGGAGAAAATCTGACTGAAAAAGAAAAAAAAATAATAGTGCAAGGTTAGCTCCCCTGCCTCAGATAAAGCTGATTGTAATCTGTCTACTAAAAAGTAAAAGGTCATTTTCTGCCTCTTTCTAGAACTGAGGGGGAAAAGAAGGGTGGTATTGCAAATGATCAGATGGAAAAGAATTTCATCCGTGTGGATATGTGTGTTTACTGTTTTCCTGGCAAGTGTAGGTCATGTGTGGATCCTGCCACATTTCCCTTTTACTTTTCAAAGTTTCTTTCACAACTACAGTCAGGTTCACGCTCCCCAGCAGACTGCTATCTTCACCCTGCCCTGATTTGGCCACTTGTGGGGCTCCCCCAGAGCTGGGCACCACAGGCTCCGAGCTACACACTGCCTCCGAGGCACTTTTCCAATCTAGTTTGTGGCCAGAGTCCCATGAGGTGCAGCTCACCCTGGTTTCGTGTGGTGTTGCAATCGAAACTATTGAATCTCAGAATGGAATATAATTAAAGCCTGGTTAATAAAGCGTGTCCCACTGTAGCTAGTAAAGGGTGTTATGTTTCTCCTTGCAGCTGTAGGCAAGGAAACTTAATCTCCAGCTTTGTCAGGGCAGACTGAATCAGAGGTGTGTCATCCGCGGGAAGCCTCTTGTTTTACTTGTTGCAGTCACTTACACGGCCAGCCTCATCTCGGTGCATTTGTACTGAACACACAGAATATAGTCCATGACAGGGCCCCAAAGGAAAGGCCTGTGGGTGGGAGGAATTAGGGAATTTTCGCTCTATGGGGGCCCTGAAAGTGATCCAGAAACATCTGTACCTCTGATGTCCAGATGTTTGGGGCACAGGGACAAAGGGCTGTGAACACAAATGGAGGGTGGTGCTTTCGAGTACTAGGGCTTCTAGGGTCGCTTTCAGGGAAGGCTTCTCAGCTTTGGACTTATCCTTCTTGCTGACTTTAGTCCTGTCCCCCCCTTTTTTTTTTCTTCCAGCAATATCCTACACTCATTCTTCAGGAATCAACATCCCAGGCTTCCCTGACATCCTTGATGCTTATTAATGCCCCTTTAGCACTGGACACCACTGTATCATCAATATTTAATAATGTTGGCCACTTACTTTGTTTGTGAGGTTGGGCATCTGGAGGTTGGACTCTGCCTGAACAAATAGTCCCCCCCCAAAAAAAAAAATCTTTGTCCTCATAGAATTTATATTCTATGTGTGTGTATTACCTATTTAAACAGGTAAATTATGTAGTATGTTAGGAGGCAAGTGCTATGGAAATTTGCAAATGTGAGGCTGAGCGGAAATTTGAGTGCAGATCTCTTGTACAGTTGGCATGCTCTCCATCACTCAGTTATGTTGCCCATGGTTCTTGTATCTTCTTGTAATTCTCTATGTACATCCAAGACTCCTCCTCCCAAACCGTAAAGGCAGGACCTTCCCCTAATCGGTCCGTATGCTGGCACACAGCTCAGTGCCTGGCGAAGAGTCAGCATTCAATGAATGTTTGCCCAGTGTGTGAACAAATGAGTGACCATATAATGATGCAAGAACCTACTGGAAAGCAGTGATCTCCCAGGAGTCTGGCCAGCCCTGGAGGTTGGGCTCTGCCACAAACGTGTCATGTACCCCAGGCAAGTGTTGGAACCCATAAATCTGCAAAATGGGTGAAAGATAATGACTATCTTTGACTTCTTTATAGACATGTCCTGAGGATTCATGAAACAGTTCATGCTCAAAGACTTCAGTTTCTTGGAAGACAGGGGCCTCTGTTTTTCCCAGTGGGGTGCTCGCTGTTCACAATTCCAGCAAGGATCTCACATGCTGATGTGCTATTTTCAGGAGGAACTGGTCCCAGAGAAATAAGCTTGTTGTATTGACAAGGTTTCTAAGTAGGTTTTATGAGCTGCCTCTGTCAGGCTGTGAGCCTATGCAAGGGTTTGCTCCCGAGAAGCTATGAAAACATATTTAATCCTTTTGCCAAAGCGGGCTCTGAATCAGTTCAAACCCAAGTTTTCATGGGTGTTTTTCTCCCATTGTAGAAATAAAAATGCTGGTTTTTATCTGTGAAATCTCATTTGGCTGTAAAAAGGTAGCTATTGGAATGCTTGCTGGCTATCTGCCAAATGTAAGTCACCAAGAATTAGGCCTCCAATTTGTGTTCTCTAAGGGAAAAGGGCTCTACCACCCATGGTAAAAGAGAACATGGGAAATCCCAGGAAGGTTAGACTAGCATGCACAGTAAACAAGGAGGTTTGGTTTGATTCTTTTTTGTTGCTGACAAGTCAGCACCCCAAACCCGTTCTGTCACTCTGACATGCACCATGCTGGAGGCCCTCTTGGTATTTTCCTGTTGACCCAATGCCGTGTCCTTAAGCATAATGAACTCAGTTAACCAAAAGCATTGCCAGGATTCTATTTGACGTTGGCAAATAAGTCAGCACTGTAGCATTTATTTGCTACAGCAATATGCTTTCTCAAAAATAAAGAGTTGTTTCCTGGTGAGAAAAATCCCCCAGTATTGCTCAACAAAGACAGGTAATAATAGTTTGGATTTCTCTAGTATGTCTTCTCTAAGAGTTCAAAGGTCTCTCTGACACTGTATCTCGGTCATCTCTGTAGCTCTGTTGTGAAGGCCGAAGCAGGTGTTATCTTACCTGTGTTGGAGAAAGGAAAGCTCAGGCACATATTGTTGAGTTGACCCACTTCATGTTGATGTTTCTTAGCTCAAATTCAAATCCACTGCTTGATCATGAACTGACTTAGACTAGTTCCTGGAGACCTATTATCTACCAAGCAGGCTCATGCTAGACACTATAGGCAGAGTGTCCCCCAAAATGTATACACACTTTAAAAGTTAATATCTCAATTTTGAAAATGAAATATATTATAATAAACACTGCCTTGATAATTATTCAAAGTGTATGTGTATATATTTTGGACATCTTTATATGGTAGCTTATTTATTTCACCAAAATAGCATTATTATTACCATTTGCTAGTTTAAGTAGATAATCTAAATTGACTAGTAACTTGCGCATCACTCACATACTATTGTATCCAAGTTCAATGTTTTTGACTACATCAAGATACCTCCTTTTACATATATTTACATAGAGAGTGTTGGCTCTTATTCTGTCCAAGCTATATTGTGTCCAGGCCTGGGTTGAGATATGGGGTGGTACTTCAGGCAGCTAATTTGACATTTATCTACATCAGTGTTTAAAGTATATTTGCTCACTATTTATTTTAGTGAGAGAGGCGAGAAACTGATTTTCTATTAAATTGAATTCCTTTCTCTTTGTGTTTAAATTAGGAGTAAATTACATGGCAATATACCATTTTAATGTATTGGGTGTAGCTGTCCCATTCACAGGGTTCCATCACTCATAATCTGATAGTGTAAGTCACACTCTGAAGGATAAAGATAGGTTTTAAGAATATAGTTACATAGTTTCATTCAAAAGGAGTTTAAAAATTGCTTTTCCTGTTTTGTCTTTCAACAAATGTTTTCTACTTTTCTGTTTCTCATTTTCATTCTCTCTCTAGCTTTTTGTATGCTTTTTAAACCATACAAGTTCCTGGGAAGCCTATTAAAGGGATTAACATTTAAATATTACACAAAATCATTTGTTGCCGATAAGTGGCATGACCCCAGGTTGCCAGTAAATAGTATGACCCCAGGTATGATTTGCTTTCAGATTTTCCTCTGGCTTCCATGAACTCAGCTGGCTGGTCTCAGACTATGTGGCCTGACCATTGTTGTGCTGACTAACCAGCAGAGATAGGGTGACCTAGATGAGCAGTGAGTGGCTGTAACATTTCCAGTTGAGGGTGCTCCCTATTTCAGTAAGAGCAGAATTGAATTCAGTTGTACCAGGTATATAAAGCAGAACCTGAGGCGACATTTTGGTTTATTCCCATGTGTTTATAAATTCATCGTGAAGACTTCTGGGAGTTTCGTATTCTCCTCCACACTTCATGAGCATCTAGGAGAACCTCAAATTCCAGTCTTCTTGTAGTTAGATGGGGTCATTGACTAGTCTGGCCAATGGACATGGAGTGGACGTGATGTGGTATTTCTGGTCAAGAGGTTCAAAATTGAGGGTGAGTTCCCTGCTTCCTCTCTTCCCTGGCAGTGTTGAACCCAGAAGCCATATGTTAAGGTAGAAGTGTCACAACATGATGGCTTGTTCCACTGCCAGGCTAGGTCCCTGAATGACTAGATGGAACTGAGCCCCCTGCTGACCTACATTAGACATGTCCCGTGACCAGGAAAGGAACTTTTGTAGTGCTATATCTCTGAGATTTGTCATCCTGACCTGGGCAGCTACCTGACTGACCCACTCCTTTCTCTGGTCTTGAATCTTTTTTATGACTTAATCCCATGTTCTCCTGTTCTTTATTTACACACCTAAGTGCTTCATGGATAGCTTCATGGCATGGTTCTCAAATGTAAGAGGGGTGCTGCATGAATTCTGGGCTGGTGAATGCTGCTAACAACTCATAGAATATTCATCTCCCTCAATAATTTTCCACTTTGGGACTTTGAGGATAAGAGACAAAGGGGGAAGTGAAGATTAAAAAGAGGATTGGGAAGAAGAGGAGAGAATAGGACACTGGAAATAATTAATGTTCTAAAGTGATTAGATTGGGAAAACAAGATAAGGGACTGAAGTTTTCCAATCTGGTCTCAGCAAACACTGTCATTTATGGAGCAAACAATGAGGCCTTTTATTGATTCACTCTTATCTTCCTGCCAAAGTAATTTGTCCATTCCATGCACAGTAAAATCTGTTCTGGACCAGATTCTGAGCTACACAGGAGGAAGAACGCATGCTTTGGCCTCCAGCTGATGATATTCTGGTAGGGGAAGCATTTACCGAAAAGGACTTTTGCAGTTCGTGGAAGTAAAGAAAACAATGTAGGACTTGCAGAGGCCAAAGGAGTAGGGGCAGGTGGTGGCAGGTGCTGCAGGGTGGAGTGGAAGTTGCTGCCAGGGCAGTATGTCATGGAGGACTGACCCAAGGCTTTCAGGTCCAAGTACATAAACTAGTCTATGTCTCTAGACCTTAGCTCTCTCACTCCCATGCTAAGTGAACTCTTACCTTCCACAGTAGTAGAAGCTGAAGGTCAATTCCAGAATTTGTAAAATAGAAAAATGTCTTCCAATCACTGTATTAAGGAAATAACAGTAAAAATAGATCACTAATACTAACTGCCATATATGGAGGGCTCCTGTGTACCAAGCATATGCCTTATGTCATCTAATCCCACAACCACCTTGTCATGCTGGTACTTATCTCTGTGTTAGTTTCAGAGAGGAGGAAATTGGGCCTCGAAGAGATTATGTTAGTTGCCTAAGGTCTCCAAGAAAATGGTGGTGTTGGGTTTTGGATCCTGTGGAGTTTTGGTGCCATTGGCCATCCTTCTCTCATGTTGTTCTGCCAGCGTAGCAAGGAGAGGGAGTTAATCCTTAAAGTGCCGTGGTAAACATGGAAGCAAAGAGACGGGATCATGGAGACACCGTGACCCTGTCCAGTAACCAAAAGCTTTTGTCACCTAAGTTCTGTGTTGGCCACCTGAGTGGGGCTGCACAAGCTCTGACAAGTTCTTTTAGGGTCTGCTTTGCTAGACTAGCACCTCTCCTTCAGATGTGAGCACTGGTTCAGATAATCAGAGCATCAAAATATTAATTTCCAACTTGATAAATGGAGCTGGAACAATTGTACTGTATGGACAGAATCTAGGCCAGAGATACCTTCTAGGGGGCTTTTGAATTACAAAGGCATACGTACCGCCTCCCTTCTTTTCACCATGAGCTTCTCTTCTATTAAAAACTACTTACTGTGGCCGAAACCAGTTTGGCTCAGTGGATAGAGTGTCAGCCTGCAGACTAAAAGGTCCCGGGTTTGATTCCAGTCAGGGGCACATACCTTGGTTATGGGCACATCCCCAGTAGGGAGTATGCAGGAGGCAGCTGATTGATGTTTCTCTCTCATCGATGTTTCTAACTCTCTCTCTCTCGCCCTTCCTCTCTGTAAAAAAATCAATAAAATATATTAACAACAACAACAACAAAAACTACTTACTGTGGATTGTGGATTGGTTTCCAACTTTTTTTTTTTAAGTTTTTAAAAAAAATATTTTTAGTGTTTTCAGAGAGAGGAAGGGAGAAGAGACAGATAGAAACACAATGATGAGAGAGAATCATTTATCGGCTGCCTCCTGCATGCCCCTTACTGGGGGTTGAGCATCCTGGGCATGTGCCCTTGACTGGAATTGAACATGGGACCTTTTAGTCCATAGCCCAGTGCTCTGTCTTTTGAGCCAAACCAGCTAGGGCCATCTTTCCCCATCTTTGCATGGTTGTGTTTTGCTCTCCCTGCTTTGAGTTGGCTTGGGAAGATAGTGGTCTCTTCATGCTGTGGGGACTTTCCTGGTTCACTCTTTCAGGAACAACAAACTCTGAATGATAATTCCTCTCTGTGGCTGCAATGAATAGAGTGGTGGCCAAGGTGAGGGCAGCAGGAGAAGGGACTCCGAGGGGCTCCACAGCCAATCCATTCTTGGAGGATCAGGGCTGGCTGCACCCGAACTAGGCCATACGGCTGGACTTGGAGAGTTGAGCTAGATCTTTGCAGGAAGTGAAGGTAGGAGAGACATTCCTCAGGGAGGGAATGGCATGCACAGAGCATGGCAACCTGAGAGGGACCTGAGTGTTCAGGGCAGAAGTCAATAGATTCATGTGGCTGGAAGTCAGGGTGCCAGGGGAGACTAGATGCTGCTTGAGGCCACAGGCTGTGTCGTCTCTGTAGTATCCAGCCAGGGCTGAACCAGAGTGGGCGCTCAGTCATAGTATGTTGCATGGGTGCCTTGGTGGTTGAACAAATGAAGGAAAGAGACAAATCATGGAAAGACCTATGCACTTCCCTGGACCCCTCAGTTTAATCAGTACCTGTGAGATTAACAGGGATGAGGGCACTGATGCCCGCTCTTTGTTCTTCAGCTTCTGACTTAGACTTGTCCTTAACAGAAGAGGGTCTCTTCCTTCACTCTCTCTCCATTTTGCAGATTGTTCTGTTTATAATGTCAATATAACATACCTATTTCTTTTTCTCTTAGTTTCTTTACCTATCTAGTTTTCTTGGAAAAAGATGTAGATTTGCAGTTGGAAGCCTTGGGTTCTAATCTGCCGCTGCCTGACTGGGTAAACTTTTTAACTCACTTGATCTTTTGATGCCTCAGTTTCATCATCAATAAAGAGGGGATAATAATGCATATCTCACAGGAATGTTATGAAGCTCAAATGGGCCATCTTAGTGTTTCTCATTATATGTTCTACAGATTTTTGGTGGGTGTTACTAGAAGGTGGGTGTGACTATATGAATGGGGAAAAGTTTAAATTGAATAAAATACATGCAACTCTCAAACCTTTAATATGTTAAGATATGATCACCAAAAGGGCATATGCATTATTTCTGCACAGGCACTGTTTACTACCTACCTGATGTCCCTTCCCATTTTCTTCTTTGCTATAAGAACTCCTGCTGCTTGTGGCATTGGCCATGCTCAGCCCCTTTCCTGCTGACCTCTAGCAGTTCGGGGCTTGATGCAGTCACTCCACTCTGTTTAGGTCGACTTCAGGCAGGAGGTGATGTTTGAGCAGGGCCTTGTGGGATGAGTAGGAGCTTCCGTGAAACACAGAAATAGAGGAAGGGAACTTACCACAAAAGGCACTAGGCTCAGAACAATTCATCATGTCGTGGCTTGTATGTGAGAGAGGCCCCAGCTTACTCAGACCTTTTTTTGTTCCAGGTCTGAGTAATGGGGCTTTGTGAAAGTAAGGGGTAAGAGGAAAACAACATAAATCATTAGCTTCCTTTTCTCTAGAAACAGCGTTATTTGCTCACAAGATCATGCCCTGTGACCTCCCTCTGTTCTAATTGTGTGCTATGTTTGGGGAAACGGGGCATTCCCCAGGCTAACCTGAAGGCACACCCTAATCCTCTTTGTCCAAATGACACAGGGAGCAGTCGGGAGGAGTAACTCCCCAACAATAGTGGAGGCGTTCTTTGGACTTGACTCTTCCACTCAGACACTCCCAGGTGCCGCCGGGGGAGGTGGGCGTATCTCCCAGTGAAATTGGGCCTGAGAGCTCAAGCCTGCTGTTAGCAGGAGCATCCACCACATCTTCCGCATTTGGTCCCTGTGCCTTAAAGCTGGTAGCCTTGCCGAAAAATATCACCACAGCGAACATATAAAGATGGCAAGTGCACCTGAGAGACAAGTGCAGAGACAAGATAAAGGAAAGGCAGACTTGAACACTCTGGAGCAAACCAAGGGGGGTTCTCTGTTTCTGGGAGGATGCACCTTTGGACTCCAGTCATCCCAGGCCACCCAGTCTATGTCAGGTGCCCTCCTCTGGGCTTAACGCATACCCAGCTCATGTTGTAAGCACCTTGTTCCCTTCTTCTGGTCACATCACGAGTCTGTGGGCTCACTTTCACATTGAGGGCCTATGCCTTAGTTTCTCCAGTTCCATCCTAAAAAAATGCCCACTGAGTGAAGGAACATATTTATTTTAACATTTCAGTAGCATTCAGGCCCAGTTTCCTAGGTTCCGTACATTATTACCGCTCTTTACATTCCTTTATTACTCAAAATGACTACATTTTAATTTTTGGTTCTTGTTAATCCTCACCCAAGGATTATTTTTCATTGATTTTTAGAGAGAGTGGAAGGGAGAGAGGGAGGAGGAGGAGCAGGAAGAGAGAGAGTGAGAGTGAGAGACATTGATGTGAGAGAGACACATGGATTGGTTGTCTCTCTCATGGGCCCGACTGGGGCTGGGGAATGAACCTGTAACCCAGGTCCATGCCCTTGACCGGGAAATCGAACCCACAACTCTTCACTATGCAGGCCAGTGCTCTAACCGTTGAGAAACACCAGCCAGGACTACATTTTAATTTTTAAATTAGGATGAACTGTTATTTATAATAAGCTAAGAGCCACCCTATTATCTATGTTTGTCACACATTGAAGAAGGTACAGTTCAGATGACAAAGGCATTTCACATACAGGGTTTCAAAGTGGTTCTCGCAGTAACCCTCAGGCTAAGAAGGAACCAGCACTCCACTTGGAGACAAGGCACCAAGGCTTAGGGAGGCTGGCTGCCTGCCCTGCTCCACACTGCAGGTGCGCGGATAGCTGAGTCTCCGCTTCCCTTTCTCCCGAGGCCCGGTTCCGTAGGCCTTCTGCTCCACTGACTGCCTCACCCAAGTCAAGGGTGGTTGGTTATTGATATTCATTTAATAATAAAAGGGACTAATTCCTAATTTTCTCTCTCAGTGGTTAGTGTTCTTTAATAGGCAAATAAGCTGCTTTCCAGAAATCCACCAAAAGGAAAATTGCTAGTGTCCTTTAAACTGCAAAGGAAGTGGTTATTATCATAATGACGACAATGTAGTCGTGCTCTCTTCTCTTCCCTTAGCAACTGTTCCTACATCTTCAGATGTTCTTCCCAAGTCTTCCTGCGTTAGCTAATGCTGATGACAGCCCTGGAATCTCAGCAGGAGGATACACTGTAAAAATAAAATATGAAAGTATTTTCTTCAAATTCAGAAGATTGGGAGGAGGGAAAGATCAAATACTTGAGTAAACACAGCAGAGCAAAGCGGTTATAGCACATTATAATTCTGGGATTTCTTAAAGCATTTGTTAGATCCTCATGTCATGCTCATGCTTGTTACCTGACATTATTACCTCTGAATGTCCTGATTACGCGCTAAACCGACCGGACCTGACCACCCAGCATGAAATTTCTACCTGGGATCCCAAAGATGAGAGGATCCCTCTTTCAGAGCTCCCCGCCAGATTCTGCATTGGCTTTGGGGTTGCAGACCTGGAAGAGCAGTTATAAACCTTTTCCATGTTCTCTGCCTTCATCCCAAGGGGCTCTCATGAGAAACTTTAGAGATGTCTCTGAGGTTATTTCCCTAAGGCAGTTTTGTGGGTGAAACCAGGGGTAAGTTCTTTCTAAGACCCTTGGAAGCTGCAGAGAATC
Source organism: Lasiurus cinereus (assembly GCA_011751065.1). Classification (NCBI taxonomy): domain Eukaryota; kingdom Metazoa; phylum Chordata; class Mammalia; order Chiroptera; family Vespertilionidae; genus Lasiurus; species Lasiurus cinereus. The sequence goes on from JAAGEH010000226.1 coordinate 3,303,525, forward strand.
CTCTTCTTCCTCAGGACTCTGGACTGCAGCTGCTAATGAGAACTCAAAGGTTGAGGTCATCTCTCCTCTCAGGCCTGACTTGCTTTCAAGGAGAGATGTTTTCTGGGGCCCCAGCCTGCAGCCAGGCTGGGTTGCCAGGAGGCCCCTATTCCCTCAGGCGCCCTCCTGTGGATGGAGGGCCTGAGCCCCACCATGTAGCTGGAGCCAGGAGCTGGAGCCAGAGCCCGAGCCAGGAGTCACTCCACAGACCTCCCTGGCAGTTCAAGGGATCCCTTAGCAGCTGAGCAGAGTGCTACAGGAAACCTCCCAGCAGCTTTGATCCCAAATCAAGTGTGTTCTTGGATTGGCTTGTGGGGAAGGATAGAATAATATTAGCAGGGCTCAAAGCACTGGGAGATGAGGAATCATTTATCTGTTGGAGCCACAGATGAGGAGCTCAGGGCTAAGAGAAGCCTTGATGGCTGTCTGTCCAGGCTCCATGGCCCACCGTGGAACATCTGGTCGGCATACCTCTAGAGATAGGGAGTGCTCCATTTGATCCCTCCTTCTCACCATTCCCATCCTATTCCATCCCATCAGCAGCCTGACACTGAAAGTTCTCCATTCAATTCAGCATAACCCAACGGAACATGTCCTGGGTATCTGCTGTGGGCCAGGCCCTGTGCTAAGCATTGCGGATATGGCCATGAACTCCCAAGACATCTACTCTGTGGTGTCCAAATGCCACCACCTAACTTCCTCCTCCCTCTGCAGCTATGCTAATATTTGACAACAGGCATCATGCCCATAGGCCTAAGTCTTCTTTGTTGCAGACTTAACACCCTGTGTCTGGTGCTCTGCTCCTGTTCCTCTTTGTCCATATCCTGAATTTTCCATCCAGAGAGGAATACACCTGGGTGGCCTAGCATAGAAGAGATGTTAATGCAGCCCTACAAGAAGATGGTGCCTTAGCCAGGCCTAGCACAGAGTGCAGCTCACAGTATTGATTACAGATAGAACTAAATTTGGGGCATCTATGAAAAATATCAGAAAGAAACCTCTATTCCTCCCCACCAATCTGACAGCCTCTCATTCCAACTCCTTCAAGACCTTTTATAAGTAAATTAATAGAAAAGTCAGTGATCAGTTCCCAAGTTGTTTTGAGCATGCTCTGTGTTCCTCCAGGGACTCTCTCTCCAGGCAGGGATCACAGAGTTTAACATTTGTTTTAGACCCAAAGTGCATCACCTGCACTTTGCCTTAGCTTCTGGTCTGTCTTCCTGACAAGCACGACCCAGTGTGGTTGCAGGGTTGGAGCTGGGAGAGGAATTAAGGGAGTGTTTTTTGCTCCCTCCCTCTCTCCATAGAGAGCATTTTCTGAGCACCTAGACACTCCTGCCCTTCCTGGATGCAATTGCACCAGGGATTCACTAGCCTAATGGCTCTGCTCTGTGGCCGACTGCCTATGGAGAGGGAGATGTTTCCTTCTAACTGTCTTCTCTTCCTTGTGTGGCCTAGCAGTGGGTGAGAGGATATGTAGGGGGTGGTGGGGATGGAAGTGGCAAGGTTCCATGTCTGATTCCTCCTAAGGATTTAATGTAGTGCTCAGCACACAGTGGGTGCTCAGTAAATCTTTGCTGAATGAATAAGTGAATAAACAAGTATTAAACAACTGTTGTTGACCAGGACGAAGCTGGTATTTTATCTTACGTCTCTCTGGTCATCTTATGTTCTGCTCGGGACCAAGTGTTAGAGGAGAGTCCTTCTTCCTCAGCAGGGAAGAGGGGATGAGGAGCACTGATTGGGTACCTGCTATCCCAGCTACCTCAGGCAGTCCTCATAGCCACCCTGTGAGGCCAGTATGACTGTCCTCATTTTACAGATGTGGACACTGATTGGTAAATTGCTTGCCAACGGACATAAAGCTGATACATGGCATGATGAGATATAGAACACCTCAGTCCATCTGACTACAAAGACGTGGTTGTCTAAACTGCACCAAGTTGGCCTCTTTGGTTGTGGGGAGAACTGGCTCAGGCCTCTGCACCAGACCACAGCTTTGTGTCCATAGTTCTTTCCAGGAATACACATCTGAACAGACTCTCAGTGCTGGGTCCTTAGTACGCATTTGGACCAAGGCTACCTATCCATCTTAAGTGGAGGCCGATAATTGTTACTCCCTATGGTCCACGTGGCAGTCAACCCTGGCTGGTCACATGATAGTGTACTGGGTGTTCAGTTTGCTTTCCTAGATGACTGGTGGCCATGTGAATGAAAATAGGAATCACCACCTGGAGGCAGAAGGCTGTCCTGTGACTGTAGTTAGGCAGACTACTTTCATTACAGAAGACTGCCATATTCCAGCCACAGTGCGCCTCTTATTACCCCCTGTCTTCCATCTCCTGGCATTATTTGTTTTTAATAGATGAGGAAACCCAGGAAGCTTAAGTAACTGTCTTAACCTAGTTTGTGACAACCCAGAATTACCATCTAGGGCTCCTGACTTCTGGACTGTTACTATTTGAATGAGTCTAACATTTCAAAATTAAGAAAGGAATGAGATTTACCCACATACAGAGCAAAACAGTGTATCTTGAATTTCACTCCTGCCTCCAACTAACGTTCATAATTCTTGTGATCAATAATTCATTCCAACAGTTCTGATTTCTCCAATGCAGCTCAACATGTATTAATAGTGGCAAGTAGACACAATCTGGAGTCTCTATGGGAGAAGCAGTTCTTTAGAAGTTCTGCATGACTGAGCTACTGCACATGCTCCCCTGGATGATGCCAGAATTCTGGATTACATTCTTTCAGCTTCATATCCTCTCCCCTTCCTCCCAAAGAGTAGAGCAGATGCAGGCTGGGGAGGTGAGATCCACGTGTCAGATAGAGGGAAGATGGCCCCAGTGGTATGCTGAGGAGGGATGCTCATGTGCGGGAATTTCCAAATAAAAATAAACAAAAAAATCTATCATCACATTGGTGTAGAGTTTTTATTTCTTAAAACTTGGATTTCCCGGAGCCGGTCTTTCCCGGCTACAGCACACAGCATTCCCATGACTGAGAACTTCAAGAGAAGACAGATGGAGAAGCTTGGAAAACCACTTTGGCATTGAAGGTGGCCCTCTGGGATTTAACCTTGGCCTTCTCTTACAATTGAGCTTGCACAGCATCCCTTCCTGTGCCCTGAGCTCCAGCCAAAGTGAACTGTTCATGCTGTCTGTGCCCCGGTGGCCTCTCTGCCTTTATTTAGGGAGCTCATACTCCCTAGAACAGTGGTTCTCAACCTGTGGGTCGTGACTCCTTTGGGGGGTCGAATGACACTTTCACAGGGGTCGCCTAAGACTATAGGAAAACACAGGGATTTACATTATAATTCATAACAATAGCAAAATTACAGTTATGAAGTATGGTTGGGGTCACCACAACCTGAGGAACTGTATTAAAGGGTTGCGGCATTAGAAAGGTTGAGAACCCCACTGCCCTAGAATGTCTCCATGGAAGAGCTGAACTCTTCATATCTACTAGCCTGTTCCAACCTGGTCTTCCAAATGAAGTTCACATGTGGCCTCCTGACATCCTGTTTGATCTTTGAAGGTGATGCTCTTCTGTCCCCTCCAAGACCTGTCTCATGGTCTTCCTGTGAACTAAGTACGGCTGTAGATATTTGGGGTACCTCAGTGAATAAACAGAGGTCTATGACTTTGGCAAGTTTACCTTCTGTTATTATATTTAATTTATTGCTAATGGTGGGCATGTCTAATCCTCCTCACAGACATTATGCCATTCAAGGTCATTTATTCATCCCTTCATGGTTTTTTATGCTCTTGACACTCAGTGCTAAGTGTCCCCTACTAGATTTTCTATGAATACAACCTTCCTTCATATAATTTTCCTCTTAGTGTTCTCTATTCCAGCTCTCATTTGATCTCTTATACTTCTCCTCTGCATGGAATGCCCTCCCCTCTCCTCTCTATTCATTACCTTCAAATCTCAGCTGAAGCATTGCTTCCTGAGGAGAGCTTCTTTGGCCTCTCTGACTAATTAAATACCTTGACACTTCTTGATGTGTTGTTATTATATCACTTATCACAATTGCCAGTTACTTATATCTGTGATTATTAAGCTCATATCGATCTCCCATTGCAGATGGTAAGTAACTTGAAGGAAGGAGTAGTTTTTATTTTTGTTTGTGATTTTCATCTCCAGCAAATAATAAAGAGTCAATAGTTTTTGTTGAATGAATACCCCCAGGTCATATGTTAGATGATCTCAAATGGGCTCATTTTTAAGCATTATGTTATTACCTGTACATTTTTGGTTGTCTGGACATCTATCCTAATTTAAGTTTCAAAAATATAAATACTCTGACCATAGCAATGCCTGTGCTTAGAGAAGGAGCTCAGTCTATTCTTGTGATTGCTAATTGGATAAGGAAATAAAGTCAAAGTTTGATCAAATGTGAGTATTGGTGGGAGTGAGAATCACATTTTAGATGAAATTTTGTTTTAGCCAGTGCTCACGTAGGTATGTATGCATTTTAGAAAGGCTTATCAGAGCAGGCCCAGGGCTACTGGAGGTTTGTTTATATTTTGTCAGCAAGGGAGAAGGTGGATATTCCTAGAAGTTTCCCTTGAGGTATACACAGTTTTTAGCTGATTTATTATTATTATTATTATTATTATTATCATTATTATTATTATTATAGTCCAGTGAGAGTGGTATCATTATTCTCATTTTTTTTACATATGAGAAAATTGAGGCTTAGAATTCTGTGCCAAGGGCATGTGGCTGTTGTGTTAGCTAGGATTGTATATGTTATGCTGCAGTAACAAGAATTCCAGAATCTCTGTGCAATATTCTTGCTCATGCTGTTTGTCTGTTGTGTTTGCTAGGGGATTTTTGCAGCATGCCTTATTCAGACATGCTAGTTTATTTACCTTTTATTTTCTTCTTCCTTCTCTATCTTGTATACTTCTGTTTGTACTTCAAGACAGGCCAAACTTCATATTTTCTTGAAAATCTTCCCTGAATTTGGTTGAAGATGGTTTTAATAATTCTCTGAACTTATACCATCAGACTAGCCTGCAATTGATGGCTTACTTGATTGGGGCCAAAAGTGGACTCTGTGCTCCTTGGAGGAAAGGACTGCCTTGGTTATTTCTGTATTCTCAGTGCTGTTCACGGACCCTGACTGCAAACAAGTGCTAATTGAAGGGAGGAGAATGACATAAGCATGACTGAGAGTTTAGCCTGGGAAAAAGCCGAGAATGATGGGCTGTCCATCACATTCATTGAAATATAGCACTCCAGTTCCAGTATGGAGTTTAATTTTGAGCAACTGGGTGCTGTGTCAGGTTGATTTATCTGCAAATTGTATTTCAGAGAAGCTGAGACATTTTAAGCTATTGGTCAAGATGTTTAGATTGACTATTTAAACCCTAATGAAAACCTACCAAGTACAACAACTGTTTTTTAGACTAACTCATGCAATGCTTCTTGCTCTTGGCAATAGTAGATCGTAAGGATGAATCACATCTCAAGACCATTCCATCTAAATGCATTTGAGTAACATTTAGCCTGTCAGTTTTCTCAAGAGTTATTTGGATCTCTTTTGTTGCTTTTGGAGAGCTGGATAATTTTTTTTCTGTCATAGCTCTGGACTTTGACAGGTCATTGTTTATAATTTGGCAAGTCTCATGGGTAATGCACCTGTCGAATGATTAATTACCAAGATTCAAAATATGAAATTTCAGTGAATGGGAAACAGCAATTGTTTTATGAGTTTTCTCATTACATCCCATTAGCATCATACTCAGAATGTAGCAGTTCTTAGGAAAACAATGGACACATGTTCCAGGCTCTCTCCAAAACTGGTGTGGGCATTTCAAGCTTAGAGGCTTACGTGTGATTTAAGTGGGGCACTGTAGACAAGGTGGAGTTAGACATTCCTCTGTGGGCACACCCAGAATATGAAGTGTTCAGAGAAACAAGCCTTCCCTCTTGAACCCAGACTGTACAGGGGAATGGGGTGCTTAAAGAGCCTCTGGCCCATTTGCAGGTCGCTAAAGGAGAGGAGAAAGAGTCTGGTCTTGGGGTCCTGACTCCAGAGTTCAAATGACTTTTCTCATTTATCTTGTTAAAAATTGATTGTGTAAGAGGCCACTTTGCTTTCCTGCCAGCTAACAGACTTCTTTGGCACAGGCTGAATATGCTGGCAGAAGGGAATGGTTGTAACTGAAGTAAATTTTGCCACGCAAAGTTCCTGGTGTGTGGTCCTCTGTCACCCTGGACAACTTTCGTAAGTTCTCTGAGACTTGGTTGCCTCACTTATTAAAAAGGAGAGGGTGACTTGTATCTTACACAGACAGAAGTTTGTGAAGTGTCTGGCCACCATGATGTCCACTAATGGTCAGTTCCTTTTGCAGTCTTTCTCTAGTATTTGGAGTAGGAGACCGATTTAGTAAATTTTCTTCTCTTCTTTGCAAGCCTTAACACACATGAAGTCAGCCTTTCATGAAAGGTACAAGATATGCGATGTGGGTCAACCCCAGCACCTAGAATGTGGGTCTGGATGGTGTGCTCTGTTTTGTCTCTCCAAAGGCTGACATGTTTTGAGGAAGAGTTAGTCCTTACACTGAATGTTGGATGATTGAAAGTTCACTGACATTGGGAAAGTTGAAAAATATATTTAACTTTGTTTCCATTTGTTATTGGCATTGCTATTTGGGATTCAACTAAAAACCCAAGTTAGGGATTCCATGATACTACTATATAGACTCTTTCGAAGGTATTTTTGGTCAAGGAAATCAAAGAGCACAGGGAATATCCTAAAAGTCTCTTTTCCTCATGAGATTGGAAGGTAAATTTTTATAAGGGATATTCATCCAAATGCTTGTCTGGCTCTTCCCAATTGTTCCAACCCATCAAGGCTTTGGTCATCCTTGAAAAATACTTTCTTCTGATATTTTATTTATTTAATATGAACTGAAAGCTTAAAGCATAAAAGAAAAAATAGCTCACAGTCTAGAATTATCTAAAAAGTCTGAATATTTTTTGTTTCAGATATTAGGAAAACCATAAGGTTATTTCTTTTTCTGCTTCGCTTCAATCTAAAGAGGTCACTCTCAGGGCAGAAGGATTGTTGATATATCCCAGACTCTCCTGTACTTCTTGAATATTTTTTGAGAACATGAAGCACTGGACATTTGAACATGAAATATTTATGAAAATCTTTCCCAAAAAGTTGTCATGCTCTTCCCCCCAAAGGAATAAAAAAATCCAGATAGCAATGTATACATCAAAACCAAAATGAAGTAATCTAAACAAGTTTCTTACAACAAACATGTAGCATATCTTATTTAACCACGGAGTATTTACCATCAGTGCACATCAAAGAAGGAAGGTAGGGGAGGGTGAGGGTAAGGAGGAGAGATCAACTAAAGGACTTGTATGCATGCATATAGGCATAACCAATGGACACAGACAACAGAGGGGTGAGTGCATGAGTGGGGGGGGGATGAGGGATAAGGGGGAATAAGGACACATATGTAACACCTTAATCAATAAAGAAATTTTAAAAAAAGATAAAAAAAACTGTATTTATTCAAACATTGTTAGTAGGCAATTCAAATTGCTTGGATTTTGACAGAGCTATAAACATTGTTGGATAAAATCTCAAAGTAAATAACATATTTTGAGTGCATCCAAGTTTTAGGCATTAAATATGAGGGATATAACTTGAAATCTTAGTTCTTTTCTTCCTCTCCTTCCTTCTTCCCTCTGTTTTCATTTTTTAAAATTACTTTTTTTGATGGTTGGTCCCAGAAAGCTGTGCCACATTTATAAGAAGATTTTTCACACACTCACTGATTGATGGCACTGGCTCATCAGTTGTGATATTTTCACTAACTTCAGGTTGTCATGAAAACTACCCAAAACTTGGACATAGGCAAATGAGGAAGCTATATATATTGATTCTGTCAATGCAGTTCAGTAGCCTTTCTATTGGCTGGACTCTTCTATAGCTTTGTAGGAACACTAGTATAACTTGTAGATTTTCATCTAGTAGAAAGCAAATAATTCCTGTTTGGTGGAAAAAATGGACCCGAAGATAAAGGGTTATGGTTCTGTTGGACATTGGCCCGTTTTGTATCTAATGCAGTAATCTATTGTTGCCTGCTCCTAGCTTCTCAAATGCTTTTTAGATTTGTTTTAACACCTTACTAGTTCCTTTATTCATTAATGAGTTGACTGACGTCACTGACACACATTTGTTTTATATTTATGGGAATCTGACAGTATGTGTGATGTCTTATATTTTAAAAGGAAGCATGTCTTGTGTTTATGCATATTGGTGGAATTAATAAATTTAGTCACATCCAATGAACTGCAAGGTAGCATTGATAGGAGGGAACAACATAAAAATACTCTGTACATTGTCTTATACTGGTGTGTGCTCAACAAATGTCTTATTGTTACTGTCATTGCTGATGGAAAGGCAAGTAGGAAGGGAGGCCAGCTCAATGTGATGCTTTTGTATCTAGTGATGGATACAGATTTAAGCTAATTATTACAACCTTGGGCCAGAGGATGGAGGTGAGAATTACCATGTTAGCATAGATAAGGAAGTCTAAATAAGTCCCCTGTATATTAAGCTATATATTAACATAAATGTAAAGAAGAAAATGCCAACGAGTAAGTAGTTTTGATTACAAAACCGCAGGCTTATGAGAATAAGTGTATAGACACATTTGACAGACCTTTGAAGGAAACTAGTATTAGAGTTTGAGGACAAAATAACCATAACAACTTTAAAAATAAAACACCTCCTCTCTTAAAAATTTTTTTTTAGAACCTCCCCCTCAGACTTTAAAATTAGTGATAACACTGTCATGAGAGATTCATGGAAGACTCATGCCTGATGACTTTTCAAAACTTTCCTCTGGTATGAGGTTCATTGTACCTGAATTGCCTAGGGACATTGCTAAAAATAAAAACTCCAATCCAAGACACAGTGAGCCACACTTTTCCAGGGGGGAGATCCACGAATGTAGAGGATATAGCGCCCCCTCTTCTCTCTCTCTCTCTCTCTCTCTCTCTCTCTCTCTCTCTCTCTCTCTCTCTCT
>JAAGEH010000226.1:3312644-3380246 GCA_011751065.1 Lasiurus cinereus
TCTCTCTCTCTCTCTCTCTCTCTCTCTCTCTCTCTCTCTCTCTCTCTGTGTGTGTGTGTGTTGAACTTGAACATGTTCCCAGGGGATTCAGATGTGCCTTTGAGTCTGGGAACCACTGGTGGGAGATGGTTGTATGGATGGGGATCTGAAGTCTGCATCAGGCTGGGACCTTTGTTGTCTCATGCTGACATCCTATAGGCAGCACTGTGCCCTTTGCAGAACCATGTGATTCTTGCTGTTACTCTGTTGAGGGAGAGTGGGCTGTCCCTTTTTTCCAGGGGCCCAGTGTTGGCTGGGTCTGAACTCTTCACTTCTTTCAAACTTGTATGTTTGTCTGTTTTCCCAAATTTTTCACTGTAGGGATTAAAAACCACTAAAGAGTACAAACTTTCTAGAAGGCAGGTTGGCTCTGCAGATCAAAAGCCTTAAAACTGGTCATATCCTCTTACCCCTTTATTCTACTTTTTCAGTCTGATCTTAACAAAAACTAACCATAAAAATTCTGTATATTCATTTTATAGAAAGTTATTCTTGGCCACGTTTTTAATATTTTTTAAAGAAGCAATTTAAATGTCTAAAACTGGGGAAATGATTCAATCTTAGACAGGTAGAGTGAATAGGGTGCAATCATTATGGTATCTACAAACAATGTTTAATGATGTGGGAAAATAATTATTGGGTGCTCACTTTGTTCCAGACATTTCTTATCTGTGTTTTTCAAATATTCTGATGAACATTTATTAAGTTTAAGCTCATAGGAGTGCCATACATTTTACCTTTTGAAGTTTTCCTATTTTCTACACACACATTTGTTAACTAAATCTTGAGGGTTAACAAGGTGATAGTGATTGATGTTTGACTAGGAGACCAATTCTGTTAAGAAATTTAGCATCCTCCATTTACGAATCATCAGGCAATTTGATGAGTGCAAATGAGAAAGCTTTCCATATTATTTAATAATTCTGGCCTCAGCCTGGTGATTCTTTAGTTGTCCCAGTTATTTTATTACTTTATTTATTTTGAAGTCAGAAACTGTTTTTCAGATATAAATTTAAACTGTCCTCCTCTTTTCCTCCTGTTTCCTCTCCCTAATCTATGTAAATCAATAATACTTTAATTTCTTTTACTTGCATATAGCAGTATGTGTACAAGAACCAGACAGTTTATTGGCTGGAGGGAATTGTCACACCCAGAGAGAATCTGCCCAATTCCCTTGAGCCACACCTTCTCACAAATGTGGAGAGTTTGAGGTGATGGCTCCTACTCAACACTGCAGGCCAGGGTTGGAGTTTCTCCAGGGGAGTTTGGTAGAGAGGGCTCAGGGAGTGATTATGAAATATATCATGAACACTCACCTGGGGAAGAAAAAAGTGAGGATATGATGCAGGTGAAGGGAAATAACAAATTCTGTGGGCCCAGTGGACTAGAACTCTTAATTGGGCCAAGGAGTTATTGATGTGGGCATGGTAGAATGCAAGCTGGTTAGATGGGAGGTGGGCAGCCAAGAGTAGGGTGTGCAGAAGAGAAATGTTAGATTGGTATCGTATTGATTGATAAGGGCCAAGGTTTGATTAAGGATGTCAGTGAGAAGCCAAGCAGTGGATGAATAATCTACATGGATCATGAAGTCATCAAGACAGATTATAAGAGATGTGAAGAGAGGAAAATGTCACCAAGTTCTGACTTTTCAGTGAATGGGGACAACCACCAGTGTGGTGGGTCCAATGGCATATTCTTCAATGAAGCTGAGTTTTGTGTTGTGTTTTTTTAGGGGCGTGGGGTAGGAATTGGAAAGTAGAGAAAAGAAATGCTGTGGAAGAAGCAAAGGGCATCAAGCTTACCTAACTCCGAGAAATTTAAGACTATCAAGTTTTCTCCTTAGCTCTCATTCACACTTTTAAACTTTCTATCCCATATAGTTCAAAGCTAAACGTGTACATGTCTGCTTCTCCTTCTAGATTCTAAATTTTCCTGTGGACAAACCCATCAGCCAGTATAAGAACTTGTTCAATTGACATGTGCTGAGGGAGCTTTCAGGATTTGGGTTTTCTACAATTCGGTGGACCAGTTCTCTTTGGAGACCTATGCCTCCGAACTTTTGCTGGACTTATCAACTAACTACCTCTGGGCTTGATAGTTTTGGTTTGAAATTCCTCACGTGGGCACCTACCTTTCCATCAACATTTTCTTTTTCTAAAACAGTTTCTCTTGTGTACACCCCCGCCCCCTCAGCCCCCCCAGTGCTGAATCTCAGGTGATCCCCAAGGGAAGGTCAGGCTCCCTGCTCTGCATTGGCACACCTTCCATGTGTGCACTCACTGTCCTCTAAAATCTATGTGCATGGGAATGTGCAAGAGGCGTCCCTTGGATGGAATCTGAGTTTGAATCCCGGCTCTATTAAGGACCTCGCTGTTGAAATATGTAGAAACTCATTAACACATGAAGAAATTAAATATCAAACAAGTTGAGTAATTGGCCCAAGATCTTATAACTCAGTAGGTATTAATCCCCAGGGTTGAGGGATTATAGGATTTGGGCTTTCTCCACTGCCCCAAATACTCATCACGTGTTTCCTATCAGTTGTTTTTTTGCAGGAGGTGTGTGTGTGTGTGTGTGTGTGTGTGTGTGTGTGTGTGGCACTTTTCTATTAATTCTAACAAAGTACCCAAACGTGGTCCTTAATTCCTTATTTCCTTTTTTCCCCTATCTCAGATGGAGCCTGAATAAGAATGACAGTGTAGAATCATACTATGCATCAGTCACACACACACCTTTCTGTTACTAGAATATGACTTTAAATTACATGACCTGCTGTTTTATCCTGGGTCAGCTCCTATTTCCGTCATAAACAATGATCCCAATGCTCAGGGTTTGGGAGGAAACACCTTTCCTGCATGGCTTGGTCTTATGATGATGGGCAATTAGGATAACTGTGACTTCATTGCAATCATGAGTTAGGCAACCAGGAGGTCATATGTGGGGCATGGGGCAACTGGCCTAGCACAAGGCATTTTCCATCGGCTGCTCCCCTGTAGAGACTAGGGTTTTTAAAGAATAAACCGATACCATGTATCATGGTGCTGCCCAATGGGGCAGGAAAAGAGAGGCAGCTCATTTAAAGTACAAAGGGCATGAGTCTTGGAATCAGAAGATGTGAATTAGAATCCTGACCCTGAAAGCTTCTGCCTCGGCAGCCTTGGGCAGGTCACCTCATCACTCTTAGCTTCTGACTTCCCATCAGGAAAGCATGGTGCTGGTATCCCTTTTATAGGCCAACAGTGGAAAACATGTGGAAGTGCTCATACATCGGCTCCAAAAGTATAACTTTGTATAACAAAAGGAATTCTTTTGAGGCTTAAATTTTTAATATTTGTTTCAGAAGTGGCTTGGTGCAGGTAACATTTAGAATTACAGTTCCCCTTTGGATGCAGGATTGTTGTTTTTTTTTTAACAATTAAAGCAAAGCTTGATATGGCAAGTTAAATGGAGATATTTCCCATGTTTCTGTGAGGTTCTAAATGTTGCATTCAGGGTTTTTAACAAAGAAAACAACGGCGTTCCTAAGCTGGTTTTGTATGTCTTCACATGGCAGGCAAGGACAGGCTTTGGGTGAAAGTTAGTATTCTTAAGAAATCAGAGTATACTTAAACGTTGTTTTCTTACTATTACTCATACAACAATACCAACTTTGCACAAAAGGTACAAAGGACTTTCAGGACCATTATCTTCTCAGGACTAAGTCCTCAACATTTCTGAGATGAATGAAGATTAACATTTGTTGTTAACCTGAATTTTGACCTAACATTTGAGATATTAGTTTCTAATTAAAATGCATTTGTCCTTTCACAATATCATTCTAAAACACATACAGTTTTTGGACAGTTTTATAGACAAAATGCACTGTATTTATTATTATGATCATGGTACTCCTCGATGTCTCTTTGCTAATTTTCAACTTGCTCTCTATGTACATATCTGTAAATCTCATCCATCAACTCAGAATTATTGTGTTTATGCTGCCTGGGGTGGGTGGCGTGTTCAGCTGGCGAGCTAACAAGTGCCCTTTCATCCTCAGCAGTGCCAGCGAACAACTGTCAAAATAACAGCATCACTGGGCCTGCAAGGGCCCGAGGCAGGCAGGTCCTTGTTTTGTGAAAGGGGAAACACAACAAAAAGAAAATAAACTGCAGAGTTCACCTGAGCCAAACAGTGGAGCATCCTGTTTAGTGTTCCCGGAGCACTGGTGTTATTTCAGCCACGTTGTCATTGTGAATGTGAGGCTACCGTGGCCATTGAGATTCCTGCCATCGCTGTGGGACTAGCCACGGCAACTCCATGTCCCAGGGATGGGCTCTCTGGCCATTGTTAGTGACAGATCCAGGGAATTAAAAAGAGCCTTCAAATTAGCTGTGTACATGTACGTGTACATGTGTATGTGTGTGTGGCTGGTCAGAGAGTCCAAGAAAGGACTAGGACATTAGTTATTATAGTTTCAGGCAATTAATTTCGTGGTTTCTTTGTTGGAGGAGTGTTTAAGTTCCACCAAGACCAATCACCCTTTTTTTATTTTTGTCTTCTGATACAAGCTATATATTTGCTTCTTAAAATTAGAAAACACAGCCCGGCTGGTATGGCTCAGTGGTTGAGTGTAGACCTATGAATCAGGAGGTCACGGTTCTATTCCTGGTCAGGGCACATGCCCAGATTTTGGGCTTGATGCCCAGTGTGGGGCTTGCAGGAGGAAGCTAATCAATGATTCTCTCTCTCTACCTTATTCTCTAAAATAAAAATACATACCTGTGTGTATGTGTGTGTGTATCAAATACAAGCAAAATGAAAACAGCAGTGATAGCAGCTATGATTTCAGCACTCCAGGAATACATACTTAGGGATTAGAGGCATAACTATGCAGAGTCTTATCCATGAAGGAGATTGTACAATACCTGATTTTTTACTTTGCAATATATTGGGAGCTTTTTTAAAAAAATATAAATAAATACATAGCAATATTTGGTTTTTATAGTATTCCATTGTATGGATTTACCATATTTTTTTGTAATTCTCTATTTTTGGACTTAGGTTATTTCTGAGGCTTTGTTGCTCTTATAAATATGTTAAATGAACATTTTTTGTACTGACATGTTTTTTACACTCAACTGGTCTTTGGAAACCTCCAATGCTAGGAAATAACCCCCTGCCACTGACCGACCCACAGCAGATCTTGCTGGGGTATCGTGATAGAAATGGAACCTTTACCTGAATCTGCATGATGGTGAGTCTCTGCAGCACAGTCCCTGTGACAGTGGGTCCCAGGACTGAGCTGTTCTCCACACATTCTCTAAAGTCACCACTACACGCTTCCTGTTATGACTTCCTTCATTAGAGTGTGGGTTGCTCAACCTCCCAGGCTGCAGAATCATTTATAATGGCAACAACGTCACACAGTATCAGAGTCTTCCACCAGTCTCTGATGGATAGCTTGTCATCTTTTTCCCAACCAGATATTTCATTGTTTATCAATGATTATGTTCATGTCGGTACAAATGAAAAGCAATGAAAAACCAAGGTATAAATACAAACTTAACTATGTAAGAAAGGACACTCAGAGAGGCTCCGAATGCTTCTCCGAGACGTTCCCTGCTTGGAAAGTTGGGGGCAGGGCTTTAGGTGACTGCTAGGAAACAGAAGAAGCCCCTGTCACTGGGCAATCTGGCAGGGGACAGGTTAGTACAGGCAAGACTCTGGACACCTGATAGGAGAGTGGTCAGGTCAGCGCCCTGCTCTGTATTTTCCGCATCGAAGCTCACCTTAGCCTACTTCCAGCTTGTCACAGTAGGTCCCAGCTGATCGCTCCTCTGGGGCAAAATGGGTGACCGTAGCTGATCTGGGTGTGAGCCATGAAGAGGAGAGCAGGAATTGCATCAATCTGCATATAGTCTAGGCAAGCCAAGTATAGGGACAATCCAGCTAACGTCCCCCTGATTATCTGCTAATCTCCACCCTCGGTTTCCTCATCCATTTTCTTAAATGAATCTTAAGAGGTGGAAAAATTTGCAATTTAATAGCCAACATGTAAAAATGCATTTGGGAAGTTTAGACCTGTTCTTAGATAGCTTTTGCATTCCATTGTGGGTCAAATTGTTGGCAGAGTGTGTGTACACACACACACACACACACACACACACACTAAAAAGAGGTCATGGTAGATAAACCAACTACACACGTGGCAGAGCTCACTCAATGCAAATTTGTGGCTAGAGTTTCCTTTGATACAGCCTGCTCAGTAGCTCTTGTTGGACGCAAGCATATAACCGCACATAGCACATGTGAAAAATATACACACACAGGGCACCATTTGATAGTTGCACACATATTTATTTTTAGAAAATATTTTAGAGACAAAAATGTTTTATTAAATTGGTGCTATTTGGGGCTCAAGTAAAATAGACTGGTGTGTATTACGTTAAAACCATCTTCCCACAAATAATTGGTCCCAGTTCTCTTTCCTTGGGGCTACTCAGAATATGTCTCAGTGATTGATTGTCAGAGAGTAAAAATGGTTCCTGGGTCTTCTCTTGAACCGAGATAATAGCTGCATTTCAGTTTCCTTTAATATTGTATTTCAGGTGTCTTATGTAGCTGTCTAGTTCTCTGCACCTAGTTCTGAGAGGGGCAGTAGGGAGTTAGTGGTGAGTATGAGGGTGGGAGGGAACTAAAGAAGGAGGGCAGATGACAGGAAGGAGAGATCCTAGACTGGTCTCTTGCTCAGTTGCCTTTTCATTTCATGTCTCCTGGCGTGATCCAAAGGAGAGGAGGGAGCCTTGGCATCTGCTGTTCATGGTCATACTGGGCAGCGGGCCTCCCCCATGCAAGAGGACTTCATGCCCAGGTGTGTTAGGGACCCAGCAAGCCCAACTCACCAGTGAGACTGAGACTCCGCATTAAAAATGGCAGGGTCCAAGGATATTATCTCTGGCTCAAACTTCATTATTCAGAGAAGGGCTGGGATTTGCAAGGCCATTCAGTAAAGTCAGGTGGAATTGAGAGGCGACCTCAGCTCTCCCGCTTCCAGGTCAGTGTCCCTCTTGAGGGAACACTGTGAAACGAAACAGTTCAAGTTAGCAGCTGCCCAGTGACTGGTGTCCTCCACAACCCGCCCTAAATGAGACACTGCTTGGATAATCACACAGAAGATGTATGGCACATTGGGATTTCATTTTTTTAAAGTTGCATATTCATTTTTCTGCTTTTGCCATTTAAAATTATGGTTTGGTTACTGGCCTGGCAGGCAGGAATATTTATGGTCATCTTGATAGGTTTTTAAGTACTTCTCTCTCCACAGCCTCCTAAGGAGACTTTTTGGCTATACCTCTGGGGAACGTTTTGGTCCTTTGTTGCAAAAAACACACACCGATATGTAAAATCATAAAATGGCAAGCAAATCTGCCTGGTCCCATCACTTCCAGAAGGCATGGTTTACCAAGGGATTTTGATCCTGAACTCTTTTTTTTTTAAAATATATATTTTTATTGATTTTTTTACAGAGAGGAAGGGAGAGGGATAGAAAGTCAGAAACATCGATGAGAGTCATTGATCAGCCGCCTCCCGCATGTCCCCCACTGGAGTTGTGCCCGAAAGCAAGGTACATGCCCCCGACCGGAATTGAACCTGGGACCTTTCAGTCCACAGGCTGATGCTCTATCCACTGAGCCAAACCGGTCTCGGCTGATCCTGAACTCTTAAGCTCTGTGAAGTGGGTCATGATCTCCATGTCAGGGCCAGGGGAACTGAGGCTTAGAAAGAGAATTCAAGTGTTCTGAGCATCTGGGAAGATTGTTTGCAAGCCCAGTGTTAGAGAGGTGGCAATAGAATTGGGGGCTCTACTTAGTTCTACTGACTATATCCCCATTTGAAGCCCCTATTTTGGGCCCATCCAAAATCCTACCCAATCCTTACCCCGTCTCCTCTCGGTGTAGAACACCTAATTGTTTCAGCTTGCATGTGCTCAACATTAGTTGTCCGGATGAGCTGGAAGGTTGGCTCATCACCAGGTTGGTCACCCTCATCTCAGTTTCATAAAATACATGAAATTAACGAGGGCTTTGGCATCAACCATTGGAAGAGTTTATTTTCTTGGTTACTTGTACTTTTTTTTGCCCTTAGGATTTGAATTGAATTTTTCTTCCATTTGATTCCAATTTTATCATACTTTCATTATTCCATCATTTGAAAATTGAAACCACGTTTGAATCAGTTTTTAAGACATGGCATCTGAGGTTGGAAGATATGATCTTGTCCTGGTTCTTCCTCTTTCCAGATTCATGGCCTTGGCTAAGTCTAGTCCCTGCTGTTGGCTTTAATTTCTTTACTTGAAATCTGAGAGTGTAGGACTAAAGGGACCTTTAAGGGCTCTTTCTGCTCTGGAATGCTCTTTTTTTATTTGCATTTTTATTTCTGTTTTTATCAACACTGACTTTTTTTGTACTGAAGTGGATAAACACGACTTTTGGTCTAGGGAGTTTTAGCAAAATTTGATAATCTTGTTTTAGATGAAAGGGTGTGAGAACTAGGCAGGACTGGCCAGGATGGTCTTTATCTGTGATAATCTCTATATGGTGTCCTTCTCAGAAATTGTCCAGGCAAAGCCCTCAGCTCCAGATCCCTGCAGACATTGTGTCAGAGCCCATGGCCTCAGTGTCCCTGTGTGACAAGCCGGGGATATGGGTACCTTCAATGGATCACAACTCTTAGTAACTGTCAGCAGGTTGACTTCACACTTTATATCTGGTTGTTTCTTTTAAAAGCCTTTCAGTTTCATTGATGCTGAATTCTGTGAGGGAAACATCATGTCCACATTTAATGAGGAGGATGCTGAGGTCCAGAGAATGAGTGAATGAGTGAGCTGTGCTGACCTGACGCCATCTCTCTGTCCCCATTGGAAACCTGCCATTTTGAGTTAAATTCATGGAGCTCATCCAGCATTGCACCAAGCCTCTGAGCCATACAAGTGCCTTCCCTCATATTAGAGTCAGAGACAGAATTCAAATTCCATTCCTTTTAGTTTAAGACATGCCATTGGTCTTCTCAAACAGCCTGGCTTCACATCAGGCTCCATCTGGGGGAAGCTAGTACCAGGTAGTCAGAGCATTTGAATTGAATTTTTGACCTCAGATACCATGGGATCACTTTGCCATTGTCCCACAGAATAATATCCAAGCTATAGCGTGGCATTTGAGGGTGTTTAAACTTTAGTCACAGCCTGTTTGCCTTAACGCCGTACCAGCCTCCTTCAGGTTCCTAGCCTGTTCTTGATCATCTGTGATTTACTCTGACACCTAGCTGACACCTCGCTCTGTCTTGGCAATTATCTCACCCTGACATTCCAGACTCAACTCGAGGACTTGGTATATCCAGTATAGACTCTTGCCTTTGATCAAGGATTTGACCTAGGGTTTCCCTCATGTTCTTTAGCTTCTTTCCTAGAGAAAGATACCCTTGTCAGCCTCTTGGAACTTACCTCCTGCATCCAGGTTTCTTGTCCTTCTATGTCACCTGTGGGGGTGGGCCAGGAGAAGGGGACTCAGGACAACTGTCATAAATTCCCTGGGGACATTCTCCTTCCCAGGCCTTGGGAAAAGCTGGGGAGATGGAGATGGACTAGGCACTCTCCTGTCCTAGAGCCTAGAGCCTATTACAGCCTAGTAGGGAAGAAAACTGTCTAATGAAGGCGGTACTCTGTTGTGGGTGCTATGAGAGAAATCCATGTGGAGTGAGTGGGAGGCAGAGACATGGGACAAGTCAGTTGTGCCAGGCTTGTAGAGATGGGTGAGGAAGGCTTCAGAGATAAAGTACTGAGTTCTTAAGGATGTCCCATGTGGAGAGAGAATGCTGCCTCATATGGAACCAGAGTTCCACCCTGAGACAGGAAGTAGATCCTCTGGGAAGAAGTCAGTGTTGGTTAGTTATGCTTTGACAGAATGATGTGAGAAAAAGATAAGAGGCTCTTAGAAGGAATTTATTGACATTTGGGATCTAGAGTGCTCGTGGCTGGCCAACGGGTTGAGGGTCTAATTCAACCTCCTTCAAAGAAGGGAAATTCCCAGCGGCACTGCAGTGGAAATGCTGAATGTGGAGGCCCAAAGAACAATGCTCATTTTGTCTGCTGAAATGAGGGGGAAGTGACACTTGATATGACCTGCATTGCCTTTTAGACTGGGAAAATCTGCCTTAGAAACAGAATGCTAAGGGGAACGATGAATCCAGAACATCAGCACGTAATACCTAGACCATTCTTCTCGTGTGTTCTCTGAGAAGGTGTAGGCAGGGGTTCAGCCCTGGGCAGTGATGCATAGGATGGTTTGGGCATGAGATGGTGGAGCTGCTTGATTGATCGGTTGCAGAGAATGGGCAGGCCCATTTGGCAGGAGCTGAGCAGAGAGAAGAGGAACAGGACTGTATGCTGACCCCTGCTACCCCCGTACAGAGGGGTGTAAATTGCCTGGCTCGCTGAGAGGGGTGTTTCACCGGACACTTTTTTCCACGGTGACATTGGCAGCAGTGCCCTGCGAGTGTCCCTGTGGGAAATGGGGTGGTGAGAGGAATGGAAAAGAACAATGTTTTCCAGCAGAAGCATGACATTATGGAAACCCTGACACTGATTTGCAAATGTCTGTTTTCTCTGACTACCTGGCACTTTTATTAATGTCAGACACCATGGCCTTTGTGATTCAGAGCTGATGAAATAAATCTATCTCCAGTTGAAGTGCATGTGGATTAATGTCAAGATGGGGGAAAAAGACATGGAGGAATATAGGCAGTATGATTTCATTTACATAAAGTTCAAAACATATACAACTAAATGTGCATGTAGGTGTGTGTGGTCTAAAGATGCAAATAGCCTGGCTGGTGTAGCTCAGCCATTGAGGGTCAATCCAGGAACCAAGAGGCCACTGATTTGATTCCAAATCAGAGCACAGGGCACATGCGTGTAGGGGGCATGTAAGAGAGGCGTGTAGGAGGCAGCCAATCCATGATTCTCTCATCATTGATGATTGTATCTCTCCCCCTATTCCTTCCTTTCTCTATAAAAAAGTCAATAAAAATGTATTTAAAAAACATGAAGATGCAAAAATATGTGTACAGCTTTAAAATAAGCAAGGAAATGAGAAACACCAACTTTGAAAAGGTTATTACTAATTTTGGGAGAAAAGGTATGTTCAGGATGGCTGGGGCACCTACCTATAGGGGATTTCAAGGTGATAATGTTCTCTCTTAAAAAATGAGCAATGAGAAGAGGTGCTTATTGAATGGTATTTCCATTGTATGGTATTTCTTTATATGTTACATATATTTTATGAATATACTTATATCTACCATATTTACTAAAACAGTGAAGCTGAATTCTTGTATAAGGGGTAGGCTGTGTGTGGAGAAAAGTAAAAGTGTGAATGATGCCCATACATTTGAAGGAAGGACATTTGATTGGTTTACTATGTGTCAACAAAAACCCCATATCAGCAATGGATTTATGTTTAGAATGAAAACCCAAATGTATAAATGAACTCTAGGCACCCTGTATAATCAAAAGTTTATTTCTCTTCCTATGTGGGATATAGGGATGAAATGATGTAAGTTGAAAAAAAATAAAGGCAAGATACCAAACTACACATACAGTTTTGATCTGATATCCTGTCAAACATTTTGTTTGGGAGCATAGTTTAAAAAGGCTTGGCAGGTGTCTATTAACTTATTTTAAAAAGGGGTATCTCTTTAATGATTTGTTCCCTGGAAAGCAGATTGGTTTTACAAGCAGCTTTCCTGAGGGTTTATTTCAGTCCTCCCCATTTCCAGTGTGGATGGTGGTCCATCCTCTCCCCCATTCTCTGCTGCCCACAGGAGCACTGCTTTCTTCTCTTCGCGTTTTCATTGTTTATGGAAGACTCCTTTCCAAAAATGATGAACACTTCGTTAGGTCACTGGGGCATGTTGGTGAATCCAGGAGCCAGAGATTAGCCCAGGACTTTAAAAAGAGGTGAAGGAAAGGAGAGGGGAGGGAAGGAGAGAAGGAAGAGAGAAGAGGGTAGAGTATGAGAGGTGAGGAAAGAGGAGGGTAGGGGAAGGCAGAGGAGGGCTGGGCTGGAGAGGGCAGGTGGGGGGAGGGCAGTGGGAAGGAGAGGAAGGACTGGGTGGAGGGAAAATGAGGCTGGGATGCATGCAGTCTCAGTGGAAGCCTCAGCAGATCCGACAGAGGGTTGTGAAGATGAGACAACAACCTGGCAGAGCTATTCTAGGTTAGTGTGATAGGACTGGACCTTTATACCCTCGGGAATTAGACACTGAACCTGGTCACCTCAAGAAAGGGGCATGACCCTGGGTGAGGGGCTCTCTCTCTGACTGAGGCAGCCCTCAAAGGGGACTGGCAGCATTTCTGGCAACTCCATCCCAAGTCCTTTATTCTTGAAGTGGGGTCTGAGTGGCATATGACACCATGCACCATACCTCCATTCTGTGATAAGATTGATTCTATTTTCCTGAAACGTGAATTTAATAATGTAAAAGCCTTCTGTGGCTTTCCATTGCCCACAGAAGGACCAAACCTTTACCTCGGCATTCAAGGCTGTTTACAATCAGATCATAATTTTCATTCTTTTTGGTAATATTTCCCACCCTTGTTTATGACCTAAGAAAAGCACACCATATTCAGCCACAGCAAACATTTTCAATGCTCAATATATACTTTTATATGCCCTGTTGACTCTGTCTGGGTTATCTTTACTCTCTCAAACCCTTCAGAGCCAGGCCCACATGTCCCTTTGTCTGTAACGTTACCTGTAAGCAGATTTTTTCCTTCTTATGGGTTTTCACATCCCATTGCCCTTCCCTTTTTCTTTTTCTTCCTTCACTCATATTACTGTCCCTTCCTTTTCTCCTCTCCTTACTTTTGCTCATCTTCCTTGTTCCTGCACAACTTTTTCCTCATTCTCTCTGTCTTCCTTTTTCTTTTGGGGGTATATTTTCTACTCAAATATGTCTCACATGAAAAGCTAGAGGCTGTGGGTTTGCTTGTGTTGCCTGTTACAAGGGAACTCTGCCTTTGTAGGTTCGTTCACATCATCCTCTCGAAGTGATTTGTGTAGGCCTTTACCGTATCGCTTATCCCAACATACCCTAGTTCTGTGCTTAAGAAGAGCTGGAAGCTCAGCATCAGGGTCTTTCTGGACTTCTTGCCTTACCAGGAGAGTTAGGCAGCCTTTCTGAGAAGCAGTATCAGAATTTTTCCAAATACCTTCCCCCTCAAGGGAGTGGCACCTTATTGGTAGTTATTTACTTATGTTGTGCCTGACTCCATACACACAGCCCCAGAGTAAGGGGAGCTTCATGCAGTGTCTGCTGAATGAATGTAGAGTGCTACGCCATTGGATTTTCATGTGAGAAAGGGGGTAAGAGTAAAATGAAAGTGAATTTATTTGTGAGACAATCGACCAAAGGATGACAATGAAGCGCCACATCTCTTTCCTCTATGCCATAGAGCTGTGTGATACTCCTTTTCACTGCTGAGTTGATGTCACTCGGGAGTTAGTTTGTGTGATGGCTCATTGGTGTGAGTGTAAAGACTTCCACTTACCCCCACTTGTCCTTTATACCCTTTGGTAGCAGCTATTGATCGAGGTCCTACCTTTTTCCAGGCTCTGCATTAATCATTTCTAATAATCAGAATAATCCTACTGGTGCACCCATTTTGCTGGTTAGGCAACTGAGGCTCAGAAAAGTTAACTAAATTTCTAAGATAATATGCCGTCAAGTGGTAGGTCAGGATTCAGACCAGGGCAGCCTAGGTCCAGAGCTCTCCATCTTCCTATTAATTCTCCACTAATGAACCACAGTATTGGGCTGCCTTCTGTGCATGCAGGCCTGGGCAACACTTGCCTATGAGAGGAGGAAGACTTTTTGTGGAGAAATTCTATCTTTTCTTTTTTAAATATAGTTTTATTGATTTCAGAGAGGAAGGGAGCAGAGGAGAGACATAGAAACATCAGTGACGAGGGAAATAATTGATTGGCTGCCTCCTACATGCCCCGCACTGGGAATAGAGTCTGAAATCCAGGCATGTGCCCCAACTGGAAATTGATCCATGACTTCCTGGTTCATAGGTCAATGCTAGCTGGGCCAATTTTCCTATCTTTTAAAAGAAAGGCCACATAATTTATCTGTTAAAACAAGAAGCACTGCTACTTCGATGTTGACATTCTATGTAGAAGTGGTCAAATTATTGTGCCTGTGTGTAATTTCCTCAAGCTATGAAACAGAGAGACTGGTTGAGCATGATTATGAAAAAGAGTAATCTTAAAATACTCTGAAACATGAAACTATAGTAAAACAATCCTACATTATTGTATATCATCAACACCAGGAAAATGCACTTGCTAGCATATCATCACCGGGATTTCTCCAGGCCAGGCATTGTGCCAAATTCTTTCTATGCATCATGCTATCTAATCCCCACAACAACCATGAAGTAAATGTTACAGTAGATATCCTGTGATTTAGCTCTTCCTCTTAGATGTGTACATGAGAAGAATGAAAATAAAAGTCCACAGACACATTTGCATAAAAATATGGATAGTAAATTCATTTATAATAGCAAAAACTGAAAACAGCCCAGGTGCCCATTCATAGGAGGCTGGGTGAACATACTGGGGGCGGGGTGTTAAAATATTACTCAGCAGTCAAGTGAAAGGAACACTGACATATGCAATAGCATGGGTGAATCTCAAAATCTATGCTGAATGAAGAATGCGTACTTTCACAAGAGTGCATACTATGATATTCCATTCCATTTGTTTTAGTGGGAAAACACCCGAGTAGTGGTTACCTTTGGGGCCTGTGATTGGAAAAGGCATAGAGAATTTTCTGGGCTGATGGAGATGGTCTATGTCTTGATAGGAGTTCAGGTTACACAAGGGCATGCATTTGTCAGAACTCATTGAAAGATACAATGCATCTCATCGTATGTAAATTTTACCTAAGAGCTGGAAAACAAATACTGAGCTCTAATCATATGCCTGTTGCAGTTTTTAAAGGTAACAAGCACTGATGTCTACCACTTTTCTTGAAATTCATTAGAAATAATATGGCTTGATGGACAGAAAGAGATAGCTAGGTGACTAGATATACCATAAGGAATAGTAAATGCCAATGTGGAACCTAAGTGGTGGATATCATGGGTTTTCACAGTGAATTTCTTTCAACTTTTATGTATGTTTGAAAATTTTCACAAAAAATGTTGGAAAATGCAGTAATAGACACCAAAAGAGGGGGTGTAACTCGAATAAACTAGAAAAGACTGAACTAGGATACAGTGCCTATTATGTCCTGTTGCTGAACCAAACTAAGCCCTTTCACCCAACAAAGCTCAGATGCCTCTCTATTGCCTGCACACTGGAGTCAGAGTGCCATCTCATTCAAGCCTTTTACTTTTTGGTCCTACCTGATGGCCCAGCTCATCTCCTGCCACTCGCTGACAAATCTCATTTCCTAGCCCCTTCCAGTGACTTCTTCCTCCTTGCATTTTCCATGCACTTTTGGCTTCCATGCCTTTGCTTTATACTATTCCCTGGGCTTGGGAGATCTTTATCCTTGTAAAATCTTTACTTATCCTTATGACTCCAGTGCATGTGCCCCTTAATGCTAATTGCTATGATAGCACTAATCACATTGAGGTTGTTTCCTTTCTTCTCACTCTCAGAATTTAGAGGCCCTCCAAAACGGCAGAGCCAATGTCTCAACTAAGTCTTCCATGCTCAGAGCCTTGTATGGATCTTGGTACAGAAAGCAAACTCAAGAAATGTTGGCACAGGCAGTCAGGGTAAGAAATGTTGGGTAGATGAATAGAATGGAATAGATCTCGGAAAGTCCCCTCAGATCCTTTCCTTGGCGTCCTCCCTCCCCCCATTTTTTTTTTCTGTTTTCTGGGCTATGCGGGGCTGACCCCTAAAAACAACATTTCCCAGGAACTGTGACCAGCTGACTTCTGGCTAGATTGGAGGAAGGATGGGGGATGCCAGGTTATTTTTCTTTCTCTCTCTACTTAGGAAAGTGTGCCCAACAGTGGCTGAGACTCCTGCCCAATTCTAGCTGCCATCAGATAACCTCTCCCTCTGTGCTCCCTATGTTCCTGGAGGCTCTGCCATGGTGACTCCAGCTCCTGGGCTCTGGTGACACCCCCACACCCCTTTCTTCTCCAGCCTTTGGCACAGTGGTGGCTTTCAGCTGTTGATAATCAGGCAGAGAAAACAGCTTGAACAAAGGCTGGCTTATCTTTCTATTCTGTACTTGGTTTTTGTGTTCCTCTGAAACCTTGGTGACTAGTTACTTTTATAGCTAGCTTGAGCTCTTTTTTTCCTGACCGATGGAGTCCCTTACTTTATTTGAACCTTGGTTTCTACATCTTAAAAATGAAATTGATTAAGATATGGAATCATCCATTTTCTCCTTGGTAAAATTCAGATTAAAGGGAAGATATTCTTTAGCGTGCCATCAGCATTTACCCATTTTAAAATTTGAGAGAGAGAGGTGGGGGGGAAGGGAGAGAGAGAGAGAGAGAACTCTGAACACTTCCACTTAGTGCCTGTTATTCTTCCTAAAGCAGAGTCCGCTTTGTTCATCCAAGGCTCACCAACAAGGAGTGAATCCATCTGGAGTCCTGCCTGGCTTGGTGATTGAAATGTTACCTGTTGTGTGCCAGGGCCAATGGCCTCAGCACTGATAATAGTGGCCGGAGGTTAGTGAGAAGCCACAGGAGCTGGTGTGGCAGTGAGGAGGATGGGACCTGGGATCAGTACTTACCTTCCAATTCCTCCCTTTATTGGTGCATGAACTTCCGCCTTTTACTTTATTTGAGTCTCATTGGCTTCATCTGAAAATGGAATTTTAAAAAGCGCAGAACTTTTATTTTAAACTGGAAAAGATTGCCTTTATTTTAGCATTTTCCTAAGATATTTCTCTCAAGATCAACATTTTCCCCTTTTTATTCCCCCTCATAATATTGAGAGAATTAGTTGCAATGCTGTAATGTAGTATGGGGGATACTTCTTTAATAATAGAAGTAAACTCTGCTACCTTGCAATCTTTGGATCCTGAAAACCAGTTGTGGTTTGAACATGTGACCAGATACCAAGTGCCTTAAATGTCATTTCAATCCCTCCACACACAAGAATTTCCCAATTTTCTGTTCAAGAAATCCCCCACTCCCACCCCTAACCCCCAATGCCTGGTCCAGAAGGGATTGCTTTACTCTAACATGGTATTTATAAGCACGCCAAGGCATTTCACTGCAAAAGAATCTTCAAATTGCAGAATCTAAGAAAGTCTTTTCAAATCATTAAGGCATTTGCCTCTTGCTCTCTCCATGTAAGATCACTGGCTGCCATGATAAAAATCAAAGGGATTGTTCCACCCTCCCATGTCAGTTGCCTATAAATTTCCAGGATTCAGTCAGCAGTCCCTGAATGTGCTGACAGATTCTTTAGGTTTTGGTTTCTGCGGTTAGAAAACATCTAGGAAGCTGTAAATAATTGCCTTCCTGCCTTTGCTCAAGCTGTTTTCTTGGCCTGAACCCCTCCCCCAGTGTTACATCCATCCTGGCCTTCTCTAGGCCTTCAGCACACTGCTTAAAGGCCCCACTTCCAGGAAAATTCCTCGTTTTATTCCTGATGAAGGCGGAGCTGTTTGGAGCACTCCCGGCATTCTCCAACCCCACCTCACTCCAGCCAGCTGTGACCCCACCCTTCTCTGACCTCCTCCCACTAGCAATTGCTGTCCCTCTCTCTGCTGGCTGGACACTCTGCCTCGAGTGCTCTAGTTTCCTTTGTTTTGTTTGTTTCTTCTTTCACAGCATCTTGATTTATACTATTTTCCCTCAGCACAGCTTCACACAATGAAGCCTGGAAAGGGTCCACATGCATGGGTATAGGGGTACATGCTTTTAGGCAGACTGGCACGCTAAACACACAGACTATCTGTGACCTTTGAAGTGGCTCTCTTTGCCTACATGCCTGTCTCAGCAATATGCAGCAGGTGCCACGTAGATAGGACATGGGTCTTTAGCTTATTTCTTAAACCAGCAGCTTGTCTTCTTTTTCCTTACCTCTTAATTCTCCCATGAATTGCTTTGCTGCATTCTTCCACTGAAACTGCCCCCAAATCTCACTGCTGGTCAGCTTGTCTCTTGCCATGTGTTCTAACCATGGCTTCTGTGCCGTGACAATAGACTCTTGCATTGTCTTGGGTAAAACACTTCTGAGCTCAATGCATTTTCTGGAATTCTTCTTCCTATATTCTACTATTAGGCCCATGTTGCCTTTATTAAGGGAGCATTTTCACCTTATTGACAGTAACTTAGGGAAAAATGAATTGCAGAGACATTGGACTCTCTGTAGAGTGACACAAATTTAGAGAACAATATATGCAGCTCCAGTTTACTTACCCATCTGATTTCATGGGGACTTGCTGTAGAGTATAGAAAAGTTACTTGTGTTGCCGTAACCAGTTTAGCTCGGTGGATAGAGCATTGACCTGTGGCCTGAAGGGTCTGGGTTTGATTCCGGTCAAGGGCATATACCTCAGTTGCAGGCTCAATCCCTGGCCCTGGTCAGGGCACATGTGGGAGGCACGGGTTGATCTCTCTCTCTCTCCCCTCCTCTCTTCCATTCTCTCTAACAGAGAACCCTAGCTGGGTTGGCTCAGTGGATATAATGTCAGCCTGTGGACTGAAGGGCCATGAGTTCGATCCTGGTCAAGGGCTTGTACCTTGGTTGCAGGCTCCCAGCCCTGGTTGGGGTGCATGTGGGAAGCAAAAAGCGATGTGCCTCTCTCACATCGATGTTTCTCTCTCTCTCTGTCTCTTCCTCTCTCTGAAAAATCAATGGAAAAATATCCTCAGGTGATGATTTAAAAATAAATAAATAAATAAATAAATAAATAAATAAATAAATAAATAAACAAACTGGAAAAATATCCTCAGGCGAGGATTAATAGAAAAGAAATTTAAAAGAAGAAAAGCTACCGGTGTTTTGTAGGCTCATTTGCTGAATAGCTGTGATTTAGGAAGACCCAACTCCATGTGGTGCTCCATTGTTTGATGGAAGGACTAAGAAGCATAGCTGTAAAGGTAGAAAGTTGTTTGCAAAGTCAAGAAGGAAAAGCAGGTGCACCACTTCCAAAATTCATTCTGTATTGTTACATTTTACCTCACACTGATAATTTTATTGGTTATGTAATATAACTCTAGATCACTGAATGTCAGAGTTCAAAGGCCCTTAGAAACCATCTAGTGGGAGATTGTATTCCTGGTGGCATCTGGGGTCATTTTGGGGGTGGGTATTCGATACACTGCTAAGTACTGTTGACTCATGTAATGAGAAGCATTCTCTTTTTAATTCTCCATAATTTTTATTAGGTACAATTTGGAGCCATACAGTCCTCATCATCTCTCTGTTACTTACTACTCATCTTTATTTGTTCAGCTGTTTGTAAATAGAAAGAAACCCCCAGGCTCAGAACCTTCTGTAGGCAACCCTCTCTATGAGATGAATTCTACAATGCCTCTGTTGTTACTGTGTTTATTTTTCCTGTTCCACATCTACATGTGGCAAGGGATATCCATTTTCTATTTAAGGTCTCATATAAGGTTTCTACTTACAGACACTTATATACGTAAAGGTGCAAGTGAATTAAAAGGAAAATAGGACTTATTGAGACCCACAGAGGCTCAGGCTCTGGAAAATCAATGGTGAATGAAGATGCAGGTCCCCATTTTTAAAAAAGTAGATCAACTTGTTGAACCTCACCATTTTCATTTTCAACTTTGTTCCTCTAATCTGAAGCCCCCAGGAATTATTTCCACCAAATGTGTGACTTCCTTCTTCCTTGTGGCAATGAACTCCTCAAGACTACGTAGCCCTATGGGAAGCCAGGCGAAGCTAGGAAGTGTCAAGGCAGTTCAGAACCAGGCCACTCCTGTGGGCAAGAGGCCTCACACACACCTCTCTCCATCTTATAAGATGATTTAACTCTTGGCTGATCCAGGAAAAAATTAGTCTACCAAATGCTTCCATGGCTCCGTCAGAAGATGGCTGGATGCTTCTCTGGAAAGCTCTCAGGACATCATGTAATTCTCTTCCCCAGCAGAAGGTAGATGTTGCCACACCTGAGAAGTGATTGGTGATGTTGTCTTCAGGAACCACTTCCCCTCAATTGTCGTCTTAGCTTTCACTTTCCAAATCCAGTTCGGGGAAGAGATATTAGGGTCTGGCGAACATCTGGGAAGCATATTGGTCAAAGGGATCTGTTTCTCTTTTCCTCTTACAGCCCGGGAACTATCCTCCATTCCTAGGAAAATGATTAATGATAGCACACGGAAGCCAAAAGCATATACGCTTTTACTTTACCTTCTTTCTTCTTTCCCCACTCCTACCTGTGGACAGATAGGCTTTTCCTGTGTATTTTGGCTGGGGATGCCCCAAATTCCAGAATCTCCCCAGCTTCGTTTTTTGAAGGGCTTGTGGCTTTTACTGATTGTATTTTGTTGTTGTTATACTTGAGCGATTATTTGTTATAGATGACACAAATTTCTGAAGCATAAAAACCTGCCTTTGCCACTTTGGTTTCTCTCTATCTTTATCAACTGAAGGCAAACCACAGCCCAGACAGACAGGAAGGCATGTTCACAAGTGTGTGGTGACCTAAAAGAATTGGCTGACTCATAAGGGAGGTCACGGTCACCTCTTGTGGCCACCTGACTTCAGAGACCTGTCCCCCAGCCCCCAGCTCTCCCCTCCTGCAGTGGCTGGAGGCCTTGCAGCTTCCTCTTTCATCCACAAGAGCTGTAAAGGAAGTGAGGGTCTTGGTGCCTTCTTGCAGCCTCCTGACACCAATCCAGCATCCTCTCTCTGCTGCAAGACCCCCCCTTACAACCCTTACTCCCACCTCCATTTTCCCCTACTTCACCATTCTCCTCTCAGTCTCTCGATTTCTCCACAGACTTCCTGTTTCCCACTCCTGAGCACCAGGCAACCTCTCTGTTGTGACTTGGGCTTCTTTTCTTCAATCCCCACACCAGCTGCCAGCTCCTCATGTTGCTCCTCCCCATCGTCCCCTCTCACAGGGAGGCGGGGAAGGCTGCCGAGGGCCCTCACTCTATAGTAGAACCTGAGCCACACCTTTACCTCAGGAAAGTGGCTCCCCCTCATTCACCAGCTTCTAGGCTACCCCTGGATCTTTGAGGGATTGGTCTCATTTGTGGCCTATTTGTCCTTCTCATAGACCTCTGAGAATCTGGCTCAGAAACCAACATCAAAACTATTAGCATTGAGTTGGGTGAAATCTCTTTAAACAACCAGATGGCACACAGGCTAGAATTAGCCAACGTGTCATTCTGAAATGCCATTGAGAACATCAGAAAGGAGTGTGTAATGAATGGATGTGGCTAAAGGAAAGTTGGAGGCAACCGGTGCCCATTTAGCCACTCGGAGGAATGAGGCCTGTCAGACTGGCTTGTCTCTTGCTTCCTGATCTGTCTGTCCCCTGGAAGCATCAGCATGTCACCCTGGCATGATAGCAACCAACAAGCACTTCCTGGTAATTCCCTCGCTCAAATTAGGAGTAGGCCCACAGAGGAGCCTGCTGGTCACTTGGTTCTCCATACAGCCTGTCTTCAGCTGGTCAGGCCGACATGAGCATCCATCGCTTGACTGAGTGTCCTCATTGTAAATCAGGAGGTTTGGCAGCTAACGTGATGAATGTCTCCGTGAGCATTGTTAAAGTGAGTCAGTGCTCTGGGTCTAGTCAAATCTGTGGCTCTGACAGGAGGACTTTATGAGCCTCGAGAGGAGGGGCCTCAGTGGGCCTTGCATACTGCCAGAGATAACCGTCACCTTTGCTCCTTGTCAGGCAACGTCTCAGCCTCTTCACTGCCACAAGTCGTTTTCTCCTGGCATGTGACAGCTCCCTTATTTCTTTGGGGTGCACTGCCCATCCATCGTGCATTGAGAAAACCAGTTTCATCCCCTTGGGCAGGGCAGCAGAGCTTTGTGAGGTTGCTATGGGAACCTGCTCAAGGAACTCAGAGAGACATGGAAACCTGATAAACTTCCACTGAGGGTGAGTAATTGTGGATATAAACCTGAGCTTGGTGGACATAACTCAGAATCTGGATGTCTTTGCACAAGCCAACATTTTGTGTCCTTGACCATAAAAGTAAGGATAACAATACCTGCCACGTAACATTACTGTAAGTTTATTTGCTAAGATGGATGGGAAAATGTAAGAGCTTTACAAACTAATGTATTTCTTTATTCATGAGCCATACTTGGAATTTTTGCGTGTGAGTAGTTCTTGAAATACAAACAAGTTAAACTCTTTTTAAGTCCCAGAAAATGGAGAGCTGATTTAATTGATCATGTAATGCATGCAAATTCATCAGTTACTAGAGAGGCAGCCAGCCATGTCCCAGTTTGCTCAAAACTTTATAATTAAATATTTAACTTATATTAAGAAATCAAATACTAGATATTATTTTGAATGATAGGCTTGCATGCAAATTAGATTTCTATTTACTATCATTTTTTAATTAAAAATATGTTTCTGTTGATTTTAGAGAGAGAAAAAGGGATAGGGAGAGAGAGAAACATTGATCAGCTGTCTCCTGCATGCCTCCCTCCTGGGGATGGAACCTATAACTAGGGCATGTGCCCTGACTGGGAATCCAACCTCTTAGTACATGGGGCGATGCTCAACCAACTGCTCAAACACACTGGGCAAGGCTCTATTTTCTATTCTTATTTCATAAATGAGGTTATTTTGCTGCCAAAATTCCAAAGCCCTGGCAGAAGCCTCTTTAATCTAGAAGTCCCTAGAATTCCTATGGGTAATTTTCTGTGCACTGAGATCACACCACTTTGATTCCCTTGTCTGGCCAGTGCCCTACTTCTTAGAAGATTTTCACTTGTGACCTTTGCATGGCTACACATAGTAGAGCAGGGGAAAGGCCCCTGGAGCTGCAGTGAGAAGACCCTCACGGCGTGGCTCCCAATCCGTCATTTCACCTCTGCATTCCTCAGACTCTTGATACAATGTGGAAAGACTTACTTCACAGGATGTGGTTTCAATGGAGCACTGAGGGGAAGCTGCTTTGTAAACTATTTAAAATCCTGTCTCTGTTATTACCTTCTTATTTTGTTTGTCCCATGCAATGGTAACACTGAACATTTTGGACTTAATTCTAAGACTGAGATGTGGCACGGGGCAGGATGACCTCCTAACCAAGACCACTGTATGTTTGGCCGAGATCCAGGCCTTTGGGACTGGGCCATCTCCATTGATAGAACACTTCCTAATGGTGTAAGCAACTGCTATTCTGGAAGAGCTCAGCTTTAAAAACTCTTTCTCTAAGTAGAAATCTGCCTCTCTGTTGTCCATTGTTCTTAGTTCCTCCCACTGCAGTGACAATAGCAAAACCTGCACCCTTGCTGCTGTGATACAACTTCCAAGTCTGAAGGCAACTACCATGTTCCTTCCACTGTATTTATTTCCACACATTAATTCCCTCAGCTGTCCTTGGCCTGAAATGTTTTCCAAACTCTTCAACATCTTGGCCGAGCTTCTTAAAAAATATAACAATTGGTCTATATTCCCCTTAAGACCTGTCACCTGAATTAAGTATAGTTAAGAATGGCTAACATTTTATGGAGACTTACTCTATGGTAGACACCGTTCTAAGAACTTTACATAAATTAGCTCATTCAGTCCTCATGACAACCCTCTGAAGGAGGGATTCTTGTTATCCTGCTTTTAGAGGAAAGGAAACGGAGGTAGAGATAGTTTGCTCACTAAGTGGTAAGTGGAGAGTCTGGGATCTGAACACTGGCCTTCACTGTCTTATGTGGCCCTGAATAAAAAAAGAACATGTGTCCCTGTTGTTGGATGGATGAGCACAGGATAATGCTACTCATTACTTATCCATTAGTAGTCCTATTATTGACATACACTGTTTTACTCTACTGCACATGTGTGAGTGGCTTCTATCTGGATCTTGGTTTCCCCACATATCATATGAAAGGGTTTGATGAGTTAGTTTCTAAAACACCTTTACAGCAATAATATTTGAGAATTTTATGGCTCAGAAATTTACAACAATGGCAGCTTAACATGTCTGTCCTAGTTCCTGTGCCAAAATATATGCTAAACATCCCATTATTTAGATTTCCTAAGCTAGTTGAAAGTAGTTTGTTTACTATGAACATTTTGTTCTGATCTTGGCAATTGCTCCTATTCAAAGGAAATATTTTGAAGAAAATGGGTCCTGGTGAAGCCAGAAGATGTGTTTTAGATCTGGTCTGCAATCCTCTCTACTCTCATCTGGCCCATGGAGCATTTGCATGCTGATCCATCTTTTTAAAGTCCAGATCTGAGAGTTCAGCCCAATGAGCAAAAATCGTGACTTGCCAGTGTTGATGCTGGGCATTGAACTTGCTAGGATTCTGCTTCCAGTCCTTCTCTCTGTTGTGCACCTTTACCTTCATTGGCTTCCTCTTGTTTGGTTCACACTTCTTCCTGCGCTTGGAAATGCCCTTAATACTTTGCTCCTTGTCTTTCATGGTCGGCACAACTGCACGTTTTATTTGAAGCCTCTGTTCCTCCTTTAGTCAGATGTTCTCTGCCTCCCAACTCCTACTGCATTTATACGGAGCTTCTCTCTCACTTCCATTTACTCCAGTTTGTAATGATTATTGGATCATAGGCAAACTTATAACATATAACATGTTATATATGATAAATAATTATATATGAATACAAGATGCCATATTTTACTCTACTGCATAAGTGTGAGTGGCTTCTTTCTGGATCTTGGTTTTCTCACATGTCATATGAAGGGGTTTCATAAAAATCTGCTCTGAATTATTTTTAATGAGATAATAATAAGGAAATAGATAACTGAAAAGAAAATCCATTTCAAAGTCAGATTGGGCTGTTAGAACTATTTTTGAAATGCTAAAGTAGGACCCTTCCTAGAAAGTCAGCCTCAATAATCAAGTTTGAGGCTGCTATCTCTTCTCTAGGTTAACTAGCTCTCTAGAATATGGAAAGACAAAAGCATGTAGTTTCATGGAGCCATTATGTTTTCTATAGGTGTTATGGTATGGACATCACACAGCTTTGGGGGCCTGGCTTTGGAAAATTCTGGCTCCACTTATTTTTTCCCCCAATATATTTTATTGATTTTTTACAGAGAGGAAGGGAGAGGGCTAGAGAGCTAGAAACATCAGTGAGAGAGAAATATTGATCAGCTGCCTTCTGCGCATCCCCCATTGGGGATGTTCCTGCAACCAAGGTACATGCCCTTGACTGGAATCGAACCTGGGACCCTTAAAGTATGCAGGCTGATGCACTATCCATTGAGCTAAACCAACCAGGGCTTGGCTCCACTTCTTAAGTTTCTTCCTCTAAGTTTTTGTTAAAAATGAATGAAAGATAATTTGCCTCATTTGTGAGTGCTCACCAACTATGAATACCCTTCTTTTATTGGGAAAATATTCGACATTACCAGTTCTGCTTCCTGAAGGCAGAAAACAGAATTTTCTGGCACAGGCAGGTGACCAGAGGCTTTGCCAGTCGCGTTCTTCATTTGAGACTTCCTTTCAGACAGAGTGACCTGAGAACCAGCTGCTGAGAGGACTCCATCTTTTGGTGAGGATAGTGGTGTGGCCTCTGTTGTTGGGGTCAGTAGTGGCTGACCCTCTGTGTCCAGGACCCAGGGTTAGTGGTGCAAGCCATATTGTCTTGTGCCACAGCAGGCTCTGAGATAGCTATCCTGGGTGCTTGGGCAGTATCGTTTCAGTGCTGCTCCAGCCAGGGAAGACCCCAACATGAATCTCAGGTTTTCCCAAGATATTCTTCATATTATTTCAATAAATCTCTTTTCTGCTTTAATTTGGTGGAGGGATTCACTTGGTTGTGTCTAAGACCTCTTACTAATAAGAGGGACCTAAATCTATGTGACATGATATTAAATATGATTCTTCCAGTTCCCTTGCAATTTCAGCAAAAATATTGAAGGAAGAGGAAAGCACCATAGGTGTACATCCGAAGGGAAGGTACTGGACCATCTCTGCCTGACCTTCTGAGAGCCCGCTCATCTGGTTCTGCTGGGATTTGCTAAAATCCTCACTTCCTAGCTGTACAAGAGTGGGGGTTGAACCTCTGGGGGAGATGAATTCCTTTAGGGAAAGGTGTCTTCTGTCCATGATCTCAGTCTCAGTGAGAGAGCATTCCAGGGAATCATTGCACGAAGCTTGTGATCCTGTGTCTGTTACAGGGTTAGGGGATGCAGGGATGGATATTTAACTCATTCCTTGTCTGTGACTCCAAAGGCCATGGTTCAACAATAGTCTAATATATTCCCCACTGGAAGCTATTACTGGATAATAATGCAGATCACATTTCAAAACCAAGTCAACTAATTAATAATCTGCATAGAGTGTTCACTCCATCAGTCTTTTTATAAAATATACCAGAGGCCCGATGCATGAAGATTCATGCAAGAATGGGCCTTCCTTTCCCTGGCTGCCAGTACCACCTTTGCTCTGGCCAGAGCTGCCTTTCTGCCTTCCCATGCTGCCCAGAGTCCTGGAGTGGCTGGTGATGGGGAATGTCTATGTTGTCACCAAGATGACTATGCAAATGTCCCACCCCGCCCCCAGCTGCTCAGCACCTGGGTATGCAAATTAACCCAACAAAGATGCATACTCACTCCTGATTGGCTGGTGGGTATCATGAAGGTATGGTCAGTTGGCATCCTACTCTTTTATTAGTGTGGATATTTGTATTGATTTCAGAGAGGAAGGGAAAGGGAGAGAGAGATAGAAACATCATTGATGAGAAAGAATCATTGCTCAGCTGCCTCTTGCATGCCTCACACTGGGCATGTGCCCTGGCCAGAAATCGAACCATGATCTCCTGATTCATAGGTTGATTCTCAACCATAAGCCAGACTGACCAATCACTCCATCAACCTTATATAATCTTTTCATTGTCTTTTTGAAGTCCTACATTTAAAAATCTACTGTAGGTGTTACTTAACTAGTGATTTAGAGTGAATGGATCTCAAGTCTTACTGTAAAGATTTTGCTATCTTTATGGAAGGAATAGTTGAACAACTCTACTCCTTCCCCTGCCACTCCCCCATATATACATTCTCAACATATATACATTGACTTTGGAAATTCTGATCCCATCAGGCAAGTATCTATATGTGTTGGCCCTGAGCTCTAGATGCCCTTATTTCAGGTCCTGGTACAGAGTGGATGCCTCTTTCCTAGAAAACACACATTGTGTCTGATATCAGCTTTTGTATCTGTAGCTTACAGCGCTTAGCAGCCTAAAATGATGATTAATGCTCATGACTATCTGGCGTCCAGTAGAGTTATCCCCCATTTTCACTGAGGCTGGCAAGGACAGAGAGAATACATTTGTCTAACAAATTCACTGGAGCAGAGCCAGGGTAAACACTGGAGGTTCCATTTAAGGCCAACACATTAGAATTTTAACCAATTTGCAAGAATCATCTCAATTAGCACAGCTCATTAGACTCTAATTGGACTTTAAACCTTTTTTTTTTTTTAACCTGGTAGCCTTAGTGGGTCTCCTGAGGATATGTTGCCGGGGGTGGATGTCTATACGGCTGTATACCTGTGGATGTGCCAAAGAGTTAATTTTCCCATAGCAGGGTGGAGTAATCCAAAGAAAACAAACGAGGAATCACACTGGCTTGACAAAAGCACTATATGATTGTAAAAAGGATGACTTAGTCGGTGTTAAGCCAAACGTCTGTCCTGGCCCCGGTCCGAGTTAGTGCGTATTGTGTGCCTGTAGCAGTGTCTTGGCGCCTCTGCAATCAGGAAGGTGCTTGTAAAGTGTCCGACCTATGTTCTTCCAGGTAGCTCTTTGTAGATGCCGGTGCTCTCTCTTTCCCTTACCATCCCTGAAGTGATGAAATCTTTGAAATATGTTGATTTTGGTTGTGAAATATGTCACCTCAAGACCAAGATCCCCACTATCTTTTCAAGTTTTGATTCCCAGGAGTTCTTAGACTTGGAAGAGGACCCAGTGGTTCCACCCAGCAGGACTCCCAGTTTGCAATAGCACGCACAGGTGCCTATGGCCTCCGCTTCCGGTAACAGGGCCTGCCAGTCTTCCTCTTTCTTACCCACCCAAATCTCTTGATTTCCTGAGACAGACTAAATGTGCTGCCTCTAGCTTCACATGACAGCCTTTCAAATACCATCATCTCTGCTCTCCTTTAGGTGAAGAACTCCCTCTTCCCATGGTCAGCAAACTGCGGCTCGAGAGCCACATGTGACTCTTTGGCCCCTTGAGTGTGGCTCTTCCACAAAGTACCACGGCCTGGGCGAGTCTATTTTAAAGAACTATAATTAGAAGAAGTTTAAGTTTAAAAATTTGGCTCTCAAAAGAAACTTCAATCTTTGTACTGTTCATACTTGGCTCTGTTGACTGAGTTTGCCAACCACTGCCCTTTTCCCTCAGCAGTTCCTCAGGTGGTGCCATTTTGAGATCTTTCTCTATCCGGACCTGCAACCTTCCTCCACTTTGTCACCCTTTCTCATTTACAGTCAAGGGCTTAAATAGAGGATAGCCTTCCCCCTGCATCCCACCCCCAGCACTGGCATAGAATGGAATTTCACCTTCCTTGACCTGGCCTTTATACTTTTGTTGATATAGCAACGTGTGGTGCCTTTAGCTTTATTTGGCAGTTTTATTAAGCCTGTGGCTCATATCAAGCATTGTGTCAATCAACGTCTCGTACCCTGGCCTTTTCCACGTAGCAGCTCAGTTGTGTTTACCAGTGCTGTGACTCACTGAACAGCAGGGCTTCGTATTGACCCCATTGAACTGTGTGTTGCTGGATCTGGATGGTCTTTTTCAGCAACCCACTCAAGAATCAAGAAACATGAACTGCACTCCAAAGGACCTGTGTTGGGTTAATGCTTTGTTGTTGCCATCTTGAAATTCTTGAGTTTTAAACATGGGATTCTACATTTTTATGGTGCGT
Source organism: Lasiurus cinereus (assembly GCA_011751065.1). NCBI lineage: Eukaryota > Metazoa > Chordata > Mammalia > Chiroptera > Vespertilionidae > Lasiurus > Lasiurus cinereus. Next base: position 3,341,770 of record JAAGEH010000226.1, read on the forward strand.
TGGCTCTGACAAAGTTTGCAGCTGATCCAACTTGTTTAGCAGTATTTACTTCTCCTCTCCCTCACCACCAATCTTGGCATATTGTTTCACCTCCTGTCTACTGTACATAAAATGAGGGAGTGTCCACCTCTGGCAATCTATGAGTCTACAACAGAAAAAATAGAAAAGAGAGTAGTGAACTCTGTCAAGAATTGCAGGTGGGCCTGGTTGGTGTGGTTCAGTGGTTGAGCATTGATCCATAAACCAGGAGGTCATGATTCGATTCCTGGTCAGGGCATATGCCTGGGTTGCAGGCTCAATCCCCAGTAGATGGTATGTAGGAGGCATCTGATTAATGATTTTCTCTCATCCTTATCTCTCATCATTAGACTCTAATTTCTATCTCTCTCTCCCTCTCCCTTCCTCTCTTTGAAACCATTAAAAACATAAACAAAGAAAAAAAAAAGAAATTGCAGGTGGAATTGAACCTTCATACAGGTCTTTTGAACTTAATGGGTCCAGGTTTCTGATTTTATATTAGAGTAAACTCAGTTTTTGAAAGGGAAAGCTCTATAACACATTGGAGTAGAGTTTTCTGTGGATGAATCTTTTCCCAGAGGAGCCCACCAGGGGGGTGATGACTATAGACAAGGAAGTGGCCAAGGACAGGGCAGGAAGAGTGAAAAGGACTATTTCCTCCCTACCCTGGTGCCTGCCTTTCTCCTGCTCTTTGAAGCACATTGTATGGTAAATACAATTAAGCAGTTTTGGTGCAAGGTTCAAGTGATAAATCAAACCACCTGAAGTCCTAGGGAGAAAATTGAGTCCAATGATGTAGCGGGCATGGGGATGCCTGCCTAGATCAACTGTACATTGGTTAGGAACACCCAGAGTTGGCCTGCTCTTTGAGTGCCATGTGAGCACTCTCTCCTTCCTAATGTATTCTATTCTCCTCCTTTCAATAGGGACTTTTAAAATCTCCTTTCCTAAATGCCCATCTCCCCTCCATCTCCTCCTTCCCCCATAGCGACTCTTCCTTGGGAAACTTAAAGTCCCCAACCCCTCTGGTGTGATGGAAATGTATGGCTGAGTGTAAGCTTCTCTCTGACCAGTGTCTGCTCTGGGGCAACATGCTGGGGCCATGGTCAGAGGGTAGAAGATGTAAGCGTATGGGGATAACTCTTCTACAGTTTATTTTTTTCTTCTACCTCCTTAAAAATACAATTTCACATAGCAAAGGTTTGTTTCCTGCTGCCCACCCACTTTGGGGTCTGCGCTAGCATCATATTTCTTCTGCTAGAGCAGTGGTCGGCAAAATCATTAGTCAACAGAGTCAAATATCAACAGTACAACGATTGAAATTTCTTTTGAAAGCCAAAAATTGACTTTTGCTCATGGCCATGAAGTTTCAATGGCACTGTACATGTGCGTCCGCATGTGGTATTTTGTGGAAGAGCCACACTCAAGGGACCAAAGAGCCACATGTGGCTCCTGGGCCACAATTTGGCGACCATTGTGCTAGAGTAATTTTGACTAAATAATTTTAAAAGACCCTTTCCCCTTTTCCCCAAAAGCCAGATGTGCTCCTCTATTATATTACTGTGCCCTCATCAAGGCACGTGACTCACCTCTTAACTTAATTTGCACTAGGATCCCCAGTTCTTGCTGGAAGGGCTCCAACTTCACTGCTTTTCCAGATTTTGGACTGTGCTCTGCATCCTTTACCCTGAAAATCCCTCTTCATCTTTTCCCAACACATTTCCCCAGTGAAGCCTTCATTGACAGTTAGGCTAGCCTAGGTATTCCTGGTGTTCACTCCCGCTATCATACCACCTATGTTTGTTTTGAATGTAATTGTGACTATTTTGGTTGATGCTTCTTCTGTCCTTCATTAAATTAAAACACAAAGGGAAAAAATTACCAAGAGTTTTCTATACCCCAGGGATTTTACTTAAGTTATGTGATATTTAAAATAACCCTAAGAGATAGATACCATTATTGTCATTCCCGTTTTATAGAATGGAAACTGAGGCATGGAGGAAGTAATCCATTTATTCAAAGTCACGTGACTTAGAGGTGGCAGAGTTGGTCACAGACCAGACAGGTAGTTTGGCTGCAGAGCCCACACTCTTCACCACTCTGCTCTCTGCCATGAGAGTAAGGGCGTTCCTTGTGTTTGCTTATCATGGTATCCTACTGCCTATCTCCTAGCACAAAACAGATCCCCCTTAAATGCAAATGGACTGCTGACCAATTACTTTTTCTTAATTTTAGGGCTTCTTAACTCCTTGTTGCAGGAGAAGGGAAGGGGACAGATACACATACACGATCATGTTGGTGGTGAGAACTCTGCCTTCAGAGCATCTGGCACTTTTATAGAAAAGCCACAGAAGGCCTGAGAGAATGGAACTGACGCAGGACTGTGATCTCTGAACCTGATGCCGCACCTCCCTGCTTGCCTTTTCGTTGCTGTGGCCTCTTCTGACCCTGCTCCACCTTGGTGACAGTGAAAAACGGCCCAGCAACGCTTCCCATGAAATCTGGCCCAAGAATCATGGAAAGGCATGGCGGGTGGAGAGCCCAGTTGACATTCTCCATTTCAGATGTGGTTAAGGGCAGAGTTCCCACTTAGTGTATCCTAAGCTTCGGCCCTGTGGTGACTAAGAAGGATGATTCATCAGTAATCGCCCTATTTTCACTATTAAAACAATTCTAACCTAATCCAGTGTCCATTGCCATGGAGAGCAAACTTTAGCAATGTTGAGTTTGTTAATATTTAAAGCAGAGGTTGGAGGGGATGGAGAACATAAAGGCAGTCTCTTGGGGAACCCGTAGCCTGACTTAAGGTTCACTGCAGAGGTTAAGGACAGGGGTTCTGATCACAACCATTTTCTTGCATTCAACTCTACAAAAATTATCCTGGGCCAGGCACTGTGGTTGTTGCTGTGAGTACAGAGAGGGATGAGATGAAGTTACCTCCCTCCCTTGGGTGTGTGTGTATAGGGCATACATTTACCTCTACTGTAATAGAAGGCTGACTGTACTGGGCTAATCCAGTTAACTGTTAAAATATAGGAAAATCATTAAAAGAAATCTTAAGAGATTATAGGTGCATTTGACATAAAATGATAGATAAATGACTAGTTGTCTATAAAGGAAATTTTATGCCTTTTCACATTAAAATTGTATTTACATTATAACTTTATAGTGATTCTCACAACAAAAGTCTTTGGTCTTTTCTTTAGCAATCAAAAATGATCATTCTCTGTCCAGTATCTAATCAGTCCATTTTATTAAAATAAACAAAATGCTTGAATATATCACTTTTCCCATGGGTCAAGATACAGATAAAGGGCCTCTCCCTCCACTAGCTCCCAGTTCCTCTCCCTGGAGGCAGGCACTGTCACCAGTTTACTTTTGAGAAAGATTCTGTACCTAAACACAATGTGTGCATGGGGTTTGACACAAATGGTAACAAACTATAGCTAGACTTCACTCTGGCCTCTTTTTTTTTTTTCATATCAGTAGGTAAGGAACAAGAAATTTTTTTTTTTTGGCTGCATAAGATTCTATTAAATGAGTATATCATAATTTATTTAATCTATTATGAGGAATAGTTAGGCTGTTTCCTCTCTTTAGCTGTTACAGTGATAACCTTGATGCTGGTGTTACTATACGTATTTAGGCAGGGTATAGTCATGAGCTAAAGTCTTAAAACTGTAACTTGCACTAAATATAGGGAAAGCCCCATTTCATAGGTTTGTTTTAGAGGTTTTTTGGGGCAGCTTCACGGATAATGCCACATCTGAGGACATTGGAGCAGAATCAGTAAACTGGAAGATTACTTAGGAGCATCTTTTTTTTTTCAGACAGTGTTAACACAGATATTACATATGATTGTAAGATGAAGTCATTCTGCTTCTCTTTGAAAACATGGACTTCTTATACATGGAGATAAGTTTTACCCATCAGTTTTTCCTGGTGTGTGAGACAGACTAGGAATGTCTTATGGTTTGGCTTCTCCCTAACAGTGTGATCGTGGGCAAACAGCTTACTTTTTTTTCTGAAAACTGTTGTATTCTCTGTAAGATCTGGATGAAATACCTACTTCCTAGGGCTTCCATGAGAAGTAGTTGAGATAATGTATGTGATGTGTTGCACAGTGCTTTCCAAATTTGCCCAATAAATAGATCTTAGTCCAATAGATAGATAGATAGATAGATAGATAGATAGATAGATAGATAGAATAAAAAAAGAAAATGCCATTGGAGCTCTGCCTAAAAGGATCTGGAAGGTTGATAAGATGATGGAAGAATATCCCTGGTAAGTGGAGTGGATTCATTGTGAGTGTGAAAGATGGTGTTTTTGAGGCTAGGAAGCGATTGGTCTGGAATGGATGATGCATTCGTTATTGAAGGAAGGCCTGGTACTACATGAGGTGGAGAACGCATATTATATCACAGCTTGGAGGAACTTTACACTTTAACTAATGGCGAGGGGTGAGGGGAATGACAGGGGACAGGGATCTTCCCCCGCCCCTCCCCCATCCTATCTCCAACAATCTATAGCTAAAATTCAGCTCTCAGATAAGGGTGGAGGCAGAGAAAATGAGACCCACAGTCCACGTAGCTCCTCCTTCAGGAGGCCTGACCAGTCCTAAGCTTCCTGGGGATTTAATACACAAATGCTTATTTCATATCATCCTTTCCACACTGTTCCACCTGTACATCACCCAATTTATAATTGATGTTAAGTTAAATCCTAACTGAAACCTTACTATTTCAAGTCACCCTGTTAGATGTTGAGAAGAGATATCAAACTTGGCACACAAAGATAAGCATCCTTTGTGTACCATGTTCATACTGTATTTTTATAATAGTTCTATGTGTTTGGTGTAAATGATAAACTGAAGCTTTAAAAGGTTAAGTAGTGCCGAGACCGGTTTGGCTCAGTGGATGGAGCGTCGGCCTGCGGACTATGGTCCCAGGTTGGATTCCGGTCGGGGGCATGTACCTTGCTTGCGAGCACAACTCTAGTGGGGGCCGTGCAGGAGGCGGCTGATCGATGTCTCTCATTGATATTTCTGACTTTCTATCCCTCTCCCTTCCTCTCTGTAAAAAATCAATAAAATATATTTAAAAAAAAAAGGTTAAGTAGCTCGCCCAGGGTCAGGTAGGGTAGTGAGTGACTGAGCCTGCATGTAAAGTCTGGAAGCTCCCTGGCCCTCGGTTTCCTGATCTGTTATGTAGAGACTATAAATACATCACAGAGTAGCTGAGGATTAAATGCCATAGCGTAAGTAAAGCCCTGGCACTGTGCCTCACGCCTAGGTACTGCGGTGATTTTCATTGCTTTCCCCAGAATGAGTACCTGGAGAGCTGGGACTGGGGCTTGGGGCTTTCTGAGCTCCCCATAAATATATGTGTTTTTTTTTGCAACTCTATACTGTCATCCTGCGAGATGATACAGCATATTTTGGTTTAGCTTCTCAATATAAAAACTGAAGGTATAAATAGACTGGAGAATGAAATGGCATTAAAGTGATGCTGGAAAAGGGATTAACTAAGTAGATGACTAGTCTGAAGTACGTGCCAATCCGCAGGTCTTCAGATTCACTAAGCTCTCTCTTTGGATCAAGTTCAAGTCCAGTGAAAACTGGCATCCAGTGGCTGTTGGACTTTAGCTCACGATGGCCCGACTTCAGGTGACAACAGCATGACATTGCGCTCGTTGATTATACAGCAGTCCCAGCTTCCAAAAAGACTTTGGAACTTGGCCGATTCAGATTTCCACCCCAATTCCAATACTTGTGTGCTCTCTGTATCCTAAGCTTTCAAATGGGAATAACAATACCGAGTCACAGGGTTGTTGTAAGGTTGGTTATATGAAAATAAAAATTCTAGACATCACTCAGTACCGTATCTGACTAACAGAAGCTCGCAGTGAGTGGTAGCTCTCATTGTAAGGAGGTTGTTGATGAGTCTTGGATAGCAGTCCATTATGATATGTAAGTGCTTCTTTAGAAGAGAGAGCCATTTCTCCCAGTCCAGTGCTCTGTGGACATTACACAGAGAGATGTGCACGAAGCCCGAGGGAGACCCTGGAGGGATCCATTCTAAACAAGCCCACTGTGTGGGAGCCTGCACTCGCAGAGATAAATCAGAAAACAGCTACTCCCTTCTTAGAGGACTTGGAAGGAGTCTAAGAATTTTGTCCAAAAGTAGTCTGAGAAGGTTTAAGTATAGAATAAGGAATACATTTTATATTAGGATTTGGGAAGATTATATAAATTCATTTTCCATTTTATCATGCTTTCCCTTCCACCTCCCCCAACCCCCTCCCTCCCCCGGGAAAAGATACAAAAACAATTAAGTAAAAAGATATAAAAGAGGTTAAATATTTTTAAAAATTATCTTTTTTCAACTTTCTAGGAACACATAATTATTTTATGTGCAACATGTGTATACTCTACTTCCCGTATTACTTCCTTTTCACTGTCCAATTTTTAATGTCCATTGTTGTATTTCCATCTTAATGCTATTATTCTTTGCTCTATTTCTGTCCTCTTCTTTTGCATTTTTAGGTTATGTCTTTTTGAAGGCAAAACAGTAAATTTGCTCAGTGTGTCAAATAATTGTTAATTTAATTATAGTAAAAAAAATTGCAAACCACAAGCAAAATCAAAACAAAAAAAAATGAAAGAAAGAACCCCCCACAAAAAAACAAAAAACAAACAAACAAACAACAAAAGAACCCCAATTCACCACCACTACCACCAACCACAGTCATCAAACCATCAAACCCTGCATCCAGACTTTCTCTGAGGCACCCAGTAGATCAACTTCAAAGAGTTGACTGTTCTGTTCAGTTGTTGTTGAGAGTGGTGGTAAAGTCACTTTTTTTTTTTTGATTACAGAGTCATATAAACCAATCCCTTATTAATATACTCCCCTCTAATGATTATATTTGAGTGTCTTTTCATGGTATTTTTTTATTACTAAAGTGATTATCTCAATCAGTGAAGAACTGATTTTTAATTCCAACCTCATCACTTAGGATCTAGACACATAGTCAGTCTATGACTATTTTCTTATCTGTAAAACGAAGATCTATCATGATGATCAAATTAGGTTGGAGATATGAGAGCTCTTTTTAAGAACAATATGATGTTTACCTACATCTTATTATCCCTGTTGAAATTCTATTGCAGAACTATTTTTTTCCCCTAAGGAATGATGGTTACTTTTAATAGTCCATGGAATCATTAAGGAATGGAGATATAAATACCAACTTCTATTTTTATGGAGATATCATAATTCTTTCTTGATGATAAATTACATCTGAGAAACATTTAAATATTCTCACCTCACTGCATTTAAAAGCATGAATTCTATTGGTTTCCCGAATAATCCGTAGCCTCCAAAATTTGGGCTGCTTCCTCTCTTCATATAGATTACAAATCTGATCTCCCAGAATTTAAATTAATGGGACAGCAGATTGCCATATCTCTTGTTTTTATGAATCTGTATAAAAGAATATCAATTCAGCCAAGCCAGTTTTGCTCAGTGCATAGAGCGTTAGCCTGTGGACTGAAGAGTCCTGGACTCGATTCTGGTCAAGGGCATGTACCTTGGTTGTGGGCACATCCCCAGTAGGGGGTGTGCAGGAGGCAGCTGGTCAATGTTTCTCTCTCATTGATGTTTCTAACTCTCTCCCTTCCTCTCTGTAAAAAATCAATAAAGTATATTAAAAAAAGAATATCAATTCAATTTGATTTAATCCCTCTCAATTAAACAAACATCAATGAGTATTCCAGTGGGGGCCAGATAACAGGGAAGATACTGGAGAATAAAAAGTTGAACATGGATTGTGGAGGATGATGTACACCTCTGCTGGTTAGCTTGCTTGAAAGTTTTTTCTGTGAACATCATGACAAAACAATTTAATATTTGTGCTGTCAGACTTCATTGTTGATAAAGAGTTTTGCTTAACTCTTATTTCATCTTGATAATAATCAGATGTGATAGATTTTCACTATTTCTCTATTACAGGTAAGAACCCTGAGATTTATTAAGCAATGTTGAAATTTGCTTAAGTGTGAATCCCCTGCTGGTTTATGGCAGAGCCAAGATTCACACACAAGAGCCTGCATCTAAATTCTACTTTTTTTCTTTCTTCCACTGTACTGCATCCATTCCAAGAAAGATAATACATTCATCAAATAAATTATGGTCTCATTTTTGCGTTTTAAATTGGCACAAATAACATGTTTCTCCTTGCCAAGTTTACTACTTCTCATCTGCCTGTTCTCATGACATATTAGACATACCAGAGCTTTGAACTTCTTAGAAGAAAGGAACTGTCTAAATTGAAGGTATTATTATTATTCTTGCTGTTACTATTAGCCAAGACAAACAAAAAGTGGTGAATAGAGCATCTCTTGTCTCATTAGAATGCTTTAATTAAAGAGATTGGTTATTTTCATTCCCTGTAGCTATGTAATGATTAATGCAATGTGGTACAATACACTTAGAGTATAAGACATATCTCACTGAGACCAATCAGCATGTATACTTCTCTAAGGAGAAAAGATTGGAGGCCAGATTGGAACCAATGCTGACATCTGACTCTACAGTGAAATATTATGCTAGATGTTGAAAATTCTACAGAGCTATTTATTTCTAGTGTGTAGGCCATAAAATTATCTAGTGAAACTAGTTTTAAAAACACTTCTTTTACAGATGAAAGTGAAAAAAAGAGAAATTTAATTTTGTTTTTTAGAGCAAAGAAAAGATATTGAAAGGCAGATAAATAGCTAAATAATGCTTTACCCTATAGCTACACAAAAAGTCAACACGCAGTTTTCAGTATAATATAAGCAAAGTAGAATTACAATAAAAGCAGTTACATAACTTACTTTGTCTCATCTACCAATCTTATGCCAGCTGTGAGTCTCAACTACCAATCTTATACCAGATGGGCAATATGTGTGTGGATAATTATCTTTTTATCTCTTAGGGAAACTGAACTGCTATTTAATAGCTATGCTTTTTAATATTTTTCCTAACAGAGATCAGCCTTACCATCTATAAAATAGAGGAAACAATACCTATCTCATGGGTTTCTATATGAAGCATGTTTTTGAATACTGAGTCCAGCTTGACTAAGTGGATCAAAACTTGTAGTGAAGATGCTGATGCCGACAATGGTACATTGGCACCAAGCTTTCGCCACCTTTTTGAATAGTCCAAGAAAGCATTTCTTGAGCATTGACCTTTGGATTTCACTGGTAGGGGTTGCATCTCAGCCACTGCTCTGGCTCACTTTTTAGAACTTGATTGTCACCCATAGCCTCACATCCAGTTCTTTCACTCAGTCCCAAGTCTTCAGTGTGGCCCTGAGAAGGAGTCCTATTGCTCTTCAGTGTCCATTAGGTATTTGAAGGAGAGTCATATGGTCCGTGGGCCCACAGAATCTCAGGATTCTTGTCCTTCTGGAATCCTGCTGGAGTGTCTATGAAACTGTCTCACCCCTGTGCAGCTGACTTCTGCTCATTACTGGGCTCAGCCAGCATGGTGGGAAGAATCACTGAAGATTGTGGGTCCCTGTGAAGCTTTGAAGTCTTGCATCTGAGTTAATGAGGTTCCACTGTGTCTCCTCCACTACCTAGACAACATTTCTCTCCATGCAGTGTGTACATCTCACTCTTATCTTTGTCCCAGTGCCTGACCTACTGTCTGTTGCATTGCAGCTTCTCATTGAATTTTTTGTGAATTGAACTTTCTGATTTCATTTCTGTACTGTACCCAACGTTGATGTTGCTGAAGGTGAAAAGATAATGACAATGGTAGTCACAGACAAAAAGAGAGAAATGTACAGAATTAGAAGGAGATAAAGGTAGTCAACAACCATGGGATTCAGGCTATGAGTCTAGATGTTTAGGAAGGGCAGAGGATGTCACACCAACTGTCACCCAGAGGAAAGAATGGCTACACATTTCCTATTGAGACTGGAATCATAAAAAGAGTTTACTCCCGTGATCCACACAGCAACATAAGAATAATAAAAACCAACATTTATGGAGTACTTAGTGTGTGCTAGCCACTGTTCTAATAAGTACTTTACATCTATTATCTCATTTAAGCTTTTGAAAATCATGTGAAGAAGTCAGTTTTTCTCCCCTTTGTGGATGAGAAAACAGACACATAGAGATAAGTGATTTGTTCAGAATCATACAGCTTGCTATTGGCACAACCATGAGTTGGACCCAGGCAGTGTGATTCCAGAGCTACCCTCTTAACCACTACTATTGCCCTTAGGGCCCAAGACAGTCAAGTAACAGGGTTTTAGGTGCAAAATGAGATGTAATCACCTTAGAAAACTAGGCATTACAAATTTTTTAAAAATATATTTTTTTATTGATTTTTTTACAGAGAGGAAGGGAGAGGGATAGAGAGTTAGAAACATCAGTGAGAGAGAGACATTGATTAGTTGCCTCCTGCACACCCCCTACTGGGGATATGCCCACAACCAAGATACATGCCCTTGACTGGAATCGAACCCAGGACCTTTCAGTCCGTAGGCCGACACTCTATCCACTGAGCCAAACTGGTTTCGGCGGCATTACAAATTTGACTTTAGTTGTATTCTTTATTCTTTCACTGATCAATTAAGGTAAATTAAAATATCATTGTTAAGCTAAAGTTACAAATCAGTGGATCAAAAATCCAGAAGTGGGAGATAGATTGAGATCATAGTTAAAGCAGATTGACAAATGTACCAAGCCCTAGATGCAAGGATCCCAATATAGACATAGCATTACATGTGTGATTGGGAAGACTGAGGCTCTGAGCCTGAACCAGAGAATGCCAGTCCATTTTTAGATGCAATTATTAGCTCTCAAAACTGTGAAGGGCAAAATGGAGGCATTGATAATCCTCAGTGAACTAGTAAATAATAACAAAGCCTGATTGAGTCTAATTGTTGTATTGTCCCCTGTCCGTCCTTTTTGTATAGACTTAACTATGATGTTCTTTCTTGAATATTTTCCTTCACATATAAAACAGTTTTTGTTTCTTTTAGAGACCTGACCAGTTATTGTTCTCACATTCATGTGACCATGGGAACATGAACCTATAGAAATGTTTTATGGGCTTAGATCATAATTCCACAACATGAGAGGGAAGTACTCAGATCATTTGATGTCCACAGGAGTGAATAATAGCTGGGCAAAAAAAAAAAAAAAAAAGGCCTTCAGGATGATCTTTAAAATAAGTTGATAATCTGATTCATTTAAGAAAAAGTAAAAATGTATATTTTTAAGATATCATGCTGCCTACGTTTCTTTATTGGTATCAGAAACTCACTAGCCTGGAATTAATTAATCCACTATTTACTTTGAATAAAAACAATTTTGGTTTAATATAGGCAAAGAGAGGAAAAACTATTCTATTGACAGAATCCTAGTTCTTTTCTTTCTAGAATATATTGGGCTTGAACCAATTCCTCATCTTTGATATTTCAAACTACATGGAATGTATTTATAATCTGAGCCCAGTTTTTGAGTTAGGGATGGCTGGTAAATTCTTTTATGGTGTTGTAAAGTTTATAGAGCAGGAGTGGCAGCATTTCTCTTGCATGTTCAGAGGAAGATTTGATTTCTGAGATGTTCCCTGACAAAAGGGTGTTGGTGCTCAAATAAACTTTCCTAAAAAGATGCAACAGAATTAATATTGTGTTAAAAATTATCTTTAGCTATCTATTAATTAATGTGAAATATGTCCAAGAGTTTGTATTATTTTAAAAATTGTTCCATTGAGATTAATACTGAAGTTTCATGTCTGAGTTAATGAAGAAACAAACTGCTTATAATTGTATAAAAGTGCTTAAATGTAAAATGAAAAATAATTTTAATGTAATCATTCAGTGGAAATGATAAAAAAGGAATTAATTCCGTGTTTCCCTAAAGACAATATAGTAAATGCAGTTGATTTGGCCTCATGCCTCAGGGATTTCCTCTGAATATTGTGCCATATTGCAGAACAGTGAGGTTCTCGCACTGCCTGTCGGTGTGGGCCTCTCTGCCAGACCCTGTCTTCGAGTTCTTACATGTGCTGTTTGCCAACACTGTCCATCTTCATCTTCTCTGCAGTTGTCACTGGTCACGTTCTATATTTCTCTCCATTCTTATCTCCTTCAGATTTCTTCTGATGTGATGTGCAGTGTTTAGAACTACTAATAAAATATGATTAATACATTTTGAGAGATATAACTTTAATAAATATATATTACTTTAAATGTATGATATTTAGGGAACATTTATTTTTACTGTTCTTTTTATTTCTCTTATTCCCTGGAGATGAATGATTGTTGTTTTGAATGTACAGCATTTTTACTTAACATATCTGATTACTGGAGAAAGATATCTTTTGTTTTATTTAAAAAATTAACATATTTTTACTATAAAATACCATTGATCTTATTCTCAATTCACCCTATCAGTAGATTTTCTGACAATTTCAGCCAGGCTTTCACCAAGGTATTTTCATTCCCCTGGTAGTAACATCTCATAATTACACACAAATTAAATAACAAGGGAGGGTTTATTAAGTTTTGAGATTGCATACAGAAATGAACGAAGGCTTCTGCATTTGTTCACATCTCTACAGAGAGAAGTCACGAGCAAATCTCTAAACCTGCATTTTTGCCTGGACAGCACATTTTTTTCAGGTGTAAAACCGAGAACAAAGTGAGCTCTTTATACCCAAGGCTCTATGTATTAAAATATAGCAGACAAATCTGGTCCATTAGGCTAAATACCGGCCTATGTTAAATAAGAAACTTCCAAGGGTAAGTGTCTTTTTTATTTTTAATTTATTTTTATTGTTAAGAATATTAGAGATGTCTCTCATTTTCTCTCCTTTGTTCCACCCCATCCCAGGCCTTCACCTCACTGTTGTCTGTGTCCCCAGACTATACATATATACATGTAAGTTCTTTAGTTAATCTGGGACCCCCCCCCCTTTTTTTTAAATTAAAAAAAGATGTATTAGGCCATTGCTAGGAAAAAAAAAAAACGGTCTTGGGACATAGAGTCTAAAACCAACAGCAGCATGGCCTGGTAGGAAATACTTATCCTGGAGTTGTACGATAGTGTTTGTACATCAAATAGGGGGAGAAAGATGTAAGCCATTCCAAAACATTCCAAAAGGATCTGCATTAGCTATAGACAGAGGGGATGGGAGAAGCTGAGATGGCCTAGTTCTGGGACAGATGCAGCGTCTGCAGGAAGACCTGTCCACACTGTGGATTAGCTGTAGCAGCAGATTGGAAAGTTCATGTGTAAGATGCAGAGGCTCCTGGGATTCTGTGCCACCTGGCTCTTCTCTCTTTTGGATAATGTCAGAAATAGAACGTGGAAATAAATCCTAAATTCCAAAGGATATACAAGAATGTGAGCAGGTTTTTTCTTTTCGTCAGAGCTGGTCCATGGCGATTATTAATAGGCTAACTCTACTGTCTCTCACTCTCTGGCTGCTGTAATTTTAATTTAGAACTTTTCAGAGGATTTTTTTTTTCTTGTTAGCAGCTAGAAACATTTGTGGATAATAAAGAACAGTATAAACTGATGAACAAAAAGATAGATACAGAGGCAGTAAAGCATCAAACAGACTGTCAAATTATAGTAGGAAGGTTAGGGAGAGGTGAGGTAGATAAGAAATCAACCAAAGGACTTGTATGCATGCATATAAGCATAACCAATGAACATGGACACTGGGGGGTTAGGGTATGCATGGGAGTGGGGGAGGGGCAATGGGAAGGTATGTATACATGTAATACATTAATAAAAACAAATTAACAAAATAAAGGAAAAAGCAAAAATAAATAAATAAAATTAAAAATCACAGAAAGTTCAGATCTAAATCCCTTAAAGTAACGTGATATAATGAACAGAAGTCTGGCCTTGATGTCTAGAGGCCCAGAGAAGTCTAGGTGCAGCACAGCTTGAGCCTGCTACTAAATAGCCTGAGGACCTTGAAGCTTCATTTCTCCCTGAGCTTCATTTCCCTTCTGTGCAAAGGAGGGAGTCTGAATGAGATGCTCTAACATCGATTCTAGCTCCGCACAAGGGAGTAAAATGAAGCACTGCTTCACCCAGGACACGGAGCGAGGGCCCACGGTGGCCGATTGATTCCTGACGCAGGAAAGGAGCACGGGTCCTTCTCCCTTCGCTCTCTCTTAGGCTCTCGAGGCTACTTCTCCTTTTCCAGTGCCGCCCTTAACTGCTGGCATTTTTAAAGCAAAGTATAAACTATGAGAAGCTTTTGGAATTCTCTAGTGCAAGCATGTCAAACTCAAAGGCTAACATGGACCAAATAAGGTTTAAGTGTATGTGGGCTGCAAAAAAAAACAACAAAAGCTTCCATTTTCATAGAAACGTAGGTTCATTTCTATAGAGACATGCTGAATATAAAGGCTGAAATAAATTAGTAGTTGTTAACATAAAATAGTAGAACATCATAATAAAAATTAATATTTGTTCTTGAACATTAGCTTACCAAACACTGAATAACACAGGATCTGCACAAATTAATAAGCATAACACAAAGAAAGCTATTTTTCTTGTTCTCTGAAAGCAAAATATTTCCTGTTGTGCACATCATACAAGTTACTCCAAGACTGATGACATGGCAATCGGCTGCTAAAATATTCGCTGCTAGTATTAGTGGAGAGAAATGGTGCGCCTGGGCGTAAGGAACGTAAGGGAAATTAATGCAACATGATTATAGTAGTCAGTCATTAGCAAACATGGTAGTTCATTATTAATAACTAGAGTCCCGTGCATGAAATTTGTTCACGGGGGCAAGGGTGTCCTTCAGCCCAGCCTGCTCCTTCTCCAACCTGGGACCCCTTGAAAGATGTCCAACTGCTCATTTAGGCCCAATCCTACCCGGACTACTGGCTCCCGACTGCTCACCTGCCTTCTTTCCTGATTGCCCCTAACTGCTTCTGCCTGCCAGCCTGATCACACCTTAACCACCCCCCTGCCAGCCTGATTGATGCCTAACTGCTCCCCTGCCAGCCTGTTTTCCCCTAACTGCCCTCCTTTGCAGACTGGTCACCCCTAACTGCCCTCCCCTTCAGGCTTAGATCCCACCCAACTGCCTTTCCTTACAGGCCCAGTCACTCCCAACTTCCCTCCTCTGCCAGCCTGGTCACCCTTTACTGTCCTCCCCTGCAGGCTTGATCACTCCCAACTACCCTCCCTTGCGGCCTGGTCCCTCCTATCTGCCCTCCCCTGCTGGCCATCTCGTGTCCACATGAGGGCTGGATCTTTTGACCACATGGGGGCAGTCATCTTGTGTGTTGGAGTGATGGTCAATCTGCATATTACTCTTTTATTAGACAGGATAGAGGCCTGGAGCATGGGTGGGAGCCAGCTGGTTTGCCCTCAAGTATGTCCCAGATCAGGATGGGTGTTCCCCTGGGGCGTGGGGTGGCCTGGGTGAGGGGCCAGTGTCGGTTTGCAGGCTGGCCACACTCCCCCAGAGACCCAAGGAGGTCCTGGTATCTTGGATTTATTTATCTTCTACAATTGAAACTTTGTAGCCTGGAGCAGAACCAAGCCTTCTTCTCACATGGCCATTGAAACTTTGTTGCCTTAAGTGGAGGCCTCCACAGGCCAGGCTTTGTGGAAAGTTTGGCTTCCTCCATTGCTAGGGTCAACCCAAGCCTCTCTCCTACTCTCTCTGTGGCCATAGCCATCTTTGTTGGGTTAATTTGTATACTTGCTCTGATTGGCTAGTGGGTGTGGCTTGCGGGTGTAGTGGAGGTATGGTCAATATGCATATTACTCTTTTATTAGATAGGATAATATATAACAGGATAATGTAAAAATTAACTTACAAAATTTTTATTAAAACATTTCTTACATACCGTTATATTGGCTGGCCCACAAAAATATTCATTGTGGACTGTGAGTTTGACATGCTTTTCTCTAGTGTCTCATTAGATTGAGTGAAACCTAACATTGGGGAACTCTACACCAGGTCAGATGACATGCTCACAGATAGATGACAGGAAGCAAAAGCACAATCCTTGGCCTGGGGCTGTTCTCAATGGATGGGTATCGAAAGTTACAATATGAAGCTATATAGGCGCCCTGAAACGAGGGAATCAGAACTTAGTTCTATTTCATTAGAAACCCACATTTATCAAACCCATTTGGAAGCAGAGCCTAATTCAAGTCCTGTCAGACTATAATAAAGTGGGAGGTGTGATAGGGAAGATTAGTCGGTATATTGACTTACTTAGTGCTATAATGACTAGGTTAGGCACCAGGATGGGAATAACTATTCAGGAAGAGAACATTTTGAGGAAGTACAAGGACAGTCAGTGGTAGAGGCTGACATCATCTATTTTCCATCATTTATAATGAGGTTGGTTCATGCTACTCATCTCTTGCTCTATTTAGTTTCAGTATAATGCCTTGTTCTTATTTACTTCTAATCACATAATCCTTTGGACAAGAAATATATTCATTGGAAGACAGTCAAAGGAAAATATTGTGACACATTTAAAAATATGTGACAGATAATTTTCATGCAATGTAAACATAGCCCCACAGTCTTACCCCCTCATCTCAGGTTTTTGCATCTATTCTAAGTAAGGCTAACATTTCTTCTTAAGTGTATGTTCTGGAGCAATATTCTAATCTGTTTATCATGGAGCTGTTGAAAAGGGGTGAATGTGTGTGTCTTGGTATAAACTGGAAATATTGCTTCATTTTATGACATTCTTAAAACCAAATTTTATGATCCCTTCTTTCTGTTGTGGGATCCTCTGGGTCCTTTTGACTTTTTCCCTGCTATGGAGTCAGCTGGCGCCTAGACAGAGGCCCCTGAATGCAGTTTAGTATGTTTCAACAGAACCCTGGGTAATGGCTTTTAATGAATACTGCCCACAGTGTGGGCATTGAAATTGGGGACTGTCAGCAGAGCAGATAAGTCAATTTTAAGGATTCTCTAGGGGAGCTGCAAAGAGTTCCTCTCACTGTTGATGGCATATCCTGTCACAACTTCAGCCTCTGGAAATGCTTTGATTTAGCAGCAAGTCGGAGCTCTTACACACTCCAATGGGCCTTTGTTGGCAACTGCTCTGCCTGTATACACAGAGGGCTCATTCTTCCACAGAGGCCAGACGGCCTGCTGATGGGCCAAACCAGTTTACACTGATGTTGCTGGTGGGAGGGAGCAACAAGCAAGCAAGCAAGCATGGACCAGTGTGGCCTATAAAGGCACCATTTATCCCTACCCAGCTCTGTATCTTCTTCCCCAGATGCATGCCCCCCTCAGCGTGCCTCTTGTTTAATGGCCTTTGAGCTGCGATCCTACAGACTAAAATACCGCTGACACTCCTCTAAAATAAATTCCTGAATATACAACAGAGGCTGTTACAAGGTGCCTTCCCAGTGTCCCTTGGGGAAAATGCTTTGTGGAGAAAGTAATGTCATCATACGCCCCTCTCCACGCCCACATTTCCCTTTGATCTCAATGTTTACCTGTGGCTTATTGGTACCAAGGCAAACTGGGTATTGAGCATTTGACTTTGAAATAGGTCTGGTTCTCCAATAGGCATTCTTTGAAGTCAGATCCATTATGCATTGTTTATTGCCCTTTCAAACATACCCACATGTATTTCTAAGACCAATGCTCTTTTTCACTCATTCAAAAGGAGCACTGGAGTTTGTTGCCAAATTGGCTATCCTTTGATATTTTTAAAATGAGAAAAATAATATCTCTGGAGTCCATTTTGTCCACTTACAAATTATTTTAACAATATATGTTAAGGGCAATTTTACATTCTCTCTATCCCATTACTATCTTCCAAAACACAATTATATGTCAATTGAATGACTCAGAACTTCTTCTGCCCAAGTAATAAATCATAAGTGTAATGGGTAAAAAGAATTTGTCATTGTTCAGTGTGTATACAGAGTTATGTGGCATATAACCTCAAATTTCTTTCAGATCATATATAAATACATAATAAAATAATAATACTCATTAGTCAACACCAAATATAAGTTCCAGATGTCTGAACATCAAAGTATTTATAGGCCTATAGGAACCGCCTTAAGACAGGAACAGTTCTTCAGAAATGGCACTGGAAGAAAGCAGGCTACAAAAAAACCTCCCAAATTCTCTGAAACAAAAGCTATTCTTGTTTATACATAAATTATGAATGACTTTTTAAGGGCTGACTCATTGGCCAGTGCATGTGCCTACAAATCCGGTTTCACAAGAGAATGGGAGCTGACTGGACTAACAGGAATCCTCCAACAAATCATTTTTCCCAGCTTGTCTCTAAAGCAAGTCAATTTGGGGTTTCAGCCACCGCTCTGGTCGAGGCACAGAGGGGGCTGTTGCTTTAACTGGGAGCCCTGCCACAGCTCCGATGCCACTCGGATTGCAGAGCAGAGAGGAGCTGCCTGCTTCAAGCACTGTGTGGGCCAGCTCTGCTGTTTGCCAAGAGGCCTTCGGAGGCCTGGTGCTCTCAAGCTAGTTTTTGAAAGAAGGGACTTGGCAGCCCCCTCAAGTGGTGGGATTGGAGTGGCCGCACACGGACCCCTTCCCTGAAGCCACTCACCCCAAGCAACTGCAATTCCCCATTTTCTTTGGATGTTGGCCTTGTGTCCAGAGATACCGGCCTGGTGGACAAGAGCATCATCTTCTAACTCTAATTATGCCATTTATTCACTGCCTGACCTTAAGCAAAGGGTCAACTTTCTTCAGGTTTTCTCATGAGATGTCCTACAGAATAGCCTTGCAGATCCTGTCCAGCTTTGATGAGCTATGATTTGCTTTTCCTCTACATAAAAAGTAATAAGTGGATGTACTGTTTAGTTCATCAATGTGATGTATTGGATCCCAATGACCAACATTGCTAATGAGTGGCTTAATTAATTATGACTTAATGTTAGACCTCACCGCTAACATAGACCTTCCAGCACTTGAAACATTTCTCTCTTGCAAGGAGAAGAGGGGGCAGAATATGATTATCTTCTGAGAGTTGAAGCCCAGACAACTTGTTGGCAATATGAAAAAAATTCTTTTATCCTTTCTTCCTCAGATCTTCCACTTACAGGAATTTTTTATAGGAAGGAGTGAAAAAAAGAAATGCACTTTTTAAATACAGTGATTCAAACCCTCCAATGACTGATAGTGGATGAATGTCAAGAATTTTGCACATGAGTTATCCATCTTAGTTTTTCTACCCCAAATGTTTTCTGTTGATTTCTCTAATCATGGAAAAATGTCCCTAGGAAGGAAGTGTTTGGTTCTTACAGCGTTGAATAGGGAGATAAGTATTTGGATCTGAGCTCTATTGAAACTCTTTGGGAAGCTGTTTGAGTGGATGTAACCACACTTCTCTTCCTTCTTTTCTCAGGAGAAATTTGTTTTTATTGGCACACTCTTCCAAGAATCCCGAATTTCCTCTGCTAAAGTTTGATCACTCCAAGGTGGTAATGGTGTTTAATGATCAGTTTTAATTAATAAATAAATGACTGCAAACTCATACCGTCAACATGGAATAAAGTCAGCATGGAAGAGAGATTACTTAAATCTTGAAGCTCTAATGTTGCACAATTAACAATAAATCCATTATTACTTGATGTATTTTCTCAAACAAAAAACACATGTGACTGGGAATTTAAAAACTGAACAGGCATTGGCAAATGTTTTCCAAATATAATACACCATCCTGACAGCTAATGCATCAGCAATGTTTACTTCAGCAAATGTTTCCAATTTGGAGGGAGAAAAAAATGAATGTCTAATAATAATCTTTTACATTGGAACATGTGTATGGTGCTTTACAGTTTACAAAGCACTTTCAATGTATACATCCACTCCACTGATCCTTAAAACCACCCTGGGAGGTAGATGGGACCCATGTTATCTTCCAGCAATTTGTAATACCCGCTCTTGTCCTGCTGGTTTGCGTCTTTGGGATTTCACACGTGCTCTTCCTGAGGCCTGGAATGTCCTCTCCTCCCTCCTCAGTCCCATTCTTCATCTGGTTAATTCCCAATCAACTTTAAAAATCAGCGCAACTGCCGCCTCTTCAAATCCTCTGGAAGCGTCCAGTCCAATTCAGATGGTTTCCTTCTGTGCTTTTTCTGTCCTCCACACGGTGTAGCAATGATCACATGTTACTGTAATGATCTGTTGGCTTCTCTCTCTCTCTCACTCACTAGAATACTATGCGCTAACTTGATTGCATGGATCTTGTCTTATTTACCTGCCACTGTTCCTGTAACATAATAAGGACTCATAAATGTTGAAAGAATGAATGCATTCCACTTATGAGATGAGGAAACTTATGCTCATGAATTTAAGTGTCTCGTTCAAGGTCATGCAGCTAGTGAGAGACAGAGGGTGAACTTTAACCTGTGCTGTGATTCTCCCAATGCAGTAGACTTTCCTCAGTATCACACTTTTTGCTCTGCTCATTTCTATCGAAACACATTAAATGATCATGGATATAGCATGATAGCATCTTGAGGGTATTTTTGCAGCAGATATAAGAAATAGCTGGGAAGAAGCATGCTTACTTTTCTTCTTTATTCATTTAGTACTTTTAAACTCACTCTTTACTTTCAATAGTGATTTGAGGCAGCT
Organism: Lasiurus cinereus; assembly: GCA_011751065.1. NCBI lineage: Eukaryota > Metazoa > Chordata > Mammalia > Chiroptera > Vespertilionidae > Lasiurus > Lasiurus cinereus. Next base: position 3,362,433 of record JAAGEH010000226.1, read on the forward strand.
TAATATAAAGTTTATGAGAAAGAAGGACAAAAGATAGGATTCAGGCAAAAGAGAAAGAAAGGAAGGAGGAAAAGTATTGTATTAGAAATATGAAGTTAAGGAAAAGTATTGTATCAGAAATATGAAGCTAAGTAAAGTGACTATCATTTAACTTACCATTTGGATTTGAGCTGCCTGGAATCCAGGTAGGAAAGGAAACATGATGTGTTATATTGGTCTTATTATTATGTTAAGAGAGGTATAATCTCTCAGATAAAAGGTACAAACCTCCAGTTCTAAGATAACTAAATACTAATGATGCAATATACAGCATAATGGCTGTAGTGACCACTGCTGTATATTACATATGAAAGTTGTTTAGAGAGTAAATCCTGAGTTCTAATTATAAGGATAATTTTTTTCTTTTTCCATTTCTTTTTACTATATCTGTATGAGATGATGGCTGTTAACCAAGCTTATTGTGGTAATCATTTTACAATATATGTAAGTTAAACCTTTATGCTATACACCTGAAACTCATACAGTGATACATATTAATTATATAAAACTGGGGACAGGAGAGAGAAAGAACATCATAGGAGGCATTTCCCCTCCTAGCATTAAACTTTAAAAGGAATTTATTACATGGATATTTATATGAGTCCATGAAAAACATAATGGAAAATGCCTTCACCTGCAGCTCATAAAAGAGAAATTCCTTCATCAAAATTTATTGGATATCTCCTATATGTTAGACAATGTACTGGGATAAAGATTCAAATAAGAGTAAGATATGGCCTTGTGTTAAAAGATTTCACAGTCAGCTAGCAGATTAAGTAATACACAAACTAAAAGGACAGAAACCTTTTCACAGTTATTTTTTTATAGCAATGTTCATAATAACTGGGCACATTATATTAAGTTAGAGTTCCCCTGAAGACACCTTTCTTTATGAGGCAGCTAAATAAATACAGAATATGTGCATAGTTTGTATTTTGGGATTAAAGCTTTCTAACCAAGCTTTCTTTTTAAAAATCATAGATTTTGACAAGAATATAAATATTTAAGTATATTATCAATGTTTGATGAATGAAAGGATCAATGTCTTATTTGCTTTCTTTTGGTATTTTTCTGAATTCTTTCATCTAAAGTCCATGTGAACTGTCTGATCGCTGTTCAACATAAGAATATGTGTTTTTAAAACTTATAAACATGAGCCATACATGGAGACATCTTTTTCAACTCTAGCCCACTAGGAAGTAAACCTAATAATAAGTTGTCTGGACTCAGAAAACGTGGTTAAAGTGAGAAGTCCACATTTTGTTTCTCTAATTGGTAACTCACTCAGAAAATCCCGCGGCTGGCTCAGAACCAACTGACGACCCCCCAGCTCTCGGCTCATAATGGGGAGCCTATTTTTCTTTTATTACTGGTAACTGGAAAAGCCTAGCAACTATTTTCCATTGACATTCCCTCCAGGATGGAGAGCTTGTTTTTCCTAGATTTTCGTATATTTTTAGGCGGTCATCTTGGGCAGTCTGGCTTTGTATCAAAAGTGGTTTTAATTGAAGAGGTTCTCCCTTGGGCTATTGGGCAGAAAAATACATTCTCTGTATCTCCATGTCTATTTTGGGGGTCATGGCAGGACTCCAGTTCCCCATCTCTTTTCGAAGCAGCTGCGCTTTCATCTTATCCCTGCAGTGTGCCTGGGAAAAGGAAAAGGGAAGGAAGGAAGGACCAAGACCTGTGTTCAGTCTTCTAAATGGCTGGCTTAGAAGTGGCAACAGTGACAACCGTGCCACCTACTCTGTTTTCTCAAACTTATGGAAAATTTAAAAAATGGGCCCTGGCCAGGGAGCTCATTTGGTTAGAGTGTCATCCCCATAGACCAAGGTTGTGGGTTTGGTCCCCAGTCAGGGCACATACAAGAAGCAACCAAAGAAAGCATAAGTAAGTTGAACAACAAATCAGTGTTTCTCTCTCTCTTTCTCATCAATAAATAAGAAATTAAAAAAAAATGTTGTTGGAGAAACAGGAGTGTGGATAATTGGGCAATAAAATGATGGAGGGTTTTACTTTCAGACATGCTATTGGATGGTGTTTATGGGTGTTTTTACTTTAATTTGACTCCACTCCTACATCAAGTTTTTCATTTGCATTATTCTTATTTTCTTAGAGGCAGAAGATGCTTGCGCTTGGCTTTAGGTTCATGAAACATTTTTCTAAGTCCTTGCACATGCGTGGCTTCTGCCCCCTTTGCTTCCTGCTTGGCATGATGAACCATAATACACTTAGTTTTCACAGAGAGTCATGTTTGATATTCTACCATTTGAGAATATGCTTTGGCATATACTGGGCAAAAAGCCTGGCCTCTCGCTTGTGTCTAATATGGGGAAGATGGGATGTGAATTCACTGGGATCCAGAGGCTGTAGGTCTGGTATTATGGTAGGCATTTTAGTACATTACTTCAGTTCTCACAACCAGTGTGCAAGGAAGCGTTGCTTACCATCATTTTCTAGCGACAGGTTTCAAGGTCAGCTAACGTGTGAAGTCACACAGTTGTTGGAACTACGGCGCCTTGAAGCTGGTTGGACTTCATAGTCTTATGTTCCACCAGGTAGCCTCCCTGGAGGCCTGAAGTGCCCAGCACACCATGATGCATCTTTAGGAGAGTAAGGGATAATGACATGTTCCTGCAACGTTTTCCTTAAAGGATTCTTTCTGCAGGGTGGGATATCAGTAGAGCAGAGTTCTAGGCCATAACCCAGCATGTATCTTCTGAGAAAAACACTGATTCATCCATTTATGTTATTCAGAGGAGACTAAGAAATGAGGCATCAACAGACAGTGAAATTCCTTTTCAGTGAAACCAGAGATGTCAGAGAAAAAGCAATTAGAGACATTTCATAATACTTCATACACAGTGCACTTATCTGATTCTCAAGCTCTCTTGTCCTAGTTAAGAGGACAGGATAAGGGGTGTGACACCCACATAGTTTCGCTTGAAAAAGGGACATATGCTAAAATCAAACCTTTGAGGATTTTACTGATATGGCTTGTTGGGAGTGGCTTCTTTTCAGCTGAGGCCACTGTGTATGGAGCCTAGAGGCCCAGATTAGGCTTCTGAGAGTTTCAATGTGGCACTGTATAGAGAGTCATTTTACTAAAGGTAGTTTCACTGGATGCTGCTTAGATTTCTGTGGTAACTCACAGTCACTGAAAAAAAATTGCCGAAACTCTAGTCTAAGTAAAAATTATTTGGAAACTTCTAGGGTGTCCTAAATTATTAGTCAGATTGTATACATTTGGGGGTTATGCTCAGAATGTTGAACATCTGCCTTGGCTTGACCATGGACCACGAGAAAGGACCCAGGCTGCAGAATTGGGTCTGAACTGGGAGGAGCACTTCCTGTAAGGCTCTAAGTATTCAGGAGCTGCATTGTGGGAAGGTCTGGAGGTCCCCAGGGACAAGAAATCTAGGTGTCTAGAAAGCAGGGAGGATCTCAGGGCCTATTTACCAATTGACAGACAATGTACATTTTAACAACTGTCACCACCACACCAGTATGTATGAACTGGAGGTCAGGTTTGTGTACATGAAAACCAATCCAAAATAGTAGTGAAATTCTACATTCACTAGATGCTATAGGTCTAACTGAGGGAAATCCTAAAGTCAGTGTGAAACTCCTTCCAGGAGTCTTGACGTCTAACACTGGAAGGGTGATATAGTTGAATATTTGAGAAAACAGTCTCTGGAGTTAGACTGCTTGTGTCCTATTGCTGTTGAAACAAGTTCTCACAAACTCAGTGGCTTCAAACAATGCACATTTTATTCTCTTGCAGTTCTGGAGGTGGGATGTTTAAATTCAACATATCATTAGGGCTGCATTCTTTCATAAGGCTCCAGGGGAGAATCCATTGTCTTGTCTTTCCAACTTCTAGAGGCTGCCTGCATTCCTTGGCTCATAGCCCCTTCCTTACATCAGTCCAGGTCCTTACTTCCAACATCATGTCTCCTATTACTGACTTTGGCCTACTTGCTTCCTTCCTATAAGGACCCTTGTGATTACATTTGGCCCACTTCAATAATCAGGGTAATCTTCCTATTCAAGCTCCTTCACTTAATCCCATCAGCAAAGTCCCTCCCTTTTCCATGTAAGATAACATATTGGTAGGTTCTGGGGAATTCGTTCATGGACATCTCTGAAGGGGATCATTATTCTACCACAATGTATTCCTCACCTTTCCTCGGCCACTTCTTAGTTATGTGGCTTAGTTATGAAGCCAGTTTGCTGCTCTCTCTATGCGTTGGTTTTCTTGTCTGATAATTGGGGATAATAGTAGTGTTTTCCTCATAGGATGAAGAGTAGTAAATGTATTATTACAGGTTAGGAACTCTCCCTAGCTCCTAACGTGTTCAGTGAGTGTTACCTGTATGACCATTGGAGTCACTGCTCTTCTGGTGACTGCTCCCCAACTGACTACAGAGCCGATGGCCTTACCAGGCCTACTATAGGGGTCATCACCTTTTGGTCCTTCATGAATCTGTTGCAGTCCAGTGACCTGCCTGGTTTCCTCTCCCAGCAACTCTCCTTTACTGCAGATGGTCTACTTCTTGAGTTCTTCTAGAAGCATCAACCTAGTGGCACCTCTGGGACAAGAAGAAGAAAGGTAGATTAGCTTTAAGAAATTATAGGTCAATATTCTGAACTCACTATGAATCCATGCCTCAAGTCTACCAATTCCTTATTTCAGGGACATCATTGTAAGAATCTTTCCAAATGAAGTTTCATCCTGTTCTCACCCATCTTTCTAGTGCAGGGGTGTTTCCCTCCTCCCCCCGACCCCGATCAGATGGGATTCCTGACATTGCCATCTTCTCGTTTTTATGCCTCGCTAGTCCCCACATCCTCCAAGTCCCATAGGAGGATGTGGGGACAAGCCCACCCCCATCACATCTTCCCTCTTGAAGGGATTTCAAAGCCTTCATATCAAATGTGGAGAATACAAGTTGATTGCTTTTATAGAATAAATTAGATTTGGGCTTGCAGACATCTACTGTTTGAGAGTTGTCATGAAAGAAGGAAGTGGCATGGGACAGGTGGCTCCTTCCAACTTGAGAGATCTATGGATTCAGTGGGGACACTCAGAAAGTTATAAGATGCTTTCTTGGCATGACTGAACTCAGAGAGACTCTTTCTCCAGGACACTGTAAAACCTCATCCCACTTCTGTAGTGTTCAGTATTTTTACATCTGTATTTGTGGAAATTTCTCACCTGTAAAGTCACATGCAGATAGAGAAAATATATTCTCTGACACTAAAAATCAATCCATTTAAACCACTGATCTCTCCCTCGCTCCATTACCACTATTTTTAAAAAAAGAATTTCAACTTGTGGCATCACTTTGGTAACATCTATTGCTTCTAAACTGGGTTGTACTATTTTGAAAAACAAAAAAAGTATTTTACCCAGACCTATTTTCCTTGTCAACTGCCTTTGCCACAAAAGACTAAATTTGTCTTTATTATGAATAGAGCTCAGTTACAGACTTTTACTGGCTACCTTAAAAGAAGCAGGGCTGTTTTAATGAGTAGAATAACTTGAAAGTTTCATGTCCTTCATTTTCCTACCCTCTTTTTACATTAAAATAAACACACATATTCTTTTCTAGAAGAAATGCAAACCATTTCTGTAATATGAAAACTTTACAGCTTTTTAACTTTTTAAGGATCCAAAGACACAGAAACTCAGCCGAAAGCAGGCTTGAAGTGGGAAGAGCACTTGATAGAAGTCAGCAAACCTGGGTACTAGTTCTTAGTTACTAATTAACTTAAGACATAACATTCTTTGTGCCTCAGCTCCTCTTGTGTAAAATGTGGATAATAATTCCTCTGCCTCATAAACTGCAACAGGACTCACGGGAAAATAATCTTTAAGGAACTGCATTGGCAAGTCCAAAGGGCTGTGTTTAAATATGAAATGCCAGCACAGGCAAGTGGAGGGAGTGCAGGTTTCATTCAGCCTGTGTGCTGAGTGCTGCTTCTGTTAAGGAAAAGCTGTGCGCCTTGCTCTTTAGTTAACCTCTCTGAGCTTTGAGTTCCTCATCTGTAAATGTAAAAGCTACTGGGCGATTGTGAGGGTAGAAAGAGAGCACAAACCAAGCATTCAGTGATGGTAGCTTACTACTTTTCTTCACCGAGCGAGGCATTCCTGTCTGTATATCTGAACTATAAATATACTTAGAGGTTTCCCCGGACCAGGCACTCTTGGAACATGTGACTCAATAGACTTTCTCCTTTTTCTTTGTAAATGAAAAATTGATACTGTGGGCAGGCTTGTGGTTCTCCATGTCATTAAGTTCAGAAATAAATGTGCTCAACCATAAACTCCCCATGTTGTCTCCAAGGGCAGCTCAGGTTTGCTGTCTGCACGTGAGTGGAGTGTGCTCTTGCCTGTGAGGAGCATCCCTGTCCCTTGGGACAGGGCCCAGGGCCCAGGTATTATGTCTAACAGTTTCCTTCACTCACCTCAAAGGCCCCATGTCTCCCACAGCTCAGTCTGGCACAACCTTAAGTCAGCGAGTGCAAACTCAAGCAAGGGCAGGGAGGTAACCAAATGGGTGTTGTGTGTTTGGGAGACCCAGCCTGGGAGCCATGGAGAACAGGGACGGACAGCTCAAAGTCCAGCTGTTGGTTGCTAGGCAGAATTTTGCTCTATTTCAGTGCTTCTCAACCTTTCTAATGCTGCGGCCCTTTAATACAGTTCCTCATCTTGTGGTGACCCTCAACCATAAAATTATTTTCATTGCTACTTCATAACTGTTAGGAATCGTAATGTAAATACCTGTGTTTTCTGATGGTCTTAGGCGACCCTGCAGGTGGTTCTCAACCTGTGGGTCACTCTTATCATGTTTTTCTCAATAAAAGCCAACATTTTGAATTTTCATGGAATATTTTCCAATTTTTAAATGTGGGCAACTAATCCAAATTACTCTGGAACTCTGTAGAGATGAGAATTAGCCCATGGACCACCAATGTGTATCTTCCTATACCTGGTGTCAGCCAGTGGGCCTCTAGTAACTGTGTGTCAGGGAGACACTACTTGCATCTGCATGAATGTGGGTCACTTAGAATCATAATCACCTTTACATGGGAAAGCTACAAACGCTCCACAGAGAATAATAATAATTTGGGAAGCGATGTGCACTCTTTCTTATTCTAACAATTTTCTCCCTATAATGCCAAACCAGCACCTTGGAATAGCTACGGTATCAAATGACTTATTAAGTTAAAAGCACCCTCATATCATCCAAGAGTTTAAAAATGTATTTTAGGTAAGATCATAGGCACATTTCTCTCTATGCCATCCTTTAAAAAAACCTACATCTTCATTGATTTATGTTTTTAACCATTTCCTAGTTTTAGTTTTTAAAAATTAAGTTATTTCACTAGATGGTGCTATATGTAGTTCAGAGTTAGGGTCAGTGTCAGCTCAAAAATCTGGGAGTCCTCTGAGGAAAGCATTTCTTCTTATGACCAGAAATTGTCATTGATTTGAATTGGGATGTTCCAATTGACTTTATTCTCTTCCTTGCCTTTGCCTATGGCAGTGCTCGGCTCCTGTGGACTAATGAGTTTGCTGACCACTGACCTAGACTCTCGATTCCAATAATTACAGGCTGTTATTGTTCCTTGTGATTAAACTCCTAGCCCAGTGGTCAGCAAACTCATCAGTCAACAGAGCAGCAAACTGCCGACCACTGGCCTATGGGATTGGTGAAGGCGTCTCACCAACAGAGATTGTCATTTGCCAGGCACTTTAAACATTATTTTCCCAGTGGTGGAAGGTGTTTAAATTTTCTCTGGCCATAGAGATCTTGCCATGTCTTTAGTCCCTTTGAATTCTGTTAGAGGTCACACTTCCTTTGGAAGGTGTCTCTGTCCTGACCCTGTGATCACTTCATCCTTATTCTTTGGGTGCTAACATTCAGTGTCCTTCTAGCCTCATTTCTGAGCTGCATAATATGTTGCTGTATTATTTTCAAAATGCTTCATAAATATTTTAATTTTACAAATCTCATTCAGTACTTATAATATATTGGGAAATGTATGTCTTTCTACATATTTTATTTCATTCATTATGTACAAGAAATTAATATTTGAGCCCAATTTTGTAGAGTTTTTCTTCACTCTCTATTCTCAGAAGACACGTAGAAAACTCTCTAAAGAGAGAATGAAAACCTATCAACCTGCCATCAGTCATTTTCACTGTTAACCACATGATATGTATGCCTATTGATTGTGTTATTAATTTAAACAATTTTAATTCTAAATTAATCACAGAAATTAAGGAAGACCGTAATTCTATTGCAACAATTCTATTGCCTTCATGAAAGAACCATGTTTTGCTTACAACTGAACCCTGCCCTCCCCCTTCAATGTACTAGGTACCTAGTAGGTGATTAATATCTGCTACATTGATCATTAGGTTATACACTTCCAAATAATACCCCAATTACTCTAGTAATATTAGAACAAAGCAAAGTTATTTCTATAGTGTTCCATAGCATGAGGGAATGGATTCTCAGAAACTTGTCCTGGGTCCCACAGGGAATGGAAGCAAAATAATTTCGAATTTTTTGGGGTCCTGAAACCTGGGAGAGAATTTCAAATGCTTATCATTTCCTTTGGGGGCAAATAAAATAACCAAATGTGATAGCAAGTGGGAACAGTATATCACTCAATTTTGACAACCATATTCGTATGTAGAGTGGCAAAGCTTTTCCATCACATCTTTCAAATCTTCACAACTGACTAAAGAAATATTCTAAAAAATGGAAACATTGAGGAGTCTTTGACACAGCAGATAAGCTGACTTAATAAATAATTTGATCTGTTTGCATATTAGAGATTAATGTAATCTCTTTATTCTTGAGTCAGTTTTGGTACAGTAGTTGGTGTTTTTCTAAGAATTTGCCCATTTCATCTAGATTATCTAATTTGTTGGCATACAGTTGTTTCTAGTATTTTCTTATAATTCTTTAATTCCTGATTTTAGTAATGTAAGTCATCTTAAATTCTCTTGGTCATTCTAGCTAAAGGTTTGTCAATGTTGTTGAACTTTCCAAGGAACCAACTTTTGGTCTCATAAATTTTCTTTATTTTTGTATGTTTTACTTCATATATTTTTTGCTTTAGTCTTTATTTTATTATTTCTTCTTGCTTTTGCTTGTCTTTCTTTTTTTTATATATTTTATTGATTTTTTTACAAAGACGAAGGGAGAGGGATAGAAAAATAGAAACATCGATGAGAGAGAAACATCGATCAGCTGCCTCCTGCATGCCCCCTACTGGGGATGCGCCTGCAACCAAGGTATGTGCCCTTGACTGGAATTGAACCTTAGACCCTTCAGTCCGTATGCAGACACTCTATCCACTGAGCCTAACCGGTTTTGGCTGCTTGTCTTTTTTTCTTTCTTTAGTTTCCTAAGATGGAAGGTTAGATTATTAATTTGAGAACTTGTATTTTCTTCTTTTTAAACATTTTTATTATAAGTGATTCAGCTATGACTTTCTCTCTAAGCCCAGCATTCACTGCATCATTGTTGTGCTGTGTTTTGGTTTTCCTTCATCTCAAAATATTTTCTCACTTAACTTTTGATTTCTTTTTTGACCTATTGGTTAAAGATAAAATATAAATGAAAAATAAGCAAATGAAAAGGGTGCTTTAGGGAATAACATATTAAAGCAATGGAGAGCGCTACATACCTATTAGAATGACTAAAGCCCAAAACTCTGACAATACCAAATACTGGCAAGGATATGGAGCAACAGGAACTCTCATTCATTGCTGATGGTAGTACAAAATGGTGTAGACACTTTGGAAGACACTTTGGCAATTATTTACAAATCTAAATAAATTCTTACCATATAATTCAGCAATCATAAGCTTTAAATTAATTTACCCAAATTAATTTAAAGCTTATGCCTACACAAAAACCTGCACATGTATTTTTTTAATATATTTTATTGATTTTTTACAGAGAGGAAGGGAGAGGGATAGAAAGTCAGAAACATCGATGAGGGAGAGACATCAATCAGCTGCCTCCTGCATGCTCCCTACTGGAGATGTGCCTGCAACCAAGGTACATGCCCTTGACGAGAATCAAACCTGGGACCTTTCAGTCCACAGACCGACGCTCTATCCACTGAGCCAAACCGGTTTTGGCTGCACATGTATTTTTATAGCAGCTTTACTCATTATTTCCAAAAATTGGAAGCAATTAAGATGTCTTTAAAAAAAACTGTGATACATCCAGGCAATGGAAAATTATTCAGCAATGAAAAAGAAATGGATTATCAAGGCATGAAGTGACATGGAGAAACTTAAATACATATTGCTCAGTGAAAGAGGTCAATCTAAAGAGGCTACATACTGTATATTTCCAACTATATGACATTCTGGAAAAGGCAAAACAATAAAAGGATCAGTGATTGCCAGGGGGTTGGTTGGAGGGAGGGAAGGATGAAGAAGTAGAGCACAGGGAGCTTTTAGGACACTGAAACTATTCTTTATGATGTTGTATTAGTGGTACATATCATTATGCATTTGTCAAAAACCCATAGGACTTACAGCACATAGATTAATCCTTATTACACACCATGGAAAGTGGTTAATAATGTATCAGTATTAGTTCATCTATTATAACAAATGTATTCTACAAATGCAAGATGCTAATAATAGAGTGGACTGAGAGAGGAAATCAGGGTCATATGGGAACTCTACTTTCTGCAAACCTAAAACTACACTAAAAGTACAGTGCATTATTTTTTTAAAAAGAATGTAAGGTTGTCTTTTACATTAAAAACTAGCCATATTTTGAATTTTTAATAAAAAAAATTAAGGTAGTTTTGTAGTCTGGAATGTTTTAGAAATAGGAAGAAAGGAGTTCAGATGAGCCTATACATCTTGAAGCAGATGAAGAAACACATAGAACTAACTGTCTTTCTAGTTATGATTTGGTCTGGAAAAAAAGGCGATATATTGCAATTTTTATTTCTTATGAATGGGCACCAATAACATCCTTCCAAAGGTATATTTTAAAATCATTGCAATAGTAACCTTGTCTATAAATGCCTAAACAGTACCCAAATTTCATTCCCTTCTGAACATCTTTTCTTTTGCTGCCAGGGAGAACAAAGGCAAAATCCCCCCCAAAAACAGAAAAACTGCTCATAATCATTTGGTAGTTTCCCTTTCCCCATAGGATAAAATAAAACACATTATTCTAGCATGTGAACCTATGCATGATCTGGTTCTTATAGAACTAGTTGGTCTCATGTCTTCTTTAGTAATGAATCCCTATATTGTACACCTGAAATTAATATAACCAATACAAGGTTGTATACCAATTATACTTAATTTAATAATAATAAAGAATGAATCGATAAATGAACAAATTTAACGAGCACTTGCTTAGTGAAGACCATTCTGCAACATTCTAGGGGCCCAGCATTAGGAACAGAGATGTGTTTTCTACCACCGTATTTTATAACTAAGTGTCTAGAACTTTGTAATCCAGCAACAGAATGCATGTTAAGCTCTCTAAATCCCCTATGCTCTTTCGCATATCCGTCCCTCTGAGATAACTAGTCCTGCTGGCTGGTATGCCTTCATCAAGCCTTCCTTCAGCCCTAGTCCTCCTGCAAAATATCTTCTCATTCCTCAAAATTCAGCTCAGTTTATCTCCTCTGTGGCACTCCTGCCCCTTCCCCCCCCCCCCAACTGCACATCATACCTCCATTGTAGCAATTTCCAGGCTCTATTACAAATGTTTTCCCCCATAACCCTACTGGATGATGAGCCCTTTGAGGGCTGTATTATTGCACATCTAAATCTCTAGCACCTGGTTCACATTTACAGCCTTGCAAGAAAGCATGGGTGAATGCATGGATTTCTTCATTGATTCAGCAAATGCTTGCTGATTGCTTTCTCTAAGGCAGGCTGTGCATTGGGCGCTGAGGACATTATATGATATTATGGTACTTACATTCTAGCAGGGGAGAGAGATAACAAAATGACTTGAAGAGGTCATAAGTGCTTTGAAGAAAAGAGCAAGGAGAGGTGACAATGAATGAATGAGTGAGTGAATGAATGAATGAATGAATGGGTAAAAAGAGCAGGGCTCACTTTAGGCAGGGTGTTTGGGGAAGGCCTCTTGGCTTATCCAGGAAGAAAGAGAAGGGGGTTATTGGGAAGGAGATGGGAAAGTTGGAAGAACATGACCAAGGAGTGTTAATATGGATAAGGTTGCTGTATTTAAGAAGAGAAAAGCTGAAACATAGTGAAGGCAGAAAGGAATAGATGAGGTTGTAGGTGGGCCAACTAGGTATAGCCTTTGATGCCATTTGGAAGACTGTGGATTTTATGATCAGTACAAAGTTTGGAGGGTTTTAACAAGGTGAGTGACATAATCTGATGCACTTCAAGAATATCATTCTGGCTACTACATGAGGATGAATGTAAAGGTATGAGGAGACTGGTTAGAAGGTTTCTCTACTGCAGCTGAGAGATGATGGATGGGGAAGGAAGAATTGTCTGCAGTACCTAGCTTTCACCAAGATTTCCTAATGCTAAAAAGGTGAACTGATTCTAGCTTCTGAGGTTGGAGTGATAGGCTGACCTATGGGAATCTGGTATAGGTGGTGGATGGATACAGGGAAGGAAGAAAACAAGGTAGGTAAATAGATTGGTGGGCATATATGTATGCTTCCTGTCTTAAAACTTTACTTTTTTTTCCAAATAGGATGTAAAAATGGCATGGTGAAATGGTTAGATATGCATACTTGTTGGCCTTTAATCCATCAGAGCTTATATACCACTACCCTGTGTTTATATTATGTATATCTACACTAATAAAAGAGAAAAATACAAATTAAGCATCACTCTGCTATGCCAAGCCACACACACCAGCCAATCAGGAGTGAGTATGCAAATTCACCCAACCAAGATGGTGGCCAGCCACAGAGCTGGAGCAAGCAGGAGGTTTGGGTTGCCCCAGCAATGGAGTAAGCCAAGCTTCCAACTTGCCCTGGCTGGCCCTGGCCTCTGCTCAAACCTACAAAGTTTCAATTATAGAAGATAAATAAATCCTAGACACTTGCTTCCAGTTGGCCTTGGCCTTTGCTCAAGGAGGCACTGGAAAAAAAAAAAAAAGAGAGGGAGAGAAAGAAAAAAAAGGAGGGGCTGAGACCTTGGGTCTCTGGGGGGTGATTAGGCCAGGATGGGATGGCAGAGGCCCTGAGGGTAAGCAGACCAGCAGGGGGTCCTGTTTAGGGTGATCAGTGGGGGTCAGTTAGAGGTGAGAGGCCAGTGGGGAGGGAAGGTGGGAGCGAGCAGGCCAGTAGCAGGGGGTGGGGGGCAGTTGGGGGTGAGCAGGCCAGCAGGCAAAGTGGTTAGGGACAATCAGGCAGGCAGGCAGGCTGGAGCCATCAGTCCCAGATTGTGAGAGGGATGTTTGACTGCCAATTTAGGCCCAATCCCTGTAAAACAGCAGTAGGACATTCTTCAAGGGGTCCCAGATTGGAGAGGGTGCAAACCGGGCTGAGGAACACCCCCCACCCCTCCAATGCATAAATAGTATGCACCAGGCCATTAGTGTACTAATAAGAAGACTTCTATCCATATAGCTTGTTTAACCTTTTGTTTTTCACATTTAATCTAATTTATAAAGGCTTAAGTACACTACCTTGCTATTTTTCACCAGGATCCCTTGTAATATAGTATATATTCCATAAATATTTGTCAGATTTGGATCAGTCAGAAAAGTAACCTAAATGCCATGCTTGGAAACAGTTTCCCTCCCTCCCTCCCTCCCTCCCTCCATCCCTTCCTCCTTCTTTTCCCGCCTGCCCTCCCTTCCATCTTTCTTTGAATCTTCCTTCTTCTTGAGATTGGCAGTCAACCATCTAACTGATATCCTGGTGTTTTGTGCAGTTGATGAGTCAGTAGACCCTAAAATTTTGGTCAAGAAATATTTTTGCAAGAACCTATTAATATGTAAAATCCTCAGGGTTACATACTCAGTTATTCTCTGCTGTGTTGAGAGATGTTGTCATGCGGACTTACAATTGGTGTGAAGACATCCACAAATGAATTGCACTTCTATTTTTTATTGCTCTTGAAATAGATAAAAGAATTATCCCAGGTGCACAGTGGAAAATACACCACTTGTACAGTTTTGGAGTTCTTAAATTAGTGTCCAAGTTAATGCACGGATGCATATTTTTAAAAATATTTAAAAAATATATATAGTATCTTATTTGAAATGGAATCCTTTCAATTTGAGGACCAATCTGATGCTGTGGAAGATATTTATGAGAATCATTTTACAAATTTTAAAGTCTAGGCTTCAAATCCAAGACATGAAGATGAAGCCTCTTGACCTGACTGTTACCACCTGCAGAAGGTTCTCCTGTTGGCAGGTTCAGAGATAGTGTTTCCACTTTGAACATGTGCAGGCACTGGTCTCCTGGTCTTTCGTAAAAAAATAAATTGTAAAGTATTCAAGGGAGCCCAGCTGGTGTTGCTCAGTGGTTGAGTGTTGACCCATGAACCAAGAGGTCACTGGTTTGATTCCCAGTCAGGGCCCATGCCTGGATTGTGGGCTTGATCCCAAGTAGAGGACATGTAGGAGGCAGCTGGTTGATTTTCATCCCTCATTGATGTTTCTATTTGTCTATTCCTCTCCCTCTCTCAAAAAAAAAAAAAAAAAAAGAAAAGAAAAAAGGAAGAAAGAAAGGGAAAAAGAAAGAGAGGAAGAAAGAAAATTAAAGAATTTGAGGGAAAGGCTAGGATCCCTTTTTACCTGTGTCTCCCCTTTATTTTATTATTTTTATTCTTACTTGAGTACATGTTTATTGATATTTCCAGAGAGAGGGGAGGAGAGATAGAAAGATATTGATATGAGAGAGAAACCTTGATCACTGCATTCTTGTACATGCTCTGACAGCGTCAAACCCACAATTTTTGGTGTACAGGACGACACTCCTACCAACTAAGCGACCCATTCAGGGCCTCATGTTTCCCCTTTAAATCATAGCATTGCTCAGCATGGGAGACTGGACCTGGAGCACACCCCACTGGGCGCCTGAGCAGTACCAACCCATGGACCAGGGTCTAGGAGGAGGAGTGCCCAGAACACTTGCCTCCTTGCCCAGGTCTGAGTGGGCAGTACCTTTCTTAATTTAGACAGGGGAATGTGAGCTCAGCAAGTAAGGCAATTCTTACCCAGCATGTCACTTACACAAGAAGGCAAAAACATTGGGTTTTTTTGTATTGAGGAATTTTTGAGGTATCCTAAATAGTTTATATAAAGCTTGCTTAGGATAATAAAGGAAGGTGGAAGCAATTGACAAGGTTTACCTAAATATGGGAAAATAGTCATTGTCCCCTTGTTTCTTCGACAACACTTACTTTATAATTGTCCTTCAGTTCATAATGAAAACATTTAAGGCTCATTAAAAATTGCCTGAAAAATAACCTGCAAGATACGTGAAACAGACGATGTAAAACAAACAAATAATAGTTTAGAAGAGCAGTAAAGTTTATGTTTTTAACCAGAGATTTAAATAAATAATGATGGTATTTACCAGTAAGTTTAAGACCAAAACAATACTTGTGTTACCTGAGTGCTTCATCCTGAAGGAGCTGGGCCATACCTCGCATCCCCTCAAAGTGTGTAACATGGGGTATCCATTTAAACTTGGTGGGATCCCACAAGAGTGCTTTACAGGTTCCTCTTGTTTCAGGCCAGAGGCAAGTTTTTGGCCTCCCCCACCCCAATCCTGTGTTTATTTCCCCACTGCAATGCCAGGTCCCCCCATCGAGAGCATTTGGCAGCACAGTGGAGGGAGGTGTGCCAGCAAAGCTCTCACAGTGTTTATGATGCCAGCTGCTTCCTTGGCATCCAGCGAGGTTTCATCATCTTTTGTTTGGGATTTTCTTGGAGCTCTTGCTCATTTCTTTAAGGTCGTAAAAGGATGAGGTATTTCCACATCTGCAACCACCAGTGCTTGCTCAGTGGAAAATGATGAGAAATAGTTTGGTTGCCTTTGAAGGAAGCCAAAGGCACAGGTCTACGGCACTTGACAAAGTGTTCTCACACCCAGTGGTTCACTGCAGTCTCTTGGCAAGACTGGGAAGTAAACACCACTTATACTAGCAGTTTAACAGGACCTGAGGAGTTGACCAGCCCAGAGCAACTTCACTAGTTAAGTAGCAAAGTCAGAACTCAAACCAGGACTTCTTCTTAAAGCAGTATTAGATTCACAATCATGATTTTGGGTATTTCAACCCAAAGGAATTGAAATTTACATTCGCACACATATCTGTACATTTGTTACAACTGATAAACCTGCCTTGGTATATCATTATCTCCAAAAGTCCATAGTTTACATTAGGGTTCACTCCTTTTTTTTAAAATATATATATTTTTATTGATTTCAGAAGGGAAGGAAGAGGGAGAGAGAGAGAGAGAGAGAAACATCAATGATATGAGAAAATCATTGATTGGCTGCCTTCTGCATACTCCCTTCTTGGGATCAAGCCTGCAACCTGGGTATGTGCCTTTGACTGGATTTGAACATGGGACCCTCAGTCTGCTAGCCGATGCTCTATCCACTGAGCCAAACCAGCTAGCGCTAGGATTCACTCTTTGTGTACATTGTTTAGTTTTGACACATGTATAATGGCTTGTATCCATCATTGTAGTATCATACTGAGTAGTTTCACTGCCAAAAAAAAAAAAATCCTTCATGCTCTGCCTCTTCATTTTCCTTCTCACCTAACCCCTGGAAACCACTAATTTTTTAAACTATATCCATAGTTTTTCCTTTTTCAAAATATCATAACTTGTAACCATACAATATGCAGCCTTTTCTTTCAATTAGTAATTTGCATTTGTTTCTGATGTGTCTTTTCACTTTTCTAGTTCATTTCTTTTTAGTGTTGAATAGTATTGGCCACTGTTTATTCACTTGGTTGCTTCCAAGTCTTGGCAATTATGAATCTAGCTGCTATAAAGATTTGTGTTCAGATATGTGTGCGGATGTAAATACCCAAAATCGTGATTGCTGGATCAAATGGTAAGAGCATATGAATGTTGTCTTTCAAAGTGGCTGCACCATTTTGCATTCCCACCAGGAGCGAATGAGAGTTCCTGTTGGTCCATATTCTCACTAGCCTTGGCAATGTCAGAGTTCCAGAATTTGGCCATTCTAATAGCTGTGCAGTAGTATCTCATTGTTGTTTAATATGCAATTCCCTAATGAGATATGATATTGCATATTATTCCATATGATTGCTTGTCATCTGTATCTTTTCTGTCCAGGTATTTTGCCCAAATTTAATCAGACTATTAGTTTTCTTATTGCTAAGTTTTAAGAGTTCTTTGTATATTTTGAATAATAGGCCTTTATCAGATGTATCTTTTGTAACTATTTTCTCCCAGCCTGTGGCTTATCTTCCATGCTTTTGACGTTTTGTGTATAGAAGTTTTTAATTTTCATGAAGTCCAGCTTTTCAATTATTTCTTTCACAGATTGTGCCTTGGATGTTGTAGCTAAGAAGTTATTGCCATTCCTAAGGTCATTTAGATTTTTTTCCTTTGTTGTCTTTTCAGAGTTTTACAGTTTTGCATTTACATTTAGACCTATGATCCATCTTGAGTTTATTTTTGTGAAAGGTATAAGGTCTGTATCTAATTCCTTTCCTTTCCCCCCTCTCTCCCTCCCCCCTTCCCTCTCTCCCTCCCCCCTTCCCTCCCTCCCTCC